>BSBM01000343.1:12002500-12431165 GCA_027924585.1 Larix kaempferi | reverse complement strand
TGAGCCAACACCTTCAGTATTGCTTCCAACAGTACAACCCTATGGGTGTTCATCATGCGGAAACCATTCCCATATGATCCCAAGCACAACTGGCACTGCCATAACTAACCACGCCACCAGGCCTTTAAGTCCCACACATGAACTAAATCGAGCATGGGCTACCCATCCATGTAAATCATGTATACAACTAACACATTATTCCTTTCAGTTCCCCCTCTTGTGCATTGAATGGTCCATTTGTCTCAAACAGGTGAGGCTTGAAGACAATCCCCTTCCCATATGATAATATCCACCTATGATACCCATCGTTGAAGTCCTCCTCTCAGTAGATGAGACTGGAAATAAAGGTGATGTTAGAAACATGTCATCATTATCCAACCTACTCACAAGCAACGATACATCATAATCATCATTAGAGGAAAATCGATCACCATCGATTGTGGAAGATAATTACGATCCACCAAAAAGTCCTTAGACATCAAGGGAGCCTTCTACCATGTGTTGGGTATCCTTGGGAGATGTAGCATGCGACGTCACCACCAAGTTGCATTCCATAAACATTCTCCCCCATAAGTTGACTGAATTGGGATGCCACACGGACGCGCAAGTTATTTTTCACTCAAGATAAGTTGCATTGATTGACAACACTGCAAATATCCACCAAAACAGTGACAATTTCCACCAAACTGACTCTCACATTTTTTTGGCCATCCCACATTTGTGCTAAAAATTCTTGTTAATTCTTCTACATTGTTAATAATCTTGTCATAATCCATATTACTCTTGGGTATATGTTCCATGTGTGCAGTATCGGTAGTAAGGATAATACCATCGGCATCCTCCAACAATGGTGTAGGGGAATCTACCACAGGTATATCATCTCATCCTAGCATATAGGAAACGTTTTCCCTATGTTTACATTTCATTTATCCAGTATACTTACTGATAACCATAGCTCCCCATTTCTTGATCCTGACATGCCATCAATGTCAACATCATGAATAGCATGTTCCCCATGAATGTGTGTGTCATTACAAACCTAATCATATTTTGGCACCCATGATGTCAAACCCCCCAAAATTTCAAAGAATCTGATCACCCAACCCAATTGGTCAAAAATAAACTGCATGTCATCACCTTGGATTCTGCTCTAACAACCCTTTGATTCCTAGACGCATGCTATGACCATGATTCACATATAACCTCTCATCCCCTTCATGATCAATATACCTTTTGTGAACCTATTTATATCATCAACCCTCAAGAAGACACCAACGGGGGGCCCACCCTATGAAGACACCAATCCCACACAGTTATTCTTGCATGGCATTGATTCATGGGGCACCCATATTCTCTTATGTAAAAACCACTTCATCATAAAAATGATTCCCCGGTCCACTCAAAACCATGGGAATCCCGCCCATACAAATTAGTTCCCCATTTGCATAAAACTGTGGGAACCCCATAACATTATTATTTTGGCAGCATCCCTTGGTTTCCCTTGATCGATGTATTTTGAGACCACCTAACCTTAGCATTGTCAATTTTTTCATTCATCTTACCTCATTAGTATTGTGTATCTGATAAATCCCTTCATATGCAATCCTTTTCCCTCTGTCACTCCCTACACCATCATTTGAAGAAAGTTGTCGTCATTTACTCACCCCTATTTATATCGATCAGGGGAATTCATGAGCCTCACTCTTATCAACCAATCTTGTGTCATGTCTGTCAGTCTCGTATTTGGTTACAAAATTATCTTGGTTATCATGATAAGGCCCATGCTTTATCATACGCTTCAACTCTCATCGACATCAACACATCATATTCTAAGAGTTGAAATAGTTGCAATTGTACCTTGGGGTCCCATTCAATCAATATAAGGGATTGCCTTGAACTGAGTAAGGAGAGTCATTAGTGCTCCTTAACTTAGTGGTATCCCCTATGCTCAACGTCAACGCATCTATCGCATCAGGGAGATTCATACGTTCCAATGGTAGAAGTGTTCACATTTATGATTCATGGTATGAGAACATCTAGTCTAGTGAATTTTACCCAACAACTTCACCAGTATTCAGGACCCCCACCTGCATGGGATATCCATGAGCATCAGCAGTTTCACTTCTCCGGCACCAGTCACAACACTTCCAGGATCTATTTACTCATACAGATCGAAGCCACCTCCATACCTGCAACAGCAGTATTGAGAGTCGACCCCTTGGTCTCCTCTTCTTTGTAACCTATTTTGAAATATTTTCACGAGCATAGGTATGCATTTTTTTTTGTAACATAAACGGTTGAGATTTTTTTATTTATATATAAAAAAGTAGAGATCCAAGATTACATATAGTAAGAGCAGACTTGGACCATGTAGGGGTAATCGGCCATGTCTCTACAATCACCATTGTCCAATATTCAAAATTCATGCCTAACCTATGACCTTACATCAAAATTGTCATAAGCTAACATAAAACTCCGACATTTATAAATAACCTTCATGTATAAGATTTCAGTTCTAAGCAAAAAAGCAGTTAAGATCTTCAGAGTGACTAGAAGAAGAAAGTCTACCTAACAGCCGCTGCCGGACAGTTTCAGGACCCAGCTTCTTTTCCCTTAATGTTCATCACGGCCTTCTTGAATTCCTCGTTTTCCGCTCGGATGCAATTCACGTTCTCTTCAATCCTTCTGGCTATTCCATGGATATCCTTAACTTGGACAGTTCCCCGGGCCTCACTCATCTCCATAGAAGTTGTCAAAGCTTCCAATTTCTCTCTGAGTTCTCGGGCTTCTAGATGTCCTGCATGCTCCAAGATTGTCAAGAACTGTAGGGACTTTTTAATTTCAGATACCTCAACCCTTAAAACATGAATCTGGGCATACAGAATGGTCATATGGTCTTCAATTACACTATGGGATGTTTCCAAGCCCTGTAATTTGTCCTTACCAAGGCCGGAATTCAATTCGTTGTCCTAAACAAAAGCCTCGTCAACTCCTCCTGAAGGAGAGCGGAAGCGTTTTCTTTGTTGTTGTCCCCCCTCCTCTTTTGGAGAGCATTCACTAGGAGGAACCGTGGATGTTCCCTCCTGATCCTTTGGCCAAGATGGGTGTCTCTTCCTAAAATCCAAAATGGGATGTTGTGGTATGGTTTTCATGCGCAAAGGATAGCTGTTATTCTCCATTTTTTCCAGTGATACAGAACTAAAGTTGTGCAGGTCTGCTCTGTCTACTACTTGATATAACCCTTGTCCTTGACATGAGTTTGAAGCAACTGGATGCATGCTTCCCTTGTGAAGCCCATGTGAACCACTCGTGCGAGCTTACAGATCCTCTAAAACCCAAACAAGTTTTAAAACTATATAAAAATAGTTGGTGTAACTCTTTTGCTCCATTAGGTAATAACCAAGGTTCTTAACCTTACTTAGGCCAATTTCCATAGATTAGAAAGGTAGAATAAGTCAAGGGATCCAGATCTTGAATTTCATCACCTGGTTACTGACAAGAACACCACAGTCTAGTTTCAATCCTTCATTAGCCATCGCATTAGCCGCTTGATTATTGATTCTCATAATGTGAAAGAAACTTATTGTTTTGAATTCGCTGACTATATATTTCAGAAGACTGTGAATTTTTTAGGAAGTACTCTTTCTATTCATTATTAATCTTCTGGCCTCTCTAATAACTAGCATCGAGTCGCCACAAACTGCTAAGTCATTGAATCCTTCCTCCCTTGTGATCTCCAATCCTTTAATTAAGGCTAGCCATTCTGCTTTTTTATTTGTATTTCCACCTATGCCCCAGGCATAGTCTTTCCTTCCTTTTCCTTCGGAGTCGTAGAGCACTCCTCCCGCACCTACCAACCCAGAGCATAGGTATGCATATATCATTTGTATAACACACCAATATTCTTTACAAATTCAACGGTCACCGCAAACAACCTTCCCCCATGGTAAGTGTTGGTCCTAGATCTGTCAACCCCCTTTCTCTTATAGCTTGTTATAATCACCCTACCTTTTTATACTTCTTTTTATTTCACCCTGTTTGGTTTCTTGAATTTCTTTTAAAATTGAATTCACTTTGCATTTTAAGTTATGTTAGTGTTAGCCTAGCTCCTATGTCTAAGGTTTTAAATATTCCTTATATTTTAAAGCGTTTTACGTAGAAATTTGAAGCTTCATGTGACATTTTGTGTTTTAGAACATTCTGGCAGCAGATAATACTACTTTAATACATATGCAAGCTGCCAGAATGTCAAATCATAATCCAAGCTGATTCAAGGCGTGTGTCTTGTAATTATTATGGAGTTGATCATTGGAAATTGTTTCTAACATTTCGATTGATGTTATGTCTTGGGTTATGAATTTGTAAGGAAGAATTTAATACTCCATCTATTTAAATCATTAGAGGCTTGTCACCTGTCTAGCCCCGATTGGTTTCAAATTGGCATTCTAGCTTTCAAAAGATCAGTGTCTTCAGCAGGATAAGTACAGGTAAAGCTTCAGAGATTTAACATTCAGCCTTAATTTCCCAAATTAAAGATGAATACTGATAAAAGAAGCAACCGAGTGGACCTAGCAGGAAATTGCTTTTAGTCGAGCCTGAGAATATGAATTGGACTAGTAAGTTCCCACAGAAAATCATAAAAATGAAATGCAGGGTGGTTTTCTATGTGCGAAAGGATTCAGGGTCATAAAGTGGAGGTAACAAGACATTTTGCATTGAATTTTAAAGGTTTAGTGGTAAATTTCAATGGTTTTGAATTCTAGGTCACAGAGGAAACAATTGCATTGGAAATCAATGTATCCCCTGAAGGAGAAAGATGGTTCAAAAAACACCAAGTTGATGCAGACTATAATCAGTTTCTTCTTCCTCAATATAGAAACCCTAATTGGGGTGCAGGAATCTAGAGAACCTGTCTTTTGGAGGAATTGAGCGATGTCCTTGAGATAGTACAAAGATATGTAAACTGTGAAAGGATATTTGCCACGGTTTTCTTGTATCATATGCGATTTTTGGTCCACGTGGAAGGCATTAAAAATTTGAACCTACCATACTTTTTCCTGAGAAGCTTAGGAAAAATGGAAACTAGGTTACAAAATCACCTTGAGTCTTCCAGTCACAGTTTCTTTCACCACGGATTAGTTAAACTTCTAGTAACTTAAGCGCTGAAGAAGTACAAAAGATCTTGGTCTCATTTCCTCTTTTGGACTTGATTTAAATCTGAACAAAATGGTTATGGATGTAATGAAGAGAAAGTCGCTCATATTAAAAGAAAGCGGGCCTGTGTTGTGAATAAAACTCCAAGGGTATCTCCCGGCATAAATGAGAAAGAAATTAATGAACAGAAATTTCATTCTGAAAGGGAAAAACAAAATGGGTTGAATTTGAGCCGATTTAAGAGGAAATCACTGTTCAAACCCCTGCTAAGTTCGTTGAAGAAAGAATTGATCATGAAGAACTGACACAAAGCTTTAAAGCTTAGTGCAATCCATGTTAAAGCTCTGGTGTCGTATGTGATAAGCAGGAAAGTGAGATTGAAAAGAAGCCAGAACAGAGGAATTATGAGAATGTGTCCCCTGTTTGTTCATCAAAGTTACTCAAATTTTACAGCAGGCCTAGAACACAACCAGCAAATCAGCTTAGGTTGAATATAAAATCCATCTTAAATCCCAAGATTAAAAAGAATGAAACAATCAACATCCAAGACTCATCTGATGAAGAGGATTCTAAAGTGAAAGGATTGGAAAACCTACTTGGAGAATTATTAGACAAAATTGATCAAAGTCTAAGGAACATTCCAGATCTGGTTAAGGATGATCATCCAGCTGGAAGTGGTTTTGCAGATGAAAATTCTGAAGAGGAATTACTTCTGAAATTCCATAATTCAAAAGACAGGGGTAAAGGCATAGTTGAATCAGAATGTGTCGAATCATCCAAGAAAAAGGAAATCTCAGTTGAGAACAATACTCCAGAAGAAGTTAATAAAGACCTGAGTATTTTAGAAGAAGAAATCAAAATGGAAAAGCAGAAAGAGGAACTAAATCACTTCAAATCATAGAATGAGCATGTCGATCAAATTTATGAAAGATTAATTCAGGCCAATTAGATGTTGAGACAAGACCTCCAGGAGATAAACATGAATTCTTCAGAGCTGGTTAAATTAGCTGATGGAGCTATTAAGAGAAGGAAGATAGTACAGCAGCAGAACGTTGAACTTATAAAGGAAATGGAAGAGCTTGAACAAAATCTTTTTAAGTTGCAAAAGGAATGTAACTGTATTCATAGGAAAGCACAAGCTTTGGATGGACTTGATGTGCTGGCAAAGGAAACTCAACGCGGATGAGATCATTTATCTTCTTCTTGATAGTTGTTTATATTACATATGGCAATTTTTATTTTTAGTCAAGAGCCTTGATCGAGATCTACGAAAAGTTGTTTTTTTATTTTATAGTTCCTAGCTTGTAGCCTATAGTTATTTTTAGCATTTTTTATCCTCGGATATTTGATCTTTGAGGTATGTTTGTTTTAAAGACTTATGCCTATAAATTGTAAAAGAAACACAGAGAACAAGACTTTTTTTTGGATGAGGGTCGAGATAATGTTACAATGCTTATGGCAGACATATATATCTTGATAATATAAGGATCTATTATATGTTGAGATTCATTATTGTTTAAGTTGGGAGATAGGTTTTAGCCTTTCATGCACTTGAATGTTCTATGGTTCTGTTTGAACCTTTGCCTGTGCTTTTTATCTATACTGATGTTTTCCTTATGGATGCCTGAACATGCAAATTAACATTTTTTGTAATTGTGTTTAAAAAGTATTTTTAAACATAATGATTACCATGATGCAAATGATCATATAATGTTAATTTTTATCTTGTATCATTACTGGTTATTAAATCTTACTCCTCATATTTGATGATATAATTATGGACTGTTAGTATTTATGCATATCCTTATTTACTAAAGTATGATGTTTTCAGATGTACGTTTTTTCCTTTTAAATCATCATCCCTCATCATTCAAATCCATCATTCAATAAATGAAAAACCAATCCTTAAAACTTGAGGTGCCTAAACTCTATATCCCAGTAGTCTAGTTGCAGACTTTAGGACTAACAGGAAGGTTCTTTTACCCACAAATGCTTGAGAGCTTATGAGAACATGGAGAGAAAAAATAAACGATGATGCATTATTGGCCCTACATTACCCTAAAAACCTCATACATTAGGGGGCATATGTTAACTCTTAAATATCGCATGCATGTGAAATTTAGGCTAATATTGAAGAAAGGCATCATCAACATACAGAATGAAGCTCGCCAAATACATTCTCATCGGATCCATAGAACAATCTGAGCCTCGGAATGCCAAAAACAGTCTAAAGGGACACTAGCGCAACTTCATCGGAATCACACGCTATGTAGTGCGATTTATTTGTATAGTCACTTGTGCAACCCCGCACGGGTTTTCCCTTGATACTCGTGCGACTGATAAAATGATGGGACCACACATTTATGCGGCACATTAAAGACCCAAAATGGATCCCTTGGCTCCAAAAATCGAATTGGGACCTCTCACATGCTTGGGGGCATTGAATACCCCCTCTCATGTACTTGGGAACCAGTTCAAAGGAGAAGGTAGTTCCCATTTGGATCTAGATGTTTCTTGGCCACCTTTTGGCCTATAAAAGGAATCCATGGGAATGAATTGTAGAGGGAAAAATTTAGATCAAATTTATGTTGCATGAATCACATTGAGATCTCCTCTTTCAATCTCACTCCTACCTTATCTTAGCCGCGCACAAAGCTCCCTTTCCCTCTTCCCTAAGAGGAAACAATTTGTCCATTGTTCTCGCCTATCTATCTTGCAATTGTGTGGAAAAAAAGGACCTCCCTAAGGGATATTATTGGCTTCCCTTGAAGATTGCACCTCCTAGGTGTTACACTTGTATTTAGATGGACACCATTGGGCAGTAAAAATTTGGTTTAGCATACTCTTGTTCAAGCTTATTTGCTTTATATCTCACCCATATTTTCATTTCAATTTTGTTTTTATTTTTCTTTTGTTTTGGTTACTAATCAAGAACTTGCCTAATTGGGGTTTGTTTTGTTTAGTTTTCAATCATAACAGTGGATCCTTATAGCAACCTCAAGGATTATCTCACTGTGGGAAGGTTGTCGACCCTTATGGAAATTTTTCCCACAATAGGTATCCTTTGAATTGTAGATATCTACCACGGATATCATCCAATCATATATGTTTTCATTGGTGTCGCTCCCCAGAATCAAGGTGAACATTGAGAAATATTATTTTTTCCGGGGGGATATCTCTTGATCTTCCATGGAGTAGGATGGAATTCTACTCAGACATGAGTGTATTTTAATTTAGAAAATATCTTGGCCCTTTGAACCTAATTCATTTTCTTGTACCTATTGGTATGCACCTCACATGACGGGATGATTGTGCCCAAGTAAGTGCCTAGCATCTAAATGATGGAAAGGGCATTGATCTGCATCAAGGCGGTTCAGTCGTTTTTTTGTTGTGATAGAGGAGATAGCGGTTTGGTAGTATTTAGCACACAATTATATGAATTATGTGAAAGGGAAGGTATCAGGAATGAGGTGCTACACTAATCCTAACACCCATATCGTGCTCCACAACTTCTAGGAGAGGAATTTTTCATAGGTTGAGCTTACCAATTGTTGGGGGAAGTACCAGTTGTATGTGGAGTGGCAACTTGGTTGAATTCATCAATGAAAGAGGGACCTTGGGAAGAGGAAATGCCATTGTTATCTAACTGAGGGAGTGGGATGATGAGATGTCGACTTAGGTCATGGTTGTAGGGGAATTAAGAACATTTGAGAGACTGGTGTGACCTAAAAAATGGGCAAAAAGAAATGGTATAGATGATTTTTATACTAAAATTGAATTGTTCTAGTTATCGCAGGACTTACTCGACTTCTCAAGAAGATGTAAATGATGGTGGGGCTATGCGTATGCAATTGAGGAGGTCCTATACTGAGCTATGGTATCTTTGTGGATTCCATTCATTCTTCTGTAAGCTATATTTTCTATGAGTTCATTTGGGGGATTCAAATTCACAATGGAAAGGGAAATGAGAGCTCACATACATTTAAACAATCTTAGGTCTCCATTTATGGTAGGGGATTTCCTCATTAAGTGGCATTCAAGGCTATAGTAGGTAGTGTTGACGATTTTTCCTGAGTTGGTAGGCCACATGGAAACCATTAATTGGTTACCAAGAGGCTGACTCAACCATGTCTACCCCACCTTTCTTCTTATTGGTAGGTATGCCTCTTTCAAGATTCATGCTTATGTGGCAAGGCAGGTCCCCGAGGAATCCACCAGATTCTTTGAATTATGGTGATGATCTGGATCGTTTATCTTACATTGGGGGGAGAGATCCAAGTTGTTGATGTGAGATGTCCCACCCATTTGGATTAATTTTGGTCATTGGAGAGACTAGCATTGGAATATTTTTCTAAGTTGGAATGCCATGTGGAAGATTCAGAATGGTTATTGGAAGGTTGATTGGGTTGAATATACCCCATGAGTTGCATCCTTGGTACATGGGATATTGTGGAGATTCTAGTTGAGGTGGTGGGGAGGATCCTCAAGGAATCTACTTTATTCCTCACACATGCAAAAGGCACCTAACCCTCCCCCCTCCCCATTGAATGGTTTCGATTAAGAAACTCCATAAATGAGGTTGAATCCTAGTCATCCACTGGGGAACTACGCATGCCAATTTATGACCAATCTTCATTGCGTGAATGGTCGATTTCAAGTATTGAAAAGGTGCAAAGACATATCTACACCATTCCTGTGGGGGGTCCGTCCATTTATCCACCAGATTATGTTAAATTACATAAATGGCTATGATTAAATGTAAAAAATTGCACGGATAAATCTATCTCATCTGCAAGGGACCCCTCCATTATACCTCCCAATCATGTTTTGATGCATAAATTGCCTAGATTTGATGAGGGAGAGTTGAATGACGCATATGGGTTATTCGCGAGGGACCCCTCCATTGTACTTCTTGATCATGATTCAATGCGCGAATGTATGAGATTTGATGAGGGAGAGTTGCACGATGCATTTGATCCATTTGTGGGATGAACCTATCTGTTATGGCTCGGGCATGTTCCTCTGCGCAAATGGTGGGGATTGGAGGCTGGGGAAGAACACAATGAATCTAGACCGTTCACATGGATCTTTCCCTATTATCTCTTGCCTTGTCTTTGTGGGTAGATGGTTGAGATCTATTGATCTGACATGAGACAGTCTTTATCATTCTTAATATAATTCATACTTAGGTTTATGCGGAGAAGGGGGATGCCAAAAATTCAAATGGCATGTCTGAGGAACAATAGGAACTTAGAGAGACCCTATGTTAATGGTTTCCCACTCCATGAAATGCACAAGGGTCAAAAAAATGCATGAATACTAAGAAAAAAACCTTCATGTAAATCCAAATATACAAACAATGTCAAATAAGGGGAGTACACCACACCAGTATGATATCAACCACTAGGAACATGCCAACTCATAAATCGGAACGCCATTAGCACATTAGAGCATCTCATCAAACGCCTATTGGCATCGTGCTAAATCATTAACTCAACCAAATGATACCACCATATATTAGCTAAGCACATGTACCCCTAATCTATCAAATGATCCAAAAATGTAATCTTATAAGTTTGACCCTTGTGATAGGAATCACAAGTGTCATGATGAAAATCACAAGTGCGAGCCTCACACAATATGAGAGGCAACCACTAGCTTCAACATGGGGACATCTATTCGTCATGACAATACATGAGAACCTCAAAATATTTGGTTGTACCTATTAGAACATGTCATAAGAAGAGAGAGTATGTGGTGGGGTAGGTCAAGACTCTCATCCTTAAATGCCACATCACAAGTCCATGAAAATGTTTAAAAATCTACTTAGATAACTAATGCTCACAAACATTGAGCATGGTCTTCCTATCCTATTCTACTTTAACATGGAAAAATGAATGTTTTAAGTATAATCATACAACCAATGAAGCCAAACAAGCATTTCATTTACATCATGGAGTCTCCCCTTGTGTTTGGCCACAAACCAAAACAAAGCCACATCAAATATAAAATACTCATGAATTATAACCTCCATCATTATATGGCTGAAAATGAATATGGAAGTACACTAATGACAATGGAAAATAACATAATCATCATGCCAAACTTGGCATGTGCATCCACAAGTTTCATCTATTCACTCTTGGATATGGTTGATGTAACCATACAATCTGTGAAAAACACTCTCAATGAACAAAGGTTTAGGTGGCTCCAAAAATCTACACAATACTTATTGTTGCCTCAAAAATATGGAGATGAAATATGAACTAATAATTTAGATCTAGAAAAAAAAAATAGCCCCAAACTTGCAGCCTTTAAAATACATCTTTCAAATGATTTTCCATACATAATTTGAGAAAAAAGTGTAGAAATGGTTGGATATTTATGCAATGAACAACATGATTCCCCATACAATTTCCAGGCCCAAATACATGTTCCAACGCTGAATGTTTACCTATTAAATTACCAATTTATGAAAGTAAAGGTGGTTGAAAATTTTCTACTTTTTTTTTAACAAAACATGTCTACGAAAAATATAGACTTTCATACTCACAAAACTACCATAATTTTTTAAAGCAATTTTTACTTTAAAAGGCGGCTGGAAATTTCTGCAAGATATGACAATCTAAAAAACATGTTGCCCTATGTGAAACTCAGCCTCAAAAAAAGTATGTTTTAACTAAAATTTTATGGATGAAAAAGATAAGAGATGAAGACATGAATCGATGAAATAAATTTGCAATGTTATAACTAGAAGTATGCCCCATATGCTCCAAAAAATCAACAATATCCATTGCCACATATGACTGGACATACTACTTAAATCTTTTGCAAAACAGTCTAGTCTATGTGACTGCCCAAGAAGCCCAAAATTTACAATGTTAACTTTCTCTTGGATTCCCTCTTCCTCTTCACATGAAGAACAATCACATCCAATATATTTTCAATTCTTTAGGGTTATTCTACTATTTCATCCATCTCAAAATCATCAAAATATTTATCATAAACCTCAAAATTTTGAGAAGATAATGTGCTTGTTGTGCCACACTTTGTGGGGCACCCCTACAAACCTATTTTTGCAAAATTCCCAGAATATGGGAGCCCATCTTTGTTTCTCTTGGGCCCCCATATGAGATGAATGTGGTTGCTTTTGATGGAAGATTAAAGGAGGATATATTTTGTGCCATGCCATGATGATGATGATGATGATGATGATACATATCTTGGCAAATTTAAACAAGAATGCTCCATGATTTTCTGATGAGTAGAGCTATTAGTATCAACCCTTAGGTTGATGAGAATGAAAGATATGTGGTTTATGTATTAACCAAGTCACCAAGGTTACCCTTTGGTATTATGAAGAGTTCATACCCCCTCCCTTGGGTCCACCTATGGCCTGTCAACCATCCTCTATATATTGCTTCATTTCTAGTCTATAACATTTGGTTAAAACCTGATAGATGGATTCTAGACCTTCCCCCTCTGTGTTTCTTTCACCAAGAAGACTTCCCATTTTTTCCATGGTGTCTCGGGATTGATCATTTGTAACAATGAATGTTGGGTGATTGTGGGTCATTTTTATCTGCATTGTACAAGGCCCTCTCATACAGTAGGATTTTTCAAATGAGCAATGCTCTTCCCAAGGTATTATCTAAGTTATCCTATGTTAAATTCAAATAAGGGGGCAGTTGGAAGGGTGACAGTACTCCTTGAATTAAGAGGTTAAGCCTACTTGCTATAAAAGGCATTACCCTGGTAACTTTGTCGAAGCTATGGACGCTCACTAGCAGCAAAGCTAAGGCCGTGTCATTATCTAGGGTCCACAAGGCTATTCAGGACCAATACCTTTCAATTGTCATCCTATGCAATGAAATGAGAAATCAAATGAATAAAGTGAAATGTGCTACAAATGAAAAATCTAAAGGAGATATGACAAAGTGAAATAAAAAAATAAAGTATAAAGGTGGCTTGATAAGACCAACCAGGAGAGTACCTTGCTACTTTTGACTCTCTTGTGAGACACATCCCTAGTGTTTGTCTGAATGGTGAAGAACATAGAGTTTCCCCCTTGTCCCACCCCCCTCCTTGTTTGGAATCCATTAATTTGTTTACGCCATGTTATAACACACTTGACTAACCCTGGTTGACCATATTAAGTGCACCCCCATAGGAGAAGAGAGCTCTTTTTAATACCTTGGTGTTACTTTGGTACTGGTTAATGGACAACTCATTCATCCCACAAACCTATTTGAAGATATCTATGTGGTTGGTATATCATCATGCAGGGCATGACTAGTTATACAATGAGTTAACTATTGGCGATTACTTGCATTTTTGTATCTATCCATATGGACACTCTTTGTTGTTGGTCCGTCAAGGACATATGACAGAGGTTTACATCACATGGCCTTTATATCAGAGGTTATTAGCCATATCACAATTTTCCAAGCTTGCTTTGACTCATTTTGGATTAATTATGGTTTAGACTATGGTTTTTATTAAAAAAATTATCAAGTCTAGCCAAACTAATTTATAAAAAATAATCAAAGTGCACTAGATATTTTAATTTCACTTTGAGATTGCACTTTTTTAATTATTTGGAGAAATTAATTAATTTTTCCTAGATAATTTTGATTAAAATGAGCATGGCACATATGTGGAGGCAAAAATAAATTATTTTATCCTAAATCCTCAAGAAGAAATGTAATCAAGGGCCAAGATCTAAAAGTCAGCGAGCAAATAAGTCACAGCCCGTAGATTTGGTTCTTAGCACATGGATCATAAGCCTTTTGAGGAAGTTGTTGGGTTCGAAAGGGGTAAAATATTTCCAGCACGTGGTATTTTTACAAGGTAGTTAATTTTGGATCATTGTATTTGGTCATTTCCCTATGGTATTTGGCAATGACACATGGTATTTGAAATTTTTTAATGTTTTTCCAAAGATGGATGTGCCCCACTTGAGCGAAATTATTTATTTATTTTTGTAATTTGAAATGAGATCTAAACCATTGATGGCTAGATCTTCTTGAAATCATCCAATTGAGAAAATATACTTTATTGTAACCACTTTTTACTCTTAATAAGCGTAAGGTGTCCTCCTTGTGCTATAAAAGGAGTGGTATTAGCCTTAGCAGATGGCCGAAATTTTAAGGGAATAAAATCTTGTTTATTTTTAGCTAGTAGCTTGTGTCTTTGGAGAAGATTGTTGGTCTCATTCAGATATGTTTTAAGCTTTAGATGTGGGTAACATAAGCTTCCATGGAGGTAAGCTTATTCTAGACTACAATAATATTGAAGGGTAGTCCAACGAAGATTAAGAATATTGAATATTATTGTAGTGCAATGAAGATTAAGGGGTTGTTTGGGAAAAAGACTTGTAATGAAGATTTACTAGTATGTAGTGCTTTCAACTGGGATCACACCCTTATGTACAAATTGGTTAGATAGCCCTCGGGATAAGAGTGTACTTGGTTGTTTATGGACAGGTGGATTCCTTGTACCACCATTGTTGTGCATGTTGATGCATATTTGATCGTATTTGCATCTAGTGTTTTTTCAAACACTATGTTTTGAACCCATCTTTCCCAATTTTAGTTTGGGTAGTAATGAGATATTGAGTATAATTTTTCTATATCATTCATTTTCATGTGATGCAAATGTCTTACATGGTTTAATATTCATGCCGTAGTATTTGATGAGAACATGCTTGGTTCATTTTGCGATAATTTGTCATATTAAAGGGTGTATGGTGAATGAGTTATTCATTGATTAACAATAAGATTATCACCTTAAATCTAAGAGTGTCAATTCCTTATTAATTTCAAATCCATTAGACATTCTTAAAAAGATAGTACTAGGTGTATACTTGGGGTTGTCCTCATACAATCCTAAGCAAAATCTTGGCCAAGGACTCCCCCTTAGATAGTCTAGGTTCGTTCATTGTTGGACCTAGGCAGCCAAAAGCGACAAATCCTCTTTCATTAATGACACGTTGGGTTGGGGGTTCATAGTTGTGTCGGATTAGAAACCAATTAGCTCATCCATCATCTTGGGATGCTAGTTTGTGCATCAATAGTGCTTACCAAACATTTTTCTTCCTCGTGTGCTTGAATTTAAAAGGGATGCTTGCATTCTTAAGTGTTTTCCTTGTCATCTTGTTGTTCTCTTCAATGGAGTCACAAGGTTCTTCACTAAGGTTTTCAACAATCTCGTCATCCTCGTGAAATATAAGTGACCTATGGGGTGAAAGAAACAGTGGGTCAAAAACATGCAAATCATATGAATCTTTGATATATTTTTCCAAACACCACATTGCAAAACTTTTATCGCATAACTAATCATCACGGGAACTTGAAAGGCTTTGTACCTTTGCAGACTTCAAAGCCTCAAATTGCTCTTTCATTTTATAATAAATATCAACAAATATTTGTATATCATGTACCCCACAATTTTCACAATCACCAGTCCAATCTTATTGAAATACATAGATGAACTCTAAAAATTAAAATATCATCTTTGGGCCAAGACTAAATAGTCATTCAATTGTATGCCTTGTCTTGAAAGAGGATGCGACAACCTTCATCGCAACATCTTTGTCAGAGATATGGATCTAGTTAAACTAGCTTACCTATCTATGCAAAACAATAATATATCAACAATAACTACAAAAAGAGAACAAGAGAAAAGAGTACACCAGATATAAGTGGTTCACCCAATTGGGTTACATTCACGGGAAGTTAGTCTTCTATTATCTCCAGAATATCTCCCTCAAGCTTACAAGAGAGCAATGCCAATAGCCCATAGCACTACTTGTGTGAATAAGTAAAGATCATGATGAGTGATGTGACTCCCTTGACTCTATTATATACTAAGAGATGAGGAGGAATTACTCTCACATATTACATGTGGGATAATATAATTATCCATAATAGCATCTCTTTATATAATAATGAATATCAAGAGTATATTTTACCATAATGAATATGGGATATAATGTATTACTCTTTTACATAAGATTATGGATATCCTCCGACATAATACAAAAACATTATTACCTTCCAAGGAATATAAAATATTCCAACACTCCCCCTTAATAATGGTTGGGAGAAAATCTCACTAACAAAGGAAGGAAGGAGTCATTACTGCTCCCCCTTGATAACAACTTCCCTCATCCCAAGTAAGGAACGAAGATGCACATACTTTGCTACTATTAAGGATTTGGTGAAAATATCGGCTGCTTGTTGCTCTGTAGGACAATACTCAAGAGAAAGAACACCATCTGTGACGAAGCCTCGAATGTAATGAGCATCAAGATCGAGATGCTTTGTCTTGGAGTGATATACCGGATTATAAGCAAGCTGAATTGCACCTTGATTGTCACATTTCAACACAGTGGACGATTTCAGAACCAAACCAAGCTCAGTGAGAACATGTCGTAACCAAACTGCTTCTTTAGCTACTTCTTTGGTTGTTTTATACTCTGCTTCACACGAAGATAAAGAAAGAATCTTCACCTTTTTGTTGGACCAAAAATCGAACCTGAACCAAGTTGAAATATATAACCAGAAGTTGACCATCGATCAGAACAGTCACCTGCCCAGTCAGAATCTGTATAACCATAAAGTGAAACTGTAGTAATGCTTGAATAAAAAACACCATAGTACAATGTCCCCTATAAATATCTCAGAAATATCTTTGTTGCTTGCCAATGACTTTCATGAGGTTGTTGCATGAACCGTGAAACCATATTGACGGCGAAAGAGAGATCTGTTTTGTTGTGAGTTAAATATATCAAACTGTCGACTAGCTGACAATAAAGAGTAGCATCAACAAGAGGAGTAGTACACTCAATAGTTAACTTTACACCTGACTGAAAAGGCGTAGGAGCAGGTTTACAATCACTCATGTGGAAACGAGCCAATAAATCTATAGCATACTTCGGTTGAGAGAGAAAAATACCATCTGCCAGATGCCAAATTTGAAGACCCAAGAAATAGTGCAATATACCAAGATCAGTCATTTCAAACTGCTTTTGAATGTCACTTTTCATACTTTGAATGAGAACAAGTTGGTTGCCAGTGATAATAAGATCATCCACATATAAAACAATAACAATGATATTATCATCAGCATGCTTAACATACAGGTTAGGATCAGATATACAACGCTTAAAACCATTATTCAAGAAATATGCATCAATTTTATCATACCGAGCCCTAGGTGCTTGTTTAAGACCATATAAAGACTTGTGTAATTTACATACTAAACTTGATGATTCAGCATTAATAAAACCAAGAGGGTGTTGCATATAAATGTCTTCATTAAGATCACCATTTAAAAAAACACTTTTAACATCCATTTGGTGTATTTCCCATTTATAAGATGCAACAATAGATAAAATGGTTCTTATTGTATTCATTTTAGCAACAGGAGCAAAAGTTTCATTATAATCTATACCTTCAAATTGATTAAAACCTTTTGCAACTAATCTAGCTTTATACTTTTCAATTTGTCCTTCTGTAGTAAATTTAGTTTTATAAACCCATTTACAACCAACTAAATTCTTTTCTGAAGGAAGAGGAACAAGAGACCAAGTCTTGTTCTTCATAAGAGAATCATACTCAACAGACATAGCTTGTTCCCAATGAGGTTTACCCTTAGATTGAGCATAAGAGGTAGGATCATATGTGGCCAAAACTTTGATCATAAGAGAAAAGTTAGATCTAGTTCTACGACTATCGGAAGGGATTCCGATGTCACTTCCTGCAGATTCAAGAGTTTTATGGGCCCAAACAGGAAGGTTAGAAGGGACAAAAGTCACTTCAGGAGCTTCGAGACATTCAGATGGAATACTTGAAGAAGAAGAAGAAGGTGAACTAAGATCAATCACAGAACTGGAAGGAGCAGTTGAGATAGGAGTAACAAGTGATAAGGGAAAATTCAGAGTAACATGAGGTTTGACAGACTTAGGTGGTGGAGAGACTTCAATAAATTGAACATCTCTTGTAATGATGACACTTTGATTAGAAGGATCAAACACCCTATAAGCCTTATAATCCTCAGAATAACCAATGAATATACACTTGTGAGACTTGGGTTCTAACTTTTTTCATTTGTCATCAGGAATATGAGTCCAACATTCACAACCAAACACTTTAAAGTTACTAATATCTGGTGTTCTTCCATTCCATTTTTCCTCAGGGGTAACATGCTTAACAGCTTTTGTACGAACTCTATTTAAAATAAAGTTAGCACAACTTATGACTTCGGCCCAAAATTTCTTATGTAATCCTTTAGAATAAAGCATACATCTAGCCATTTAAACTGAAGTTCTGTTTTTCCTTTCAGCAACACCATTTTGTTGAGGTGTGTAAAGAACAGTCTTTTGATGTTGAATTCCATGTTTAGATAAAAATACTTCAAATTCTTTCTTAATGAATTTCCCCCCATTATAGTTCTTAAAGTCTTAATCTTTTTACCATAATCATTTTCAATCAAGGATTTAAAAACTTGAAATTTAGAAAAAAGTGTCACTTTTATGTTTCAAAAAATAAACCCATGATTTTCTACTAAAGTCATCAATCAAGGTAAAAAAATAGACTGTATGTGATATAGAAGGAACTTCAAGAGGACCACAAATGTCACTATGAATTAATTGCAAAGGTTCTTTAGCACGCCAAGCTTTACCTTTATCAAACATTTCTCTATGATGTTTACCAAAAACACAACCTTCACAAACATCGTTAGTAGACGAAATATTAGGCAAGCCAAGTACCATTTTAGTTAACATTTGCATTTTACCATAATTCAAATGACATAATCGTTCATGACATAATTTACTTAGTTCATCAGCATGAGCAACATAGGAATAAAAAGGTTGTCTTTTAGTTGAATTAAAACCAGCAAATTTATATAAATCAGCAGTATGATCAACAAGACCAAAAGAAACTACTTTGAAATTTTGATTGATATCTTTAAGAACATATTTATCAGGCCAAGCTTCAAATTTATATCATTTTTTACATGCACGATAAATAGAAAATAAGTTGATGGACATATTTTCAACATGAAAAACATCTTCCAATTGACCATTAGCAACATTAACATTAACAAAACCAATTACAGAAAGTTGTTTACCATCACCTATAGATACTTTCTAAGATGTATTTTTATTATTGTCATAAGATGTAAATAAAGAAGCATTACGAGTCATATGTTTAGAAGCACCAGAATCGATTATCCATTCCACATTAGAAAAAGAGTTACTAGAAGAAACAACAGAAGCACACAAAGCTACTTGTGATTCATCGGAACCATTCTTTTTAGCCTTCGCCTTTAAACGTTTCAATTTAAAGCAATTTTTTTCATGATGGTTAGTTTTACTACAATGTTTACAAGGAGGGTACACTTTATCTTACTATTGTCATGATGTGCATTAGAAACATTACCAGAGTTATTAATAGGATTTGAAGTGTATGAATTAGAACATTTATCATTATTAAAACTTCTCTTAGGATTCTTATTATGTGCCAATAGAGCTTTATTAGGTGAGAGTTTGCTGTGAATATTTAATTAATATTATTATTTATATATTAAATAGATTATTAGGTTAATAAGCGAAAGGGTGTAACCCTTCACTATTCTTGCTCAAGCCCTATAAAGGCGAGCTTATTGTAACTTTATCAGCATCAATCAATATATTATTATCATTCATCTCAAATATGGAAGACGGTCTCGCTTCTTAACCCTTAACCGGACACGGTTAACTTAGTGAACGGATACGTTCACTACATTTGGTATCAGAGCCCGGTTTCGGCTCCTTCAACCTGAGCTCGGATTCAGCTCCTCCTACTATTGAGCTCGGTTTCGGCTCACCTCCAGACTCAGAGCAGATTCGCTCCTTTGGCTTGAGCTCGGATTCGGCTCATCCTCCCTCACATATCTCTCTCATTTTTGTTGTCACTCTCTCACTCCACTCCACACTCATTCCCCCTACCCTCACTCTTCCCCACGCAGTTCCACGCATTTCCATTTTCTGTTCTCCTACCCCCACACCACCACCTGCACATCTCCCTTTCCTTTCGTCATCCCCTCTACTCCATCTCGTCTACATCTCCCCCAGATCATCACCATGCTCCCTTAGCCTCCACTCCTCGGTAACGCATCTCCTTACCTCCCAACGCCTTCCAGTCCCCGTGCACTGCTCCAACTCGAGCTCTCCCTAAATTTCCAACGCCCTTCGTGCCATCCCATCCCCCATGCGCATTTGCACTCACCAACGTTTCACCACGCAACACCCTTTCCATCTACTCACTCCACTGCTGCATTGCACCTTCACTCATTCTCTCAACTCTTTCACGCCCTCTCCTTTTCCATCCCTCCTCCATCTCCCTTTTGCGCCTCACCATACTATCGCCTTCGAACCTGCACCACTGCCATCACCCCTCCTCTGCGCACTCTTACTCTCCCTCACTCTCTTCCGCGCCCCCTTCTCCACTGCCAAATTCACCCGCGCCCTCTGCATACTCCGCCTTCCCCCCAACCGTCACCTATCCACTCAATCTCCAACGCAGGCTCCATTTCCAACGACCTACACCAATCAAACAAAAAAAAAAGTTAATATCAAAAAAATAATAATAATAATTTTTTTTATTATTATATTTTTTTATATAAATTATTATTATAATTTAAATAATAATTATTGTATTATTATTTTTAATATATATAATAAATTATTATTATAATTTAATAATATTTATTGTATTATTTATCCCTAACCCTAACTCTTATCCTTTTTTTTTTTCCTCGAAAAAAAAGCGTAATTTCATTTCATCCTAAGAGTACGAAATTACATAGACGGTCATCACTCAGATTGAGTGGAAGAAGTCTTTGAGAACCAGTAGACAGAGTCTGATAAAAAGAGAGATGTTCTCACCACGTGAGCATTAACATCCATTACATGCAAGATAATAGTCTGTATGAGCAAAATAAATCAAAGAAGTTTGCACCCTGTTCGGGTCGATTAGTTACAGTATCATGTAATTAAATATTTACAAGTAGTTGTGAAAATCTGAAGAGACAGTAAATACGAGGATCACCCAGCAAAAACATAGAGGACAAAAACATATTTCAGACGATGAAAGGTCTGTGATATAAGTCCCTGCGGACCCCTTCCTCAAATTCAGTGACTTTCTACCCTAACTCTTATCCTTACTCCAAGATTGATTCCAAATATTCACCTCCCCACACCAGGTCAAGAACCATGGCCAAGTTACGAGACCGACTAGAAAAATTAGAAAAAGACCAAGTTAGAGATTTAAAAATCGTCGAAGGTCTAAATTCCAGAATGGACAAAGTTGAGAAAGTGTTTCAAGAAGATTTAAAGGAAGAGATGAAAAATAACAATGTCGTGCTTAAAAAAAAAATCAAAGATGAAGTTGTTCTGGTACTAGAAAGAAGGTTGAGTGAAAAAATTGACACTCTGAACGAAAAACAAAAAGACTTGGATGACAAAATGAGTGTTATGACTCAAAACATAAACACCATAACCAAGAACTTGAGCACCATGACGCAGAACCATAATATATTAATGGAGGTGTTACAAAGACTAACGCCTAAGACAGACCAAGTCAACAGTCCAGACATGCTACATGCCTCATTTCATATTTTCACAAAGGAAGCACTTGCCAAAAATCAAGAGGAATTGCAAAAAGAAATAAAGATTAACAATGCGACGCTTAAGCAAGAAATAGAAACAAAAGTACTGCCAGATATGGAGGCACGATTAAACAGTCAAATAGAAGCTATCAGTAAGATAGTAGAGAATAAAAAAGATAAAAATCACCGCCAACAACGAAGTAGTTCAAATATGTCACTTACATCGTCCAGTAGTTCTGATACACCATCAAACCATAAAGCAAAAGGGAATCAATATCACATTTACATAGTGTACGCACCTAAGGCAAAAATAGAGTTGTCGAAATACAATGGAAGTGAAGACCAATGCGTTGCTTGGCTAAACAAAGCGGAAGAATACTTCGACATTTACAATATTCAATTTGACGAGGAGAAGGTGAAATATGCGTCAATGCATATGGAAGGGTACGCCTATAATTGGTACTTATGGTGGAAGAGAGACAATATTGCCTACACCTGGAACTTGTTCAAAAATGATTTTCTTAATAGGTTTCAAGGAATCAAGGAAGATGAATTTTTCAGTAAACTTATGAGATTACAACAAGTTGGAAGTGTTGAGGAATTTACACATCAGTGGGAATCCTTGTCGACACGAGTATTTGAGTTGTCTGACAAGCAGAGACTCGAAACCTATTTAGGAGGTCTTAAACCGTACCTCCAAAAAGAGTTAAAGTTACACGACATACCTAACGTAGAGGTAGCAAGACATAAAGCAAAAGTCGCAGAATGCAAACTGGAAGGAATAAAAACAAAAGGCGGCAACCATTATCGACAAGAAAAAGAGACACAATGTAGGTATTGTGAAGATACGTGGTCACCCGGCCATCAATGCCACAAACCTCAATCATATGCATATGAAATGGAAAATAGATCAAAGCCATCTAACAGTTACTCTGATAATAGAAAGAAGAAGAAAAACATATGTCGTCGATGCGGTGATGATTGGATCCCAGGCCATAAATGTAGGAACAATCAAACAATACACTGCAAAATCATCAATGGAAAGGAAGTGCAAGTCTCTACACAAGAAATTGCGTCCGACTCTAATACCGACACTGAAACTAAATGAGGGACGACATTAGGAAAATACTCAAGCTTTGAGGACAAAGCTTTCCAAAAGGGGAAGGCAATGCTGTGAATATTTAATTAATATTATTATTTATATATTAAATAGATTATTAGGTTAATAAGCGAAAGGGTGTAACCCTTCGCTATTCTTGCTCAAGCCCTATAAAGGCAAGCTTATTGTAACTTTATCATCATCAATCAATATATTATTATCATTCATCTCAAATATGGAAGACGGTCTCGCTTCTTAACCCTTAACCGGACACGGTTAACCTAGTGAACGGATACGTTCGCTGCAGAGTTGTCCTGAAACAGTTAATCTCTCTTGCTCATTTATCAACCCTTTACAAAAATCATCAAAAGTAAGTTTTGTGGTATTTAAAGACAATTCAAGAGCTCTATTCCTAGTTTGAATGAACATATCAAAACAAGATGACAATTTTTGTTCTACAAGAATTATAAGACCAATGTCTGTTTTCTTGTAATCTTTACCACAATTATTTAATTTTTCATTTAAAGTTTTCACTTCAACAAGATATAATTCTACTTGTTCAAAGTTAGTAGGATCTAGCTCAAAAATCTTCTTTTCAAGGTAATAAGCAAAAACATCATCAGATTTATCAAATAAAGAAGCAAAAAAAATTGATACCTCAACCGAGTTGTCTTTTGCCTCTATACTTACCTGAAGACTATCTGCAACCGTTTGACTAATGAGCCCTCTTGCTTGATCACATTTATCTTCCCATATAGCCAAAGCTTGAGCATCAACAGGTTTCGTGTGTTCACCATTAACAATCCTCAATAGATTCTTACTCTTGAGAACATCAATCATTTTTCTCTTCCATGCAAGATAATTATGACCAACAAGTTCTGGAACAGAAGCTACTTCTGAAGTCATGATGATAGAAATATTGACAAGAAACCCAAATGCTAGAAATGACAAGAGAAAGAAAGTGAATAACAGAAAACTGATATACTTACCGTACTAAACTGTAGAAACTCGGTAGAAAAAAAACAGTAAAGGAAAGAAACTTTTACTTACAACCCTTTTGAAAACTGCTAAGAAAAGTCACTCGCGGGTTTTGCCACAGTGGACTCGCGAATAACACTGAAAAAACGTGGGTTATGTACGGCAAGAGTCGTGGTTACTCGCAGGATGCAGTGTAATGGAGTCGCGGCTACTCACGGGTCTCTGTACAATAAGGTCGCGGTTTTGTCGAAGCATTTGCGAGCTCAGCACATGAAGGGTTGCGAATAAACTGAAGTAAACGCAGGTTCGGTAGTGGAACAATCGCGAGTATGTCGAAGCATACGCGGATTTGCGCACTGAAATGCAGGGAGTCTGCAGTGTATTCGCGAGTTCGCAGTAGGAACAGTCACGGTTAACCGTGGGTTCTGCGAAGAAAAGTCGCGAGTGCCCAGTTTAAGGCCAAAAACAGTGTCAATTATGCCGAACACGAAAACCTGCACAAAGTCAGTGGCGAGTATGCCGAAGCATACGCGGGTTTGCGTATTGAAATGTCGCGAGTCTGTAGTGTATTCGCGAGTTCGCAGTAGGAACAGTCGCGGGTTCTGCAAAGAAAAGTCGCGAGTGCTCAGTTTAAAGCCGAAAACAGTGTTGATTATGCCGAACACGGAAACCTGCACAAAGTCTACCAAACTTGGACGAAAACTGTCGTTTTGACAACCGGAAGATAGATCTCCTTGAGGAGAATCCAAAAAACATATAGATCTACAAAAATAACATCAAAAACCCTTGAAAAATTTCTACAAAAATCTACACAACAAGGTTAGGGTTAAAAGTAAAAAAACTGCAGAAACATGCCCAGATCTGAAAAGAAGCCTAATGGCTACCAGTTAGAGAGCAAATCTACAAGAAATAAACAATGCACAAATGATAAAATATTGTTTGAAAGCAATAGAAGGTGTTAGATCATAGCAACAAGCTCTGATACCATGTCAGAGATATGGATCTAGCTAAACTAGCTTACCTATCTATGCAAAACAATAATATATCAACAATAAGTACAAAAAGAGAACAAAAGAAAAGAGAACACCAGATATACGTGGTTCACCCAATTGGGCTACGTCCACGAGAAGGTAGTCTTCTATTATCTCCAGAATATCTCTCTCAAGCTTACAAGAGAGCAATGCCAATAACCCCAATACAATATAGCACTACTTGTGTGAATAAGTAAAGATCATGATGAGTGATGTGACTCCCTTGACTCTATATACTAAGAGATGAGGAGAAATTACTCACATATTACATATGGGATAATACAATTATCCATAATAACATCTCTTTATATAATAATAAATATCAAGAGTATATTTTACCATAATGAATATGGGATATAATGTATTACTCTTTTATATAAGATTGTGGATATCTTCTGACATAATATAAAGACGATATTACCTTCCAAGGAATATAAAATATTCCAACAATCTTCATGGACAATATTAAAATGTGCGAAAAAGTCAATGAAAGATGTAACATGTTGTGAAATAAGTTGAGGGTCTCCATAAAACCTTGGAACATGCACCTTTTATCCTTGATAATGACACTTATGAGAAGATCCTATGATGCATGAAAAAATTAAGGGGCTAGGCAATTAGTCCCCAAACATCCTGGGATGATGCCATGCTCCTTTACTTCACCAATCTTCAAATCTTCAACATGAAACGCAAAATATAGAACTAGAATCAAACTTGAAATATACCTCATGGAAAAATGTGAGTCACCTAGGTGAGCTTTCTAGGTGCATTCAACATTGTCGGATGTGTTCACCTCTACACCAAATTTAGTAGTGCATCAATGACAAAGTATCAATTGTCAAAAGTTAGATTGGTAAATGAAAGAAACGACACCTTGGAAGCAGCAAAAATGCCCTCTCTTCTTGTGTGCTAATCCACATTGGTTGTAAGGTCTAGTCTATAGCAACATATAAGAACCAACATACCATGAACCTTATGCCAGTGAAGTTGTCCATAGCAATCATGGTCCTATAAATTAAAGGAAAAACACCTTGGAGGCAATAGTTGAAGGCATGCTATGTGAGTGAGTGCCATTGTGCACCAATGGCTATGGCTAAAGCATTAGTTGTCAAAAGTTAAATTGCTAAATAACACAAACAATACATGTAGCGAGATGCTCTATAGTCTAGTATGGAGGAGATGTTGTCACGTAACGTAACGTTATGTTACAAAAATAAAAAGTAATTAAAAAAATTCATGTCGGTTCATAAAATTAAAAAAAAAAAACAAATACAAAATAATTAAAAAAAATCATGTCGGCTTCTAACATTAAAAAAATTAAAACCAACATACTCGATCTATCAAGCACCGAGAGGATCAAATTTCTTGAGGTGTAACTTTCTTATTGATGTGTACAAAATTTAAGATAAAAAAATTTACACCTCAAAAAATTGGATCCCTCTCGGTGCTTGATAGATATGGGTTTAACATGGATCTATGCTGATAGATAAAGATGTGTTGTGTGAGTACATATTGTGCGCCATTGGCAAAGGCATCATATGACAAAAATTAGAGTGATAAATGAATATAACAATACCTTAAAAGCAGATACCACATGAAATATGGTGAAACTCCCTTGGACTGCAAGTGAAAAGGACTGATGCAACCTTCTACCGAAGCTAGCTGAGGTATAATATGCCATTTTATTAGTATCGTTTTAATAAATGTGATATCCATGGAAGTGAATAGGATAGCAAACATGTGATCGTGTATAACTGTTTTTCTAATTTCTGGAAGTTTCAATCTCTTGAATGACATGGAGTCACCTCTTTACACTGAATTTCCTTTTTGGTAAGAGAAAATCTCTTCATCAAAAGGCCCGGGTTTATTTTTTTCTTTAATCACCATTATTATCATCAATGATCATTTTGGTAAGAGAAAAACTCCTCATCAAAAGATCTAAGTTTATTTAAATTTTTCATCGCTATTATTATCATTAATTATTGTTCTGTTTGGTGCACCTCTTCCTTTTGTGCCTCCTATCTTCAAGAACGAAGTTGTGAATCCAGCTTTTAATCTTTCATACACATAACGCAACAGGGGGAGGAGGCTGAGCATAGGTACATATACATACCCCACAATGAAAGAATCTAGTAATATGTTATTAGAAGAAAAATCAAATTCTCTGTCAACAGTAAATACATAACCAAAAGTACACCAAGAAAAATCAATGCTAATAACAAGCATATATTTTCTACATTTTTAGATCACTATGTCAAACATCACAAGCAACAAAAGTTTCCAATGATCCAACCATGCATTTCAAAAATAGAGACCAACAAAACACAAATTATAATCTTAATCATCAGTCTAGTTCTGATTACATTTCTCAGTTTAGACAAAATTAATGGAAATCTAATTTTCCCTAAACCAGCCACTTAATAAGAGGAAAATGTTTAAATCATTTGCACCAAGTAAAACCAGTCCTCGATAAGTTGTTAATAATAATGAGAGAAACTTTGCTATATCCATTTCTGTACATTGAATGTAATCCTGGATTGAATAGAGAAATATGTAGAACTGAAAATTGTGCTCAAATGAGAAAAAATTCGATATAGCCATTTACATATATTGAATTGAACATACTGAGAAATAAGATATCGAATATTCCACTGAAAATGTTCGTTTCCAAATTACCCAAAATGTTGATGATAGGTTTCTGTGTCTGGAAATAATGAGACTCCTATGCTCATTACTAAACTTGTTAAATGATGAATCAAAACCAAATTCAATCATTTTGATTGAGTCGATCATCAAACCGCACTCTGGGAAAGCAAAATTTTTTAACTCAATACTATTCTTGATTAGCATCTGTTCTTTCATTGAGCAAAGAATTGGGTTGAATTTTAACTCCTCCTAAAAGAAGTCCACCTTGCCAATACCCACCTTCCCATTCTCTCATGCAGAACTTTATAAATCCTGGGTTATCCTTCCCTTCTTCCACAACAAATCTGCCTGCATCAAACTCCATCCAACCCTCTTCTACATGTCTAATGGGAGTCATCTGGTACCCTTCATTTTCAACAGTGGCATCTGTGTTCCACAAATATCGAGCAGATTCCTGGTGATCGCCACAAGGAGTTGTAACTAAGAATTTAACTGGCTTACGAACCCATGCATACTTTCGATGCAAGAGTTTGAGCCTAAATGAGACAGTATATGCTGTACCAGGAGACAAAAATTTGCAGTCAAATTGACCTTGCACATCAAGTCTACATACTTCAAGTAGTTCAGCTATCTCCGTGAAACTGCATTCCATAGTCTAAACTGTGTTATTGATTTTTCTTTACACACCGTCTTCTTGTTAGTATTAATAAAAAGACTGAAAGAATGGGTTGTTGGGTTACCTGGAGTCATCCTGAGAAATCCAATGCCAACAATGATTATAATCTCCCTGACTTATATCTAAATCCCTTGCAGACAACATAAAGCACAATTTACCTGTGTCCCGCTCTATCCAGAACTTCTGAAATTGTCAAGAAACATTCAGGTCATTAGTGCCAAATATAAACATTCAGCTAAAATGAGGAAACTAAGATATTCTCAATAGGAACTAGTGTATTCAACCAATAAAAAAGGGAACACAGTAAGCAATAAAAACCGGGTGATTTGAGTCTACTATTTCCCAAATCAAATACATCATTAAACCAAGGCGTTGAGCCATGTTGTATGCAAGTATATTGATACAAACTGAAATGCTGACCAGAATCCAGACTCGAACTCTGAGCCCAAACCCACTTCAGCTGAAGTTAAGAATTAGTTGCACCTCATCCAAGTTTCATCCCTCTTCAGGTAGGCCATTTTACTTTCAAATGTCATTGATCAGCTGATAATTTGATTGTTTTTTTATCTAATCATAATGTTTTTGGGTTTACAGGCTGATAGCTGACATCAATGAAGCACATCTTTGACTGACTAAAAAATGTAAGACAAATACAGTTTTTTCAACAAATGTTATTTTGTAGGAGAGGAGTGGGTTCCATCTAATGGTTAATTGGTGACATTTTTCAACCAATAATCAATAATCCATTCCCTATGGAGTGAAGCCAGTCGATGCATACAAGATATAGATCCCCACAAGAACAGAGGACTGACTACACCTAAACTCATATCTGAGCCTGCATTCACGTGTAGCCTACTGGGATGGTTATCATAATTGATTTATAGAATCTTCCTTGTACTATTTAATTGAGGTCTATCATAGGACACATGCATAGGGAAAGAAACAAACAAGATATCATTGGGCAATTAGATTCATTTAATCTCAGATTCTGTCACGAACTGTTAGAACACCTTATTTGGTTCAGGAAGATATCATTGGGCAATTAGATTGATTTAATCTCAGATTCTCTCACAAATTGTTAGAACACCTTATTTGGTTCAGCTGGGCTCTAATGAAAGCATGAATGAACAAGAACCTTCCATTAAATGTAACTCAAACGCTGTAATATACCCTCTTACTGCTGATATGGTTTTTGTGTTAACTGCTGTTGTATTTTTGGGTTGAAACTTTCATCAAACAGTTGGGAAACAGTGCTCTGATACCACTGTAGTATCCCCTTCTATACTGCTGGTGTATTTTTGGTGTTTACTTCTAGTTCAGGACTTTTATCAAACAGTCTGGCAACAACTACTATGATACCACTGTAGGATTCCCTTCAACTGAAGTCTGATTTTTAGGCTGGTTTTGCTTGTGGTTTGAGTGTGTTATGCTTCAGATCTTGTCTCAAACATGCAACAGTAACTTGTTACAATACATGAAATAGATTTATAATGCATCAGCCACTTCGGATAACCACAAGATTTCATGAAAGTACGGAGATTACATATGCTGCAATTAATTGGGAATTTGTAACAGCAGTATAACAATATATTAAGTCAAACAAATCTGTTTTTTAACAGGGATTTGAGATTTCTGACCTGTGTGTAACAGCAAGAGTTTGCAATTACCTGGAGGCTGTAGCAACCCTCTTTTGGTGCCCAAAAATGCTGACAATGACCACAGTTAATAAACTAACTTCAAGCAGTGCACCCAGAAGTTAAAAATCAGTCTTAACCTCCTTGAAATGGTCACTGAAATGAGTTAACAGCGCTCAGAAATCTCCTTGGACTCTCCCACAGTGAACTCGCCCTCCCAACAGCAATGCGCCCTTCCTCAAATTGCACCCATAAACCCCAAGTGCTGTGTCTTACCTCCAGTCACTGAAATCTGGTTGGAATGTATGAAATCGCTCCCTTCTTACAGTCTGTAGCAGCGGCTGCAATAGACAATGAAGGACATATGATCTGCATCCTTCCTAGACAAGTGCGCTCTCCATAGTTAGCTGAACGCTCCACAAATATTCACAATCTGTTGGTATACTCGTTTCCCCTCCATGGCAATGAAACATAATGAAAAGATTTGAATGATCTTTCCACTCACAATCAGCTAGGGTGGATAGCTTCACCACAGAAACCAATTTCTCCTAGGGTTTCCGTCCAAAGAGCCAAATGCCACAAAAACTCTCAAATTCTCTTTTTCGAAAATAATTCATGAATGAACGAGAGAATAGGTTGATTTGCTATTTTATTTTCAATTTCACATTTTTCTGCCATTTTTACCCTTTTCCTCCTTTAATTAATGAAAGTGACTTTTAGAAAGTCTCATTTTTATTTAATTACTCGACATTACTTTTAATGTTGTTTTTTCACCCAAATGACATTAAATAATTAATTAATTCCCTTTTCTTCACCGCCTATAGCCTACGGGAATCAAATGGGCTAATAAGTCGCCTGCTTTGAGTGATCATTCGAAAAGGGACTTTACAGTCCTCCCTTCCCGAGATTGCTTGTCCTCAAGCAACTGCAAACTAGGATGCTGCAAGATCTGATCTCCCTCCCAAGTAGCATCCTCTACTAGCAAGTCTCTCTGTCAAGCACTCTATTTGCAGATAAATTAATACCAAACACACAGAGCATATGAAATTTATTGTCAACCCGAGAAAGTCTTTTTATTTCAAAGGATAAGTGCACAATATATGCTTAAACACAAAACCATTAGAAGTGAATACCTTTATCTTCTATCATCCATGTTCATCCCAAGAATGTATGCAATCCCAATTGCCTTCTAACTGCTATACTATAATTCTTTTCTATTATGCATCAAGAAGAAATGGTATCAGATCTAATCAATGATTGCAAAAAGGAGATCTCATTCGCATTCTAAAATAATCACTTGTCTAATCTAATCAAGCTGGGAATCATAAAGCATGAACTGAACATTACTCTAGAATTTCAATTGAAAGAGATTGAAGCAACTGTTCTAAGAAACTGAATTGCAAAATAGAAATCAATCAACACATAACAGGAAAGCTAAATTGTAAGAGCTCCTGGGATCACGTCTCAACTGTAGGATGAACACGGCAGTGTGAACAGAAATTGAAATGTTAAAGCAACCCTGACTCAGTCGACTGTTATTCTATACCATTCACCAATCTCACAGAAATGTAATCTTTTACTGAGAAATCCACACAATAAATATTGCTGCTGCGTGCAAAAGAAAGAACAAAGCATCACACAACAAGAAAGAGGAAAATCCTAATTTAACTCAGCAATCTCTGTGGAAGACGGGCCCAGTCTTCACACAGAGACGCTGGTTGAACAACACCCTCTTTAACTCAGAAGTAACTCCTTATATTAACAGAAGAATGAGTACACAGTTTGGCTTGGCTGCTAATACAAAATAAATTAATTGTTTGCTGTTCAACCCCCTGGGTCGAGGCAACTTCCCATATTTATACATACAAATTGTAACATCTAATCCTATAATTGGGCAGCCATGAAGATCTCTGATCTTCAGGCGCCCTAAATAACTAGCTGTTACCGTGCGTGGCAGAATAGACATATCCAAATATGAGAAAGTCATTAATTGACCCAAGAGTGACGGTCTTTCCAGCTTACAGCTAGACTCGAGCAGCAACATACTTAAGATAGCAAATTCTGTTACAACTGCCCTGTCACAGCTGTGTTTTGATTGATGATTCGAGCCCCAAGGATCCCTTCTATAAGCAATGAACGTCCCTTCCTTCATGACTTGTTCAGCTCCGATCTTCCTGCAGTCTATTTGTCTCAACTACCTTCATAAATCGCATCATGTTAGCACAAATTAAGAGATGCACAGCTTTAATTATCACAATCATAAGTATTAATACAATAAAACAATAATCGGCCATACCTTGGTAACTCGGGGAATAAGATGAGGACAATAAGTCTAATTGCCAAGATAATTGGTGTAGGACAAGGGCAGGGAAGATGATAAATGATGATCAAAAAGGGCCAATTCTGGGCTCAACACTCTCCACCCAACAAGATACTCTCTAATCACTCTGCTCCTCAATATCCGCTCCCTGACATCTAGAATATCTTCAGGGATTAGTACCTGTAAGGAGTAATTTCTCCCTCTGACATGCGTAAACCAGTCAATGTATTTCTGACAGAAGTAAGTTGTCTGATGTACCTCTAACAGTAGATGTGATAGTTTTAACTAGAGTTAGGTAGTTCATTTAATGCGGGAAACTTCCCAAACTAGTCTAGAACCTATTTATATATATGAAGTCTGATTTCAGTAAATATAGAGAAAAGAGAGAGCTCAGGCAGAGTATGAAACTGAGGTTTTTTGTGTTAATTTAGAAGAGCTAGCAAGCTCTTGTTGCCCAGTTGTGAATCAGTGGTAGCTAAATGCTTTTGTGTTTAATCTCAGTTCCTGCCCGTCCAACAGAGTGGTATCAAAGCTGTAGCTCTGAGACCCATATCCAACATATTAGTATCAGAGCAGGTTAATGATGTTGAGTGTTGCTCCACCAGTTAGAGCAAGTTGAATGTTCAGGAGAGGCCTGTAGAAGTTTTATGCCCACACGTAGAAAGGAAGATTGGAGCCGTAAGAGACCTAAGCAAACTAAAGGAAGTTGAGTCAAGCTGTGTGCCGAAGATTGTGGAGGTTGTTGAGCAGCCACAGCTGCCATTGTTCTTACTTTGAAGGGGCCGAGAAGTTTATGCAAAGGAGAAGCTCATAAAAAAAGCGGAAGGGTTATTGGTGCATGCGTGAAGAAAGAGAAGCGTGAAAAACGTATGCATTAAAACCCAATAAAAAAAAAATTAAAATAAAATTTTACGGCTCAGATTTATCGTGGAAGATCTATGGTTAAAATTCATAACTCCTTGTTGAGGTGCTGACGTCACTCAAGGAGCATTGGGACGAGTTGTTTTAAAAAAGGAATCTAATCTAATAACTCCTCTGAGAATGGAAATTAAAACCCGAGCTAGTTAGGAGTTGGGAAATAAGTAAATTAAAACTCGAGCAAGTTAGTGAGAGTTGTGGAAAAGGCATTTCGCACGTGTGAAGGAATATTTTAATCTTGATTTACTAATGCCCTAATTATGATTTTCTATTTATTATAGTAAATCCAAGATTAAAGGATAATATATCTTGGTTAACTATAAAAAAGTGGGTAAAGTCATCCATTTTTCCTAAAGAAAAGGGGAAAGGCTTTAGTTGGCCGTATCTTTTCCTTAAAAAGGGGAAAGTTTTTTAAAAGGAGAAAAGGGAAAAATTCGAATACCGTAAAAACAAGTGTGCACAGTAAAAGTATAATTTAAAAAGACTCCAAGATTTAAGGAAAAGAAGAGATTAAAAAAGGGAGAGAGAATTTAAAAGAAAAGGTGATTTAAGAAAGGAAGAAAGAGCCGTAGCTCTGAGGAGAAAGCAAGCAACTGAAGTTGTAGAAGTTTGAAAAGGCAAAGCAAGCAGAAGCTTGGTGGAAGAAAGAAAACCCACCAGCAATCCGTAAAGATTGTTGAATCTAGTTGAAGGGGGAGAAGACCCTATGTATGAAGTAAGCTAAGGTGAAAGAGCTTTGAAGAGGCTCAAAGTAAGCTTTAAGAAGCTTAACTTGAAGACAAAGAATACCAGAAAAATAAAGAAAGCATAAATGGGAAAGAGCAGAAGGCTCAGGAAAATGAAGAAGAAAACTTATGATCAAGCGATTGCAGAAATACTAGGGACAGGTATTGAGGAATCTGCTGAAGCAGATTGCATTCAAGGACAGTCACAAGACTGGAACAACGACTTTTACTGTCCCCCACATTTCTCAGGTAAGAACTATGAGTTTTGGTCAATCAAAATGAAGACTAGGCTGTGTGTTGATGATTTGTGGATTGTAGTATTGAATGATTTTGAAGCACCAGATCAAGAATCCTATGAGGCCATGCCAAAACATCAGAAAGATTATTTATTAGCAGATAAAATGAATGATGCAGCGGCATTGTCGCTCATTCAACAAGCTATGGATGAGAGCATATTGCCTAAAATGACGGCAGCCAAAACAACCAAAGAGGCTTGGAATGTTTTGAACATGAATTTTGGTGAAAGTGCGAGCAATCATGATGGGACAGTGGTAGTTGTAGAAGAGGATGATGAAGACACAGTCAAGATATTTGCAGATCAACCAGTTAAGGCTGAAGAAGAAACTGACGACAAAGAAGAAGAGCCCATGAGGGCAAAAGATTTTCGTGATAATTATGTTGTTTGTAAATGTGCAGGTACAGGTGAAGAAGAAAGAATTCATCATGTTGTTGCATGTGAGGAAACTGAATTGGTGGACACTAAGAGTGCCAAAGAAAATGATCCAGTGTTTGCTGTAGCAAATGAAGATAAAGAAATTGAACAAACAGAAGAAGCTGAAAATGAAATTGAAGACGAAGGAATCTTAACCTTCAAAATAGTTAATGGTATGATTGAAGAAGTTACTAGTTTTGTAGCAGCAGATACAGACATTGAATTCATGATTGAAGCAAGTGTTGAAGATGGCCTTCATGTTGAAGCAAAGGATAAAATAAATCGAGTATTATGTGAAGAAGATGATGCTCTTGAAGTAGAGCAAAATGAGAAGAATCAAAGTGCTATTTATGAGCAGCCAAGAGAAGCTGAAGAAGAAGAAGAAGAGCTAGTAGAACAAAATGAAAATGATTTACTTAAAAATCTAACAAATGTTTCCAAGTGTGCAGGTGTTGAAAGCAACACTCAACCAGCAATAGCTGAAGAAAAGGAGGAAGAGCACTCAGTCATAGTGCCAGTAAACTATGATGATGAAATAAGCTTTCTTAAAGATTGGCTTGAAAAGCCTAGGTATATTGTGGAAGAAAATATTACAGCTGAACATGAAATAGATATGCATATTTTTTAGCAAGAAGAACTCAATCAAGAACCCTTGGATGGACATTTTGAGAAATGGAGCCTCGAAGAAATGAGGCATTATTATCAGCTCATGCTGTGGCAGAATGCCAGTGTTCAAAACTTCAAACTAATGATGAAATGAAAGAAAATTTTGATATGGTTTATGATTTATTTGATTGTGATTATGCATGCATTGAAGCTAAGATTGATAAATCTGGTGCTGAACCATATGGCAGTGCCAAAGCTGCAAAAATTGAAGAAAATGACATGGACACCAAGTCGGAAGAACTTGAGAAAATACAGAGGAAGAGAAAGGTGAAGATGAAGATGAAGAACTTCAAAAAACTCGGCGAATATAAAGTCTGGAGTAAAAGGAAGAAGAAAGCAAGTCATGTAAGGTCCAGAGGACAAGTAGTGCTAGTTTGCAACAATGCCGAGCAAGTTTTGAATTGTTTTTGTACATTGTAAGGCTGGCTGAGACTGAGACCAGCAGGCATAATGATTTCTGAAATTTTGAATGTAGGCCCATAGAGGCATTGCTGAAACATGTTAGTCAAATATTTAGGTTGTTAGTGTTCTTGTAAATCTAGTAAGTGTTGTAGATGACTGGTCGAAATTAAGGAGGAGTGTAAGGAGTAATTTCTCCCTCTAACATAAGTAAAATAGTCAATGTATTTCTGACAGAAGTAAGCTGCCTGATGTACCTCTGACAGTAGACGTGATACTTTTAAATAGAGTGAGGTAGTTCAGTTAATGTGGGAAACTTCTCGAACTAGTCTAGAACCTGTTTATATATATAACGTCTGATTTAAGTAAATATAGAGAAAAGAGAGAGCTCAGGCAAAGTATCTAACAGAGGTTTTTTGTGTTAATTTAGAAGAGCTAGCAAGCTCATGTTGCCCAACTGTGAATTAGCTGTAGCCTAATGCTTTTGTGTTTAATATCAGTTTGTGTTTTATGTTTGTATTCCCCTGCCCGTCCAACAGAGTAATATCAGAGTTGTAGCTCTGAGACCCATATCCAACAGTACCAACTTGCCCTCCTCATCCAGTGGGGGTAACTCTGTCGAAGTAGTGGCATGTTGTCCCACTGCCTTCTTGAGGCATGACACATGAAAAACATTGTGAATCTTGTTCTCCTCTAGCAGCCCAAGCTCGTAAGATACTTCCCCAATTCTCTGAATCATCCTGTAGGGACCATAAAAGTGTGGTTTTAACTTCTCTGCACCACTTTTCTTCAATGAAGACTGTTTGTATGGGATGCAATCTCAAAAAAAACCAAGTCTCCTACCTCGAAACTGCGCTCAACCCTGTGCCTGTCTGCATACATCTTATGTTGGTTCTGGGCCACCTGCAAATTATCCTTAAGGACCCTAAGGATATCTTGGCTCTCTTGTATCCAGTCTTTGGCTCGGGAGCCCTGCTATCCCCAAACGCCATATCCACAAATGAAGAAGCATCATATCCATACAATGCTCAAAATGGGGTCATACCAATGGACATATGGTAAATGGTGTGGTAGCAATGTTCTCCTAGTTGCAACCATTTTATCCATGCCCTCTGGTGTCCTAACTCATAGTTATGCAGATACCCCTCAACCCATTTGTTCACAATCTCTGTCTGGCCATCCATTTGAGGGTGATAACTGGTACTGGGAGTCAGTTATGTGCCCACCAATCTTAATAGCTCCTGCCAAACTACACTGAGAACTCATAATCGAACCCTAAATCAACCTGTAATCCAGATCTGAAATTTAAATCAATTCCAACTTAGTTTTAAAGTATCTTCTTAGAGAGTTAATTGTCAAATCATATCCCTTAAGTCATCCTCCCTTAGATCTAACCTTAAGACTTAGTGAGATTAGGGAATCCCCCCTTGGTAATTGGATCTTCATCCAAATCACTAAAATGAAGAGAAGTTGTTGTCTAGGTGACTGTGACAACACTTCTAAGAATTGCTCTCAACTAAATCTTAAAGAAGACCTTGCACTTTAGGGGTGCTAGTTTGTGTGGTAACAGACAACTCCCTAATTCATGTGAGTGTGTCGTTGCAAATCATGGTGAGAATACATAAATTAGCGATGGGAGATGGCCCACCAGCAACAACTGTGACAGTGTTGCAGTGTTGGAGAGGCACCCTTTGCAACGTGAGCAGGAAGCCACATGGCACCTCCCCTGACCAATCTACTTAATGTTGATCATCCTAGAGAGAGGATGATTGGCCTATTGATTTTTGTAGCATAGGATAAGTACTTCTGCATAGGCCAATTGTCTGGCATGCAGGAGTTGTCCAGATTTCCTCTCTAGGAGCTTGCTTGAGAAAGCAAGAGACTATTATATCTCTTTCCTAATTCCAACTTAGGAAAAGCACATTATTAACTTAATGTTGGCTAATAACTAAAAACTAAACTTAAAATTAAGTCACAACCATAGATATTAAGTGAGGCCTGAGATCTAATCTTAGCCATCGATCACTTAGAAGATCTAGGATTAGGGTTTTGGTCATTGAGAAGCTAGGAAACCGAACACATCCTAAACCCCCTCCGTGTCCTGTGGACACGACCAAAACACGTGTCTGACACGTGTTTGCATCATGTCCCGCACTGTCAACACCGTGTCCTGATTCCAGGACACGAAAAAAGGCGGAAATGAGGGCCCACTAGGGTTAAAACCAATTTGTGAAATGTATAATGTGCCTCATTGTGATTTGTGATAAGGATATGGTTGTTTTTCTTACTAGCAATTTGATCTATACGACATTGAAGTAGCTGCTCCTGAGTCCATATCTCTACTTGCCATTCCTTTCCCAACATTTTTTACTGCTCCCATTTCTCCTTTTTAAAAGTTTCAATTTTGGAGACCATAAAAAATTTCTATAAATTATCAAGAAGTAGAGAGAAGTATAGTCTGTATTCAAAGCTAGATCAATCAAGTCTTTGATTGATTATGTATTCTATTATTCTGTGATAAATGTTCTAAGGGTTTGTTGATGCATCTTCTTTATAAACCTGATTTGTTGAAATTTTGCTTGAAGCATCAAAGTCATTTCCATCTCTGGGCTCTGGTGAAAAGCAAGCCAGCAATGGAAGTGAAGAGCAACACATTTCAAAAGTAGAGCAACCATATAAAGATAATTCATCTTTGAATGATGTGGGATCAAGATCTGTTGATTTCAATGAGTCTCATTGTAATTTGTGAATGTGTAATGTGTATTGATTCTAATTTCTATTGAATATTTGTAAATGTTCTAGTTTCTAAAAAAAAATTAGATCTATATAATATATATATAACGTGTCCTCCATGTCCCGATTCCGAGGGTCACTGTGTCCATGTCGGACACTCGTAATTCCGTGTCCTCCATGTCCCATGTCCCCGTGTCAGGTGATTTAGTTGAGATAAAAGGAATCCTAAGGAAAGGATGAGACACACAGCAGTCACACAGACTGAGTGAGATCTCATTGAGTGGTTGGAGGAATTTTAGCCAAGTGTGTAGGTGCAAGGGCAGGGTCAAAGGAAAGGAGCAAGGGGCAGTCGAGGGTTTGCAACCAACAAGATCGAAGGACACGTAACGTGCGGAGGAGAAGGGGCTACAGGACCAGGAGCCATGGACGTGGGGGTGGAGAGGTGAGCTATCTGAGCTATGACGACAAGAAGAATGCACCGTCGTTGGAGCCACCAGAAAGAAACGACAAAGGACCACGTGGGGCCGACAGCTGCAGGAAGTCACACGCAAGCGTTGAGATGTGATTGTGGGTTGCAGCAGGCAGTCGTCGCTGGGTGCAGGGGTGAAAAATGGTGGACATGTATGCATGGCGGGAGCTACAAGGAGGTAATCGCGGACGAAGGAGTAAGTCATTGGGCAGAAGAGAAAGGGCCACCGACAGAACAACAACCACCAAGGCTAGTCATTGAAACAACCGCCAATCCCTAAGAGGACGTCGTTAGTCCGTGCAGCCACCAGGCCAGATGCCAAGTACGCATGGCAAGCCCAGAGAAGAAAAAAAAAATCAAGTTGTTGCGAGTAGCAGGCCCAGGGCAATGAGCAGCCTTGGGCATCCCAAAACAAACCTCAAGTAGCGAGCAGAAAAGCTCAAGCAAACCCATAAAAGGGCTCGAGCAGCCCAAAAAGTAATACAAGTAGCAGTAGTAGGCTAATATAGGCTTAGGCAACAATGGGCTGCAAATCCGAGCAGCAGTTGACTACAGAAGTTCAAGCAACAAGCATTTCAGGCAGTAAAATGGCAACTACAAGTATAAGATATGAAGATAGGTTGGAGGGTGCCTCAAACTACAACCCTTGGAAGACGAGGGTCATGCTAGTTCTCATGGAGAACAAGCTGTGGGATTTCGCAAGCATAGTAGTGATTGCACCAATAGATCCTAAGGACCTGACAGCTCACAACTTGAAAGATGTAAAGGCCAAGAGGATTATCTTGGACGCGGTGAATGACCATTTGATCTCTCACATAGCTAAGAAGATGTCAACCAAGGCGATGTGGGATGCTCTGATAGGCTTATATCAAACAAAGTAATAATCAAAATAGGAAGATGGTGCTGAAGGAGGAGCTCAGAAGCACCAAGATGTCCTAGATTGATACTGTAGCTTCTTATCTCACTAGATCGCACAAGTTCGTGATAAGTTGGCAGCAGTTGGGGAGATAATGGGGGGGATCCAAAGTTGGTGAAGATTGCCCGAATGGCTTTACTAAGCCATAAGTACCCTTCATCAAAGGGATCGTTGCATGGGAGCAACTTCCTAACTGGGAGAGGTTATGGAATGACTTCATCCAAGAGGAAATTCGAGAGGAATCTCTATTTGGTGGCTAACAAAAGGGTGATGATGAGGATGTTGCTCTTGCCAGTCAGGTAAGGAGGAGCAAGGACAGTACAAGTGGAGAATCGACTTCACCGAGAGTGAAGAAGGACATGAGTAAAGTCAAGTGCTTTGCATGCCACAAGTGTGGTCATTATGCTTCACAATGTCTAGAATGGAAGAAAGGGAAGAGCAAGTCTCAATAGGTAGCAGCAACTGCAGAAGCTCAAGTTAAGGAGTTTGCTAAGAAGTTCGAGAAAGATTTCTCGTTAGTCTTGTATTTTTGGAACAGTTTCTAGTAGTGCCTAGATAGTGTATATGTGGGGCTTCTCGTCACATGATAGGGACACGTGAGTTGTTCACCAAGTTGTCAAGGACAGGCCTAGATTTGCATGTCGAGCTTGGCACTCATGCCAAGTGTCCTATGAAGGGAGTTGGAACAGTCAGGTTTCAGCTAGAGTCAAGAGGTTCTTTGGAGGTGACAAATGTGATGTATGTACTGGATTTCAAGATGAATTTGGCCTCAGTTTCAGCATTGGAGGACAGTGGGTATGCCATCTCTTTGAGAGTGGATGGGTTCTCATTCGACCGATGGAATCCGGAATAGAATCAGCACGTGTTCTTGGTGTCAGAGAGGGCAAAGCTTACAAGTTAGAAGGAAAGCCTATAGTTGGATCCATGGGGATCTTGGATCATGGATCTATGTGAGTGACAAAGGTCAAGGATCAAAAGACTTCAAAGGGTGAGCAGATCACAAGACTTCCAGTGTGAGGAGTAGACCTCCAGAGGGGAGTTAGCCCCTTCCTTCACTGAGACCTATCTTCAAATCTGAGACTGGTCACTGCCATAACTAGATATGCAAAAACAATTGTTGTGTGCTTTGTCCTTCAAGCACCCACCAAGATCTATTGTTGTAAACCCCAGATCTGCACTAGATCTGCATGTTGATCACTCGGATCTACTAGATCTGCTGCAATAAATGTTAGATCTACTCCCTCTCAAAGTCTTAGCTCTGATAACCATTTTAATTTTTCTAATCTGAAGCCTAGTTAAAACAACTCCCAGTGATTTTGCTTGCTTACAATTTAATTTCCAGCTCACTAATTAATTTTACACTGTTGAGATCTATTAACAGTAAATTTCAGCAAAAGCAAAATAGGAAATAGATTACATAAACCACAAATAGATTTCTACCCTTTGAAATCAACTTTTCATTAAATAATAATCCAAGCTTACAAGGGCTCTCCCTTACTGGGAAAATGGAACTAAGAATTTTAAACAGGAAACCTAGTAATTCTGCCTCACAGAAGACGAAATCTTCAACCTGCAAAACTGCCCTAGAAAACACAACAAAACCCTGAAATTTTCTACACCTACAATCTGTTGTACGCGTCTATACAATTGTATGGATTCCGTACGGTACAATATGTATAGTGTATACCTATAACGGATTTGTACATTGTCTATACGATCCGTACAGATGTCCATACAGTCTGATCCGTACAACTATACGAATATGTACGACATGTTCATATGTACAGCATGTCCTTACACTTCTGTCCATACAGTACTCCTGCACACAAAAATCAGCTCCTCCTAAGCTGGCTCAACTGTTCCTTCACCCTGAATGTTGTGTTTTTATAATCAGAATGTCCTTCTTCTTTCCCATTCAATGCTTGAGTTTCTCTTTTGAAGATGAATGTGTCTTTTCTCCTCTCCCCTTAGCTCCCTTTTATACTTTTGGGTTGAACCAAAACCCTAACTTCAATGGTCAAGATTAGATCTCACTCACTTGAGATCAAGGACTAAGATTCATTTGATTAACTTAAATCACTAAAGCCCAAAACTTGGGCTTTTCTCCAAATTAACCACCAATTAATCATAAAAGAGTGTTCACTTTAATAAGTCCTTTAATTAAAGTGAGTTTTATAAGTGCATGAGAGGCAAGGTTGCCAGAGCGGGAGCGAGAGTCGAAGTGGGAGTGGGAGCGCCATTTTCCAAAAAGTTAGGGAGCGAAGCATCTCGGGAGCGTTTATATATATATATATATATTAAAAAATACATTTATATTCAAAAAAAAACATGTAGAATGCCAAATTAGTTGCAGAATATACGAAACATGTATATTTATGCTACTTCTAGATGAATATTCATAATTTCAACATACTACCATAATACATTAATAATTAATCATTCAAGCATCAACCATCTAGCTATTAACAATTACAAAGTTACAAATACAAAGTTCAAACCATCTAGCAATTACAAACATACAAATTTTAAAACCATATAATAAGAAGTAGATCATTAACTTATGGAATGAAAATGGCAGCCTTTGTTGTCTCCTCCAAGCTCCCACAAATCACCTTCAAGCTCCCACAAATCTCCTCCAAGCTCAAGCCTCTCCAATCCAAGCTCAAGCACACAAACATGAATGAAATGAGAGAAATGGTGAGGGAGAGGAGTTTGTATCTCTCCCTCACTTTTGTCTAAACCCTAAAAAACCCTAAGGGGCCCACCTAACAACAAAAAAGAAAACAAAAATTAAAAAAAGGACAAAAATTGACTCATTTCCGCGGGAGCGTCCAAGTCTACGTGGGAGTGCGCGGGGAGCGTTGGAGGAGCGTGACCGGAGCGTGGTGGGAGCGAGCTCCCAAAATTCGGGGAGCGTGGTCCGAAGCGTAGCACTCCCAAAAGGGCAGGGAGCGTGCCAAATATCTCGGGAGCACGCTCCACAATTTTGGGAGCGAGCTCCAAGGCTCGGTCCACCAAGCTTCCTTCCGGAGCGTGGTTCGGGAGCGGGAGCGAGGCCTTTAGGGAAGCTCCTAATAACCCTGATGAGAGGTCTTGGTGACGATTCCCATGGGTAAGACACCCACCCCATGGAAATACATGTCCACACTACAAAACATCAACAAATGGGGCTACTGAATACAATGAGGTCATTACAAAGTGGGAGCACCAAGAGTGGCTCCTATAAAAAGGATGAAACTGAAAGTAAAATCAACTGGAATAAGAATCTATGTTCAGGCCTGAATTTATGCAAGGAACCCGAATATGTGCTAAAAAATCAGCAAGCAAGCCCAGAAAACCTAACAACTAAAAATAGCAACGTCATGAAACTGCTTGCATTACCCGAAATAAACTCATCAACATCATGAGCTCACAATGACCAAGAATATATCGATATATATGACATGCGAGCCTCGGAACTCTGTCTCCAAGAAAATAGGAAAACTGCTAAAAATAACAAGTTCTTAGAATCTGATGAAACTGACCCTGTAGCATGGTTTGCCCACTGTGAACCTGGATGTACCTGTAAATGGAACCAACGTGATGGAATCTAGCTAGATCTTAACCCTCCACCTATATAGGCAAATCTAGGAGTTAAACAGACGAAGATACCAAGAGGGCTTTACATGCCTTTGGCGCATATTTTCTCTTTTAGCACATTTTTCCATGCAGTCTGAGCACTATGTCAAATTTAGTCCAAACTTTATTATACCGATAGGTGTTTATATTTACAATTTGGGGTGGACCAAGAAGAGTTTTCTTCCTGGATTGCAGGAAGATGAGACAAGTGTAATGTCAAGATTTATTTTATGGTCATCATTCATAATTCAAAATAAACAATTATAAAAATATATATATATCAAAACAAAAATATCTTAGTTTACATGTGACAACTAGTAGCTGAGGCATGGATAACAGGAAGTTCGTGGCACTTAACTTGTTATAGCATCTTTGGTCACACTTGTCCCATAGATGCTATGATGGCTGATCTTATCCATTTACCTCTTTTGCAGACTCCCTTAGTCCCTAATCATCTCTGAACAACAGTCATTCTTGAAAATACCTCTTAAAAAACAATATTTTTCAAGATGTACGCGACCTATATGTATCTAGCTTGTGTCCACACGACCTGTATTTGGCTAGCCCCCATTCTTGTCTGTTCGAGGTAAAAAATAAAAATAAAAAGTTACTTTACGGGAAAATTTTCGGTTTTGGCCATTCCCAACTGTTCCAATCCCATAAGTAATTGTCTCATAACTTTCCTAACTGCCTCCCCATCAATATAAAAGAGACATAGGAGAAGGAAAATGAGGACCCAAGTATTGGAGAGTACCTTCATGTTGTTCAATTATAATAAGATCTAAAAGCCCCATTTTCCCTGGTCTGCAAAAACCCCTTTCCTCTATCTAAAACTAGTTTTTCAGTCATTTAGTTTCAAATAGAGGAAAGGGGTTTTTACAGACCAGGGAAAATGGGGCTTTTAGATTTGATTATAACTGAACAGCATGAGGGTACTCTCCAATACTTGGGTCCTCATTTCCTTCTCCTATGCCTCTTTTATACTCTTGGGGAGACAATTAGGGAAGTTATGAGGCAGTTACTTACAATATTGGGACAGTTGGGACTGGCCAAAACTGAAACGTTTCCCATAAAGTAACTTTATTTTTATTCTTTACCCTCGAACAGACATGTACATGTGCTAGCCAAATACAGGTCGCGTGGACGCAGGCTAGATACATATAGGTCGCGTACATCTTGAAAAATACAGTTTTTAAGAGGTATTTTCAAGAAGGATTGTTGTTCGTAGATGATTAGGGACTAAGGGAGTCTACAAAAGAGGTAAATGGGTAAGATCAACCATCATAGCATCTATGGGACAAGTGTGACAAAAGATGCTATAACATAACTTGTGGCCTATCAGTGTTCATTGCCACAAGTTAGATGGTTGTGCTAGTTGTAACCCATACCCTTTGCTCCAGTTATAAAAGCAAAGCATGGGAGTAGAGTCATTCATCAGTTATTGACAATTGTGCTTGTGCTTTCCCCAAATACTATTTAATAAACACTGAGGTGAATCCAAAAGTTGTATTATTTTAGACCATTTACCCATGTTGGAAAGTTTAGATTTCAAACCTAACTCATGTGGTTCGGGTTCGGAACAATTGGGTTTGGTACGAATTTGAATTTTCCAATGAGGTTCACCATTAACTTCGTCTATATTCATTTTTCAAAATATATATATATATATATCAGTGTTCCACGGGGACGCATCTCCTAGGGTCGGGGGCTTGCCCCCTATTTTTCACACGCCCCGAGGGCTGGGAGGCTCCATGGGAAACGTTTCCCAGCGCCCCCTTTTTCTGCAAAACTTGGGGAAACGCACTAGGAGGAGTTCCCCGCAGAGGGGGGCTTGTAGATGCCCCTTCTCGAAAATGGGGGACGCCTAGGTACTCCCCCCTCCTGAATTTTTAATTTTTTTATGAAAAAACAAAAAAAAACCTAAAAAATAAATCAGTCTCGAGGCTGAGACTAAGAGTGACTCTAACTTAGATGGTGACACTCCCATAGATAGTGACTTCATGCAGCAGATGCATCAGCAGGACCAGTCCGTGGAACTATCTCATTGATGCTCTTTTGATGATTTCTTTTTTGCTACTTTTAGTTTTATAATTTTATTTACTGTCATTGATGAACTCAGATTGAATCTTTGACGCATCACTCTTTATATGTAGGTGTTTATCTGACATGTCTATAATTCAAATTTATGATTTATCATTTTAAATTTATCTATTGTTTATGTCTATGATTCAAATTTCAAAGTTATAATGGAAGACATGCATGTATTAAAAAATTAAAAGAGCCATTATGAATTGAATATCATGTTTACATTGCACACTAATGAATTTCAATTTAGTATGTAAATGGTGATGGGATGAGGAATTGATATGTTAATATGTTGGGATTCATATTTTTTAATTTTTTAATAATTTTAGAGACATGGCCCCCTATGTTAGGGAACCCGACGCCTCCCCGCCCCCAAAATTTGGGGGTGTCTCTACACGTCCCCAATGTGCGTTTCCCCGCTCCCGCGTCCCGGAAACTTGGTGGAACACTGATATATATATATATATATATATATATATATATATATATGGGATGAGGAATTGATATGTTAATATGTTGGGATTCATATTTTTTAATTTTTTAATAATTTTAGAGACATGGCCCCCTATGTTAGGGACCCCAACGCCTCCCCGCCCCCAAAATTTGGGGTGGTCTACACGTCCTCAATGTGCGTTTCCCCGCTCCCCGCGTCCCGGAAACTTGGTGGAACACTGATATATATATTTATATATATATTAAAATGAAATATATTATAAAATAGTAAGAAATCAACATCAATAAACATAAAAAGTGGTATCATGGCTATGGAAACTGTAAGGATAAATAACAAACTTGAGTTGTGACGCGAGGTTTATAAGGGATTGGAAAAGAAGTGTGGACTCAGTCAATGGCCATGAGGTTCAACGAACCTCAAAAAGAAATTAGGTTTACTGAATTTCGAATCTCAGGATAAAGTTCAGCGAACCATATGGCATAGTTTGCAACCACTGTTCAATTTTTTAATTTGAGATAAATGAATTCCAATGAAAAAGCAATCTCATAATGTCTGTGACCTGATAATTAGTTCAGGATATTCTTTTTAACTACTTGCACTTCATCCCCTTGCGTTTGACACTCTATTCATATTTTCTATGTTTCCTTTCGTAGATTAATGTGTTGCATCAGTACCCTATTATAGTTTCTCTTGATAACATTGATTTTGATTTGTGGTCTTACCACGCCTCGATCTTGTTAGGTTGACAAATGTTTGAAACAATTCTTAGACATTTGAGAAGTCTAAAATAGTAAAAACCTTTTCCCCTAGCTTGTTCAGCATTATATCAGGTCCAGATGGTAGATATTCTTTAAAGCGCTATTAATTAAATGATGTTTCACTTCTTCCACCTCAATTTTAGAACCCGCATATGTAAGAATTTTTTGCAATGAGGAAAGCCCATCTCCAGCGGGGTATGATGTGTTCGTAGCCCTGTGTATAATAGTCATAGCCAACGTAGACGAACTAAATGTAAAACACCATGGAATGTGAATAAAATTAAAACATAAACATAAATAAATATATTAGCATAGATTTATTATAACTTAGATTTATCAAGTACTGAGAGATCAAAGGTTGAGGTGCCAACTCCAGTGAGTGGTTTTCAATAGTCTTTGAAGTTGTGCAACATAAATATTTTTTTATCCCTATTGAAGCTTAACAGATTTGGGGTGAAGAAAACCTGTGCTAGGGTAAATAAATAAGACAAGGCCTCTCAGACTTGTAATTGTATCGTAGTCGAGGGTTTGTAGCCCTTGTCATGAAGTGACTTGTCAGGGTAAATCAGGCAAGGCCTCTCATACTTGTAATTGCATCGTAGTCGAGGGTTTGTTGCCCTTGTCATGAAGTGACTTGTTTGTTGTCAAATGCCCGATTTTTATTAATATTATTCATATATAGTAACCTGATTTGACATATTAATCACAGCAGTGACCACAGTATTTGATCTAACCCTATCTCTAAGGCACTGTATTCTAGTAATACATCTCCATGATAAAAAAAAATTGGGAAATAATCATATTTGTGAAATAATCATATTTGTGAAAGGGTTAATTGAAAATAAAACTCTATACAAAACTGTCTGTCTATGATGGGTAGTATCCCTAATTTTCCACCCTGTGGTAATTGAAATTGAAAAAGATTCGGACAAAGAAATGTAGGCTCCATACATACCTTGGTTCTGCCGTCGATCATATTGGGATGACAAAGAGTAAAATACAATTCTCTCTTAGAAGAGAATTGCAAAGGCGAATCGAGCCTTTCAAGAAGATGGGGATACTGAATTGGAAGCATCTTCTCCCAGACGAAGTCCGAATTGCCGGCCAACCTGAATGTCTGGCTGACGGCGCGGAACCTGCAAACATCTCTAGCTGTGGTGAAGCAGAGTATTTGCAATATGCAGCTCTCTGGCAACTCCTCCGTGCTAATCATCTCCATCTGAGCCTCGGCCTCAGCCTCAGCCTCGGCCTCAGCCTCAGCCTCCGCCTCCTTTGTTTCCTCCGTGCTCATCATCTCCATCTCAGCCTCAGCCTCAGCCTCCTTGGTTTCCTCCGTGCTCATCATCTCCATCTTAGCCTCAGCCTCAGCCTCCTTTGTTTCCTCCGTGCTCATCATCTCCATCTCAGCCTCACCCTCCATTGTTGGATATTAACAAAATCAATAGATACAACAGCAACTAACACTTTCAGTCTTGGAATTTGTCCCTCAAATTTCTTTCCACGTTTATACCCTCCTCCCTACTACCCATTACACGCTCTAAGCCTACCCAACACCAAAATCCAGCTTACAGCGTTTTCTATCTATCTTTGCTTCGCTGAGAACATATTTGAAGAGTTACAATATTTATGTTGCATGATTCGGTCATTCTGTTCAACGAAGTAACTTGACTCCAAGACCATGAACTTGGTTTCAAGCAGTGATCAAAATTAAACCCTTCCCTGGGCTTCCAAGGGGTTTAAACCCTTTCCTAAAGGTTCATTTAAAAATCATCCCAAAAAAAAGCAAATTTTTTAAATCATTTATGAAGGACATCAAATTTTATAAAAGGGCGATTTAAAAATTATTCCCTTCCCTGCTTCCAAGGGGTTCAAACCCTTCCTAAAGGTTCATTTAAAAATCATCCGAAAAAAAGCAAATTTTTGAAATCATTTATGAAGGAAATCAAATTTTATAAAAGGGCAATTTAAAAATTATTCCTAAAAAGGCAATTTTTTAAAATTACTTGTCATTTAGGTTGTATTTATGAAGGACATCAAATTTTATAAAATTTCAAAAGAAGGGTTACATTTTTGACAACCCATCAATGTCTTTGTTGGAAATTCTTAGTGGCTCAATGAACATTGTACCTTCCGTTTTATATGAGGATGGATGTGAAATGTGAACATGAAAATATTAAAATAATTTGTATTAATTTTGGCTCCCATCTATTTCTTAATATAGTGTACCATTCTACAACATTAAGCCATCACATAGCTCACCCTAGATAATCCTACTATCATATCGATGCATGCACCATTGTTAGTGTCACTTAATCAAAGCTTTTGAAAGAAGCTTGGACACCTTGTCTTTCTAAATCTTCACATGAATTCATGGGTTGTGAGCATTGTTGATCCTTGTTGTTGATATGAGAATTGGCATCACATTTTGTTTCCATACTTAATCTTTTGAGATCCTACAATCACCATAATTTCATCCTCTTTGTTATCTTTTCCTCCTCTTTTGGCTTTGTAAAATACCAACACAATTAGTCACACATTATGGGTGTAAATTATAATAGCAATGGGGACTTATTAGTAAGATTAATAGAATTTTTTCCCATCACACGCATGCAAGGGGTGGCAGTACATCCTTAAAGTTGCATGTGGAAGGCAGGTGGCCTCACCCACTGGCTCATTAACTCGAGCCCAATCGACAATATGATGGTTCTTCTCTACACTCAGTGCCTTGGTTGGCTCGGCTTTTGGTTAAGTGTACGCGAGGGTGATACAATCATGATGTTCTCTCATATCGGCTCTTCACATGATGAGCAAAGCAATCCTGACGACGGAAGGTTTCCCGGGAGATGGATACAAATGCGACCTATTTGCTTCTGCAATTGCGCAATTAGTATTGTGGCTCCCCCTCAGCTGTTTTTTTACATGTTTTGACGACCGAAATGTTGTTCCTTCTGCTCTTCAGTTGCAGATCGCATGCGGGCAGGATTGACCTCGCCATGGTTCGAACCAAGGTGAATACATGTCGAACTAAAGAAGCCCCCAGGCCCACTCATATGTCTCGAGCTCTCCGAGACATGGAGTTGGAAAAGCGCTTCTTTGAAAGCAAGGTATCCCAGCAAGATTGAGAGTGAGCTGAGAGGATGTAAATACGTCGCGGGAATAGAAGGTCGAAGCTTGAACGACACAAATTGGTTGAAGAATACGAGGGCCTTGTGGAGAACTCGAGCTCTGCCCGAACCAGAGAAACCTGCCAAACGAGAACCCTCCAACTGTTATGGTCCATGAAGGCCCTCTTCTGCATGGCCTTCGACGAATGCACGAAGAGTGAAAGGAGGAAGGTAAATCAGGGACCCTCAGTGGAGGACAAACTCACTCAGCTGGAAGTTGGAATAAGGCACTTATCCTAGAACCAGGTAACCTCAGACGAGAACACCAATAGTGAGCTAGATGCATTGGTTGAGGCACTTGTTGGAAGGAAGTCTTAGGCTACCACTGCGCCCCAACATCCCGCTATTTTGCTGCCTCGTCCCTCTGCTCAGCCCTCTACACACATGGAAATGTCGGTTCCTCCGGAAGTCAAGCAAGAAATATCAGGTTCAAACCACACTATTGTTATTATCTCCGATGATGAACTGGCCTAAAAGATCTCTGTCTATCAGGTTTTCTACTTTTGATAAACTGTTTGCTTTAAATTTCTGGGCTATAAGACTGTTTTCTCCACCGGTTTGTATTTGAATTGGTCATAACCCCCGTCTGGTGGGGGAATCCTATGAACTCGGACTGCTCCTCACAGACTCCTAGTCTCAGACTTCTGGTCACACTTGGCAGTAAGCCTCTATCTTTTGTATTTTGATATGTACAGTTACTCCTATCTACAGTAATATATAGCTACCGAACTTTATAAAAAAAGATTAATAGCAAATTTGTGGCTTAATGACAATTTTGCCAAGCAAACAATAAGCATTAAATGAACCTAAGAAAATATGGGCATCTCTCTTTTTTCATGCTTACATATTCCATATCTTTAAAAGCATCTAACATGTTGCTATGTGTTTTTGTGTTAAAATGTATGATATGGGTAGCTTCATCATAAAGATAATGCATAGATTTTTCTTTGAAATTTTCTAAAGTATGGATTAAATTTTCTACACCATCAAATCCTTGCTTCTTTTCCAAAATAGTAATCTCTATGCATCTTTATCTAACACACTCTTTCACTTCCTTCATGTTTTGTTATAGCATAACTTTAACACCATTGTGGTTACTTTACATATTAAATATTTTGAGAATTCCCCATAACTTTCTTTCCCTCTACCCATCCCAAGCCCAATGTCAAAAAGACATATCCTTTTTAGCATTAATCATTGGAACAACATTTTTTATGCATGTGTGGGATTCCTATAAAAATTATCCAAAAGGTAGTGTAGTTCTTGTTATAAGCAAGCATGAAAACATGGCTCAGTGTTTTTTAATTTTTATTATGGAGGAACCTGGCCCCAAAAGGCCCAGAAATTGAATTGGTGACCTCTACGCTAGAAATGGCTTATCAACTAAGACCCACCAACTAAGCTAGTTGTTAATTTTATTTCATAAGAAGCAAGTACTAAGGTTGAGTTTATAGTTTTGAGGTGTAGAGTCTACGCCATTTAATAAAAGAGTTGGTCCATTTAATAAACAACAACTCTGCCATAACTTCCACCGGCTTCAACCATTTAATTAATAGTTGTTCTGCCAGCACCATAACTGCCACCGACGTCAAACATTTAATAAACAGTTGTTCCTCCAGAACTGTTACCGTCATTGTCATTTCACCCGTCACCATCATATCCTTTCACCGCCTTTGTTTCGGCTTCTCTTCCCCTAAAATGTTGTCAAATGTCGTCAAGACCTCCAAAGAACTACCTTTGAACCGCCCACTAGTCTTTCTTCTGTCGTCATAGGTAGGCTTACCACTTTTGCATCTCGTCTGGCTGAGACAGTTTTATCCTATGGGTTTGAATCCTGATATCTAGGTTTGGTTCTCAAGGCTGCATTTCAACATGCAAAACCATTATCTTGAACTTTGTCCGTTAAACATGATAATTGACGTATACTCCACACGGCACTACACTGCAGCAAAGCAAGTCAACTCCACACGGCACCACTGGAGCTATAAATACACAAGCTCTACTTAGGGTTCACACATGGACACAAAAAGCAGGCTTAGAGCACGCTTAGAGCCCCTTTAGTGTAATGATGACCTCTTTCCAACAAGTTGAGGTGTAGATATAGTCGGACCAAAGGCTCTCTGACAAAACTGATAGAAAGCACACTGCATCGAAGAAAATTACATGGGATAAGACATTCAAGGTTAATTTTCTGTCTAATTTTTGAATTCATAGACGGAAATGTATAGGTTCATTCAAAGCTTCGACGAAAAAATGCACATGAAGCGGGGTAGATTCAATCTCCATGTGTGTGAAGGAAGGGTTTAAGCTACCATTATGTCATACTAATGCACTCTACAGACGTGCTCACTTTGCTCCATGTGTGAAGTCTTACCGTCTCTTAGCCTTCGCACATGGAGGTGTAAAGCGTGCTCGAAGCACTTTTAAGCTTCATGGCTTCAGTTCAAAACTTGGTGAAGCGGTAGCCCAAGCCTGGTACCTGACAAGTTGTACATGATTTGACTGTTATAGAGTATTGTGATTTGATCGCTAGCCATTTAGTGCACCCTAATTCATCCACATTAATAATATGGTTGTACAGAGAGTTCGACTACAACCTAAAATCTCATGTGCGAAAACCTCGAGAGCTCCAAGCTCCAGCTGAATTTTGAGCACAGAGGAGCCCTTCATGGCTCCATATGTGCCCGCCCTCTCTTTCATTTCCATCTCTTTACATCTACATTTGCTATATACGCATTTTGCTATATATCTCTCAATTTGATGATTGATATCTATCTGCTTTTTGAAATTCTTAGTGGCGAAATTCTTAGTGGCTCAATGAACATTGTACCTTCCATTTTATATGAGGATGGATGTGAAATGTGAACATGAAAAGATTAAAATAATTTGTATTAATTTTGGCTCTCATCTATTTCTTATTATAGTGTACCATTCTACAACATTAAGCCATCACATAGCTCACCCTAGATAATCCTACTATCATATTGATGCATGCATCGTTGTTAGTGTCACTTAATCAAAGCTTCTGAAAGAAGCTTGGACACCTTGTCTTTCTAAATCTTCACATGAATTCATGGGTCATGAGCATTGTTGATCCTTTTTGTTGATATGAGAATTGGCATCACATTTTGTTTCCATACTTAATCTTTTGAGATCCTACAATCACCATAATTTCATTTTCTTTGTTATATTTTCCTCCTCTTTTGGCTTTGTAAAATACTAACACAATTCGTCACACATTATGGGTGTAAATTATAATAGCAATGGGGACTTATTAGTAAGATTAATAAAAAATTTCCCCATCACACGCATGCAAGGGGTGACAATACATCCTTAAAGCTGCAAGTGGTAAGCTAGGTGGTCTCATTAACTCGAGCCCAATATGATGGTTCTTCTCTACACTTGGTACCTTGGCTAGCTGGACTTTTGGTTAAGTGTACGCGAGGGTGATAAAGTCATGGCGTTCTCCCATACCAGCACTTCGCATGATAAGCAAAGCAATCATGACGACGAAAGGTTTCCAAGGAGATGGAGACAAATGCAGTGTATTTGCTCCTGCAATTTGCGCAATTAGTATTGTGGCTCCCCCTCAGCTATTTTTTTTACGAGCGAAAAGTTGTTCCTTCTACTCTTCAGTTGCAGACCGCCTGCGAGCAGGATTGACCTTACCATGGTTCAAACCAAGGTGACTACACGTCGAACAAAAGACGCCCCCATGCCCACGCATATGCCTCGGGCTCTCCTGGACATGGAGTTGGCAAAGCGCTTCTTTGAAAGAAAGGTATCCCACAAAAATTGAGAGCGAGCTGAGAGGATGGAAATGCATCGCAGGAATAAAAGGTCGAAGCTTTAGAAATATAAATTGGTTGAAGATTACGAAGGCCTTGTGGAGGACTCGAGCTCTGCCCGAACTAGAGAAACCCGCCACACCAAAATCCTCCCAACTGTTCTGGTCCATGAAGGCCCCCTTCTGCATGGCCTTCGATGAATGCATGGAGATTGAAAGGAGGAATGTAAATTAGGGACCCTTGATGGAGAACAAACTCACTCGGTTGGAAGTTGGAATAAGGCACTTAGCCCAAAACAAGGTAACCTCAGACAAGAACGTCAACAGTGAGCTGGATGCATTGGTTGAGGCACTTGTTGGAAGGAAGTCTCAGGATACCACTGTGCCCCAACATCCCTCTATTCCACCGCCTCGTCCCTCTGCTCAACGCTCTACACACATGGATATTTCAGTTCCTCTAGAATTCAAGCAAGAAATCCCAGGTTCAAACCACTCTATTGTTATTATCTCCGATGATGAATTGGCCTAGAAGGTCTCTGTCTATCAGGTTTTCTAATTTTGATAAACTATTTGCTTTAAATTTATGGGCTATAAGACTATTTTCTCCACTGGTTTATATTTCAATTGGTCATAACCCTCGGTCTGTGGGGGAATCCTATGAACTCAGACTGCTCCTCACAGACACCTAGTCTCAGACTTCTGGTCACACTTGGAAATAAACATGTCTCTTTTGTATTTTGACATGTATAGTTACTCCTATCTACAGTAATATATAGCTACCGAACTTTATAAAAAAAAGATTATTAACAAATTTGTGGCTTAGTGACAATTTTGACAAGCAAACAATAAGCATTGAATGAACCTAAGAAGATATGGACATCTCTTTTTTTTCATGTTTATATATTCCATATCTTTAAAACCATCTAACATTTTGCTATGTGTTTTTGTGTTAAAATGTATGATATGGGCAGCTTCACCATAAAGATAATGCATAGATTTTTCTTTGAAATTTTCTAAAGTATGGATGAAATTTTCTACACCATCAAATCCTTGCTTCTTCTCCAAAATAGTCATTTTTATGCATTTTTATCTAACACACTCTTTCACTTCCTTCATGTTTTGTTATAGCATAACTTTAACATCATTGTGGTTACTTTACATATAAAATATTTTGAGAATTACCCATAACTTTCTTTCCCTCTACACCATCCCAAGCCCAATGTCAAAAAGATGTATCCTTTTTCGCATTAATCATTGGAACAACATTTTTCATGCATGTGTGGGATTTTTAGGGAAATTATCCAAAAGGTAGTGTAGTTCTTGTCTCAATATTTTTTAATTTTTATTGCGGAGGAACCTGACCCCAACAGACCCAGAGATTGAACAGGTGATCTTTACCCTATAAATAGCTCATCAACTAAGACCCACTGTTAATTTTCTTTCATAAGAAGCAGGTACTAAGGTTGAGTTTATAGTTTTGAGGTGTAGAGTCTACGCCGTTTAATGAAAGAGTAGGGCCATTTAATAAATAGCAGCTCTGCCATAACTTCCACTGACTTCAACCATTTAATTAATAGTTGTTCCACCAGCACCAGAACTGCCACCGACGTCGAACATTTAATAAACAGTCGTTCCTCCATAACTGTTACTGTCATTGTCATTTCACCTATCACCATCATGGCCTTTCACTGCCTTTGTTTCGCCTTCTCTTCCCCTAAAATGTCGTCAAGACCTCCAAAGAACTACCTTTGAACCGCCCACTGGTCTTTCTTCCGTTGTCATAGGTAGGCTTACGTTGACCCAGGGATGGAATTTGACAGGCATATGCCCGTCATGAGGCATTTTACCCATCAAAATACGGTTAAATTTTTTAACAAACCGTATCAAAGAACAAGCAAACAATTTGATAAGACGCATTTTTGACGGTTAATTATTTTTCCAAACCGTCATTAATTTTTATTAATAAGCTTGTTAAGATATGTGTATGACTATATAAGTTGCATGCAATAGGTGGCATGTTATTATATATGTAATAATGGAGATTGAAACTTTCCCACTTGAGTGAAAATTTCCCATTTGATTGAAGCGTAGGTGGGTGAGTTTGCCTTCAATGGGGATGGATTTTCTTTCATTCCATCTGTTCTTTCTTTCTTATATTGTCCTAGAATTGTCCCAATATGAGATTGTGCCCTTCCTTTTAGTGCCTCTCCCTAGTCTTTGTGCCCTTCCTTCAAAAGATAAGTTAGTTTTCAAATTCAAAAGTGCAACTCCAAGATAGAGGTGGGTACCATTTTAGAAGAATAAGTCGGTTTTAAACTATGTTAATGAAGGAATTAACCCAACCGCCCACCAAGCATCAATGATTTATCAGCTACCAAATTTACCAAGCATCATCAAGTTATCATAGTACTGAATCTACCAAGCATCACCTATGGAATTTCACACACGCTTGTTTTTTGGTTATGGGCCTCAGAAGCTAGAAGCACCTACTGAATTTGGATACCCATTTCTCTAAACAATTCGAAACTGCTCTGCTCTGGCTACCACAGACTTGGAGCTATTAACTTTGGTAAGATGTTATTTTCAATTTTTTTTAAAATTTGATAATAATCTAAAAAAAATTAATGAAACTATTCTCTGTTTTTTTCTTAAACATGAAATTGTTTTTGTTATTTTGATATTGAGTTGGGTTAAGACTTGTGACTCCTAATCCCACTTTGTGCACTTCCAATACTTCCAAGTTACAATTTATAGGCCTTGTTGCCAAAACCTTTTCACTTATCTATTCACATTTTTTTAAATGGTTTATTTGATATATGTTAAAACTTAATAACATTTTATTATTCTTGTAGTCTTAGTAATTGGTTGAAACAATTACTTTTACTCATGGGTAAAAAAGCTTCTAAACAAGTTTGAAGTTGAAAGTGGTTTCTTCTTATCCATTTATGGAAAGTGAATGACCCAAAGAAGAAAGCATGAACCATGAATTGGTTGGTACAAATTTTGACCCTCCCCCAAAAAAGCACATTGAGATTTAAATTGAATCCCATGGTTGTCAATTTGAATGGAAAAAATGTATCACATCACTCGCTCTATATTAGAAAAACTTGTGCCCAAAAAATAGTTTTAACCATAATATTTGCATCACGGATAAAATACATAGACAACTCCACCTCCGTGAAAGATTTGTTGTAGCTTGGTATATGCAAGTTCACCTGCAATAAAAGTTGAGGAATCCAAAATAGCCCATACATTAGAAAAACAACCTTGTTAAACTTATCTTGACAAAGGACGGGGAGAACATCATAGTACAATCTCAATTTTGATGTGTTTTTTAATGAATTGCCCCTAGAAAGGGAATATTATATTTATCTCACCTTTTAACTCAAGTCCTTTGGAATAAAATGTCATAATTTCAATTACACCATTGATGCAACATGTTAACCTTGAAAATTTTGGTATGTTGAATTACATGTGGTTAACATTAACCTCTAGAAAGGATTCTAGGTTCCACCTTTTGTTTGTTTCCTAACTTTATCACTTAATCTATTTCACATGCAGACACATGTTACTTTTGAGTTGTATGTGTCTCTATTAGTAGGTGTAGACATAGTCGGACCAAAGGCTCTCTGACAAAACTGATAGAAAGTACACTACATCGAAGAAAATTACATGGGATAAGACATTCAAGGTTAATTTTCTGTCTAATTTTTGAATTCATAGACGGAAATGTACAGGTTCATTCAAAGCTTCGACGGAAAAATGCACATGAAGCGGGGTAGATTCAATCTCCATGTGCGTGAAGGAAGGGTTTAAGCTACCATTACGTCATACTAATGCACTCTACAGAGGGGCTCACTTTTCTCCATGTTTGAAGTCTTACTGTCTCTTAGCCTTCGCACATGGAGGTGTAAAGCACGCTCGAAGCACGTTTAAGCTTCATGAATTCAGTTCCAAACCTGCTGAAGCGATAGCCCAAGCCTGGTACCTGACAAGTTGTACATGATTTGACTATTATAGAGTACTATGATTTGATCGCTAGCCGTTTAGTGCACCCTAATTCATCCACATTAATAATACGGTTGTACAGAGAGTTCGGCTACACCCTAAAAGCTCATGTGCGAAAACCTCGAGAGCTCCAAGCTCCAGCTGAATTTTGAGCACAAAGGCACCCTTCTTGGCTCCATGTGTGCCCGCCCTCTCTTTCATGTCCATCTCTTTACATCTACATTTGCTATATACCCATTTTGCTATATATCTCTCAATTTGATGATTGATATCTATCTGCTTTTCGAAATTCTTAGTGGCTCAATGAACATTATACCTTCCGTTTTATATAAGGATGGATGTGAAATGTGAACATGAAAAGATTAAAATAATTTGTATTAATTTTGGCTCTCATCTATTTCTTAATATAGTGTACCATTCTACAACATTAAGCCATCACATAGCTCACCCTAGATAATCCTACTATCATATTGATGTATGCACCGTTGTTAGTGTCACTTAATCAAAGCTTCTGAAAGAAGCTTGGACACCTTGTCTTTCTAAATATTCACATGAATTCATGGGTCATGAGTATTGTTGATCCTTGTTGTTGATATGAGAATTGGCATCACATTTTGTTTCCATACTTAATCTTTTGAGATCCTACAATCACCATAATTTCATTTTCTTTGTTATATTTTCCTCCTCTTTTGGCTTTGTAAAATACTAACACAATTAGTCACACATTATGGGTGTAAATTATAATAGCAATGGGGTCTTATTAGTAAGATTAATAGAAAATTTCCCCATCACACGCATGCAAGGGGTGGCAGTACATCCTTAAATCTGCATGTGGTAAGGCAGGTGGTCTCATTAACTCGAGCCCAATATGATGGTTCTTCTCTACACTCGGTACCTTGGCTAGCTCGACTTTTGGTTAAGTGTACACAAGGGTGATAAAGTCATGACGTTCTCCCGTAACGGCTCTTTGCATGATGAGCAAAGCAATCACGACGACGAAAGGTTTTCGAGGAGATGGAGACAAATGCGGTGTATTTGCTCCTGCAATTTGCGTAATTAGTATTGTGGCTCCCCCTCAGCTGTTGTTTTGTCGACCGAAATGTTGTTCCTTCTGCTCTTCAGTTGCAGACCGCCTGCGAGCAGGATTGACCTTTCCATGGTTCAAACGAAGGTGACTACACGTCGAACAAAAGACGCCCTAGGCCCACGCATATGCCTCGGGCTCTCCTGGACATGGAGTTGGAAAAGCGCTTATTTGAAAGAAAGGTATCCCACCAAGATTGAGAGCGAGCTAAGAGGATGGAAATGTGTCGCAGGAATAAAAGGTCGAAGCTTGAGCGACATAAATTGGTTGAAGATTACGAGGGCTTTATGGAGGACTCGAGCTCTGCCCGAACTAGAGAAAGCCGCCACACCAAAATACTCCAACTATTCTGGTCCATGAAGGCCCTCTTTTGCATGGCCTTCGACGAATGCATGGAGAGTGAAAGGAGGAAGGTAAATTAGGGACCCTCGGTGGAGAACAAAATCTGTCGGTTTGAAGTTGGAATAAGGCACTTAACCCAGAACAAGGTAACCTCAGACAAGAACATCAACAGTGAGTTGGATGCATTGGTTGAGGCACTTGTTGGAAGGAAGTCTCAGGATACCACTGTGCCCCAACATCCCGCTATTCCACTGCCTCGTCCCTCTGCTCAACGCTCTACACACATGGATATTTTGGTTCCTCTAGAAGTCAAGCAAGAAATCCCAAGTTCAAACCAATCTATTGTTATTATATCCAATGATGAATTGGCCTAGAAGGTCTCTGTCTATCAGGTTTTCTAGTTTTGATAAACTATTTGCTTTAAATTTCTGGGCTATAAGACTATTTTCTCCACGTTTATATTTCAATTGGTCATAACCCCCGACCTATGGGGGAATCTTATGAACTTAGATTGCTCCTCACAGACACCTAGTCTCAGACTTCTGTTCACACTTGGCGGTAAACATCTATCTTTTGTATTTTGATATGTATAGTTACTCCTATCTACAGTAATATATAGCTACCGAACTTTATAAAAAAAAGATTATTAACAAATTTGTGGCTTAATGACAATTTTGACAAGCAAACAATAAGCATTGAATGAACCTAAGAAGATATGCACATCTCTCTTTTTTCATGTTTATATATTCCATTTCTTTAAAAGCATCTAACATGTTGCTATGTGTTTTTGTGTTAAAATGTATGATATGGGCAGCTTCATCATAAAGATAATGCATAGATTTTGCTTTGAAATTTTCTAAAGTATGGATTAAATTTTCTACACCATCAAATCCTTGCTTCTTCTCCAAAATAATCATTTCTATGCATTTTAATCTAACACACTCTTTCACTTCCTTCATGTTTTTTTATAGAATAACTTTAACATCATTGTGGTTACTTTCATATAAAATATTTTGATAATTCCCCATAACTTTCTTTCCCTCTACACCATCCCATGCCCAATGTCAAAAAGACATATCCTTTTTAGCATTAATCATTGGAACAACATTTTTGATGCATGTGTGGTACTTTTAGGGAAATTATCCAAAAGGTAGTGTAGTTCTTGTCTCAATATTTTTTAATTTTTATTGCAGAGGAACCTGACCCCAACATACCCAGAAATTGAACAGGTGACCTTTACCCTATAAATAGCTCATCAACTAAGACCCACTGTCAATTTTCTTTCATAAGAAGCAGGTACTAAGGTTGAGTTTATAGTTTTGATGTGTAGAGTCTACACCGTTTAATGAAAGAGTAGGGCCATTTAATAAATAGCAGCTCTGCCATAACTTCCATTGACTTCAACCATTTAATTAATAGTTGTTCTGCCTGCACCAAAACTGCCACCGACGTCTAACATTTAATAAACAGTTGTTCCTCCATAACTGTTACCGTCATTGTCATTTCACCTATCACCATCACCTTTCACCGCCTTTGTTTCGCCTTCTCTTCTCCTAAAATGTCTTCAAGACCTCCAAAGAACTACCTTTGAACCGCCACTGATCTTTCTTCTGTTGTCATAGGTAGGCTTACGTTGACCCAGGGATGGAATTTGACAGGCATATGCCCGTCATGAGGCATTTTACCCATCAAAATACGGTTAAAATTTTTAACAAACAGTATCAAAGAATAGGCAAACAATTTGATAAGACGCATTTTTAACGGTTAATTATTTTTCCAAACCGTCATTAATTTTTATTAAAAAGCTATTAATATATGTGTATGACTATATAAGTTGCATGCATTAGCTTGCATGTTATTATATATGTAATAATGGAGATTGAAACTTTCCCACTTGAGTGAAACTTTCCCGTTTGATTGAAGCGTAGGTGGGTGAGTTTTCCTTCAATGGGGATGGATTTTCTTTCATTCCATCTGTTCTTTCTTTCTTATATTGTCCTAGCATTGTCCCAATATGAGGTTGTGCCCTTCCTTTTAGTGCCTATCCCTAGTCTGTGTGCCCTTCCTTCAGAAGATAAGTCAATTTTCATATTCGAAAGTGCAACTCCAAGATAGAGGTGGGTACCATTTTAGAGGAATAAGTCGGTTTTAAACTATGTTAATGAAGGAATTAACCCAACCACCCACCAAGCATCAATGATTTATCAGCTACCAAATTTACCAAGCATCATCAAGTTATCATAGTACCGAATCTACCAAGCATCACCTATGGAATTTCAGACACACTTGTTTTTTGGTTATGGGCCTCAGAAGCTAGAAGCACCTGCTTAATTTGGATACCCATTTCTCTAGACAGTTCGAAACTACTCTACTCTGGCTACCACGGACTTGGAGCTATTAATTTTGGTAAGATGTTATTTTCAATTTTTTTAAAATTTGATAATAATAATAAAAAAAATTAATGAAACTATTCTCTGTTTTTTTCTTAAACATGAAATTGTTTTTGTTATTTTGATATTGAGCTGGGTTAATACTTGTGACTCCTAATCTCACTTTGTACACTTCCAATACTTCCAATTATAGGCCTTGTTGCCAAAAGCTTTTCACTTATCTGTTGACATTTTTTTAAATGATTTATTTGATATATGTTAAAACTTAATAACCTTTTATTATTCTTGTAGTCTTAGTAATTGGTTGAAACAATTACTTTTACTCATGGGTAAAAAAGCTTCTAAACAAGTTTGAAGTTGAGAGTGGTTTCTTCTTATCCATTTATGGAAAGTGAATGAACCAAAGAAGAAAGCATGAACCATGAATTGGTTGGTAAAAATTTTGACCCTCCCCCACAAAAACACATTGAGAATTAAATTGAATCTCATGGTTGTCAATTTGAATGGAAAAAATGTATCACATCTCTGGCTCTATATTAGCAAAACTTGTGCCCAAAAAATAGTTTTTACCATAAGATTTGCATCATGGATAAAATACATAGACAACTCCACCTCCGTGAAAGATTTGTTGTAGGTTGGTATGTGCAAGTTCACCTGCAATAAAAGTTGAGGAATCCAAAATAGTCCATACATTAGAAAAACAACCTTGTTAAACTTATCTTGACAAAGGACGGGGAGAACATCATAGTACAATCTCAATTTTGATGTGTTTTTTAATGAATTGCCTCTAGAAAGAGAATATTATATTTATCTCACCTTTTAACTCAAGTCCTTTGGAATAAAATGTCACAATTTCAATTACACCATTGATTCAACATGTTAACCTTAAAAATTTGGGTATGTTGAATTACATGTGGTTAACATTAACCTCTAGAAAGGATTCTAGGTTCCACCTTTTGTTTGTTTCCTAACTTTATCACTTCATCTACTTCACATGCACACACATGTTACTTTTGAGTTGTATGTGTCTCTATTAGTAGGTTTTTTTGTTCCATCCTTCCACCCTTGATTTTCAAGTACATGATCAACTAAAAACATGGGTAAATGGGTCTATTATTATCTTTTAGTTGGAAATTAAAATCCCTAATAAAAACATATCTTTTAATTGAAAATTAAAATTACACAATTGATGCAACATGTTAACCTTGCAAAACTTTATTTTGTTGCATTACATGTGGCTTGACAATAACCTTCTGAAAGGGTTCTAGGTTCCACGCTTTGTTTGTTTCCACCCTTAATTTTCAAAGCACATAATCAATGAAAACATGGGTAAATGAATCTATTGTTGTCTTTTAATTGGAAATTAAAATATATATTTTAATTACAAATTATCTTTTTTAATGAAAATTCATTGTTGAATAGTTGTTTTTTCACTCAAACTTTGTGTGACGGGCAAAATAAAAGTTCAGAATGTCAAAAAAAAATTAATTAGAAGAACAGAGTTCCCTGCGCTTACCACTTTTGCATCCGGTTTGGGTGAAACAGTTTTATCCTATGGGTTTGAATCCTGATCTCTAGGTTTGGTTCTCAAGGCTGCATTTCAACATGCAAAACCATTATCTTGAACTTTGTCCGTTAAACATGATAATTGAAGTATACTCCACACGACACTGCACCGCAACAAAGCAAGTCAACTCCACGCGGCACCACTAGAGATATAAATACACAAGCTCTACTTAGGGTTTGCACATGGACACAAAAAGCAGGCTTAGAGCGCGCTCAGAGCCCCTTTAGTGTAATGATGACCGCTTTCCAACAAGTTGAGGTGTATACATAGTCGGACCAAAGGCTCTCTGACAAAACTGATAGAAAGTACACTGCATCGAAGAAAATTACATGGGATAAGACATTCAAGGTTAATTTTCTGTCTAATTTTTGAATTCATAGATGCAAATGTACAGGTTCATTCAAAGCTTCGACGGAAAAATGCACATGAAGCGGGGTAGATTCAATCTCCATGTGCGTGAAGGAAGGGTTTAAGCTACCATTACGTCATACTAATGCACTCTACAGAGGGGCTCACTTTGCTCCATGTGTGAAGTCTTATTGTCTCTTAGCCTTCGCACATGGAGGTGTAAAGTACGCGCGAAGCACGTTTAAGCTTCATGGCTTCAGTTCGAAACTTGCTGAAGTGGTAGCCCAAGCCTGGTACCTGACAAGTTGTACATGATTTGACTGTTATAGAGTATTGTGATTTGATCGCTAGCCGTTTAGTGCACCCTAATTCATCCACATTAATAATACGGTTGTAGAGAGAGTTCGGCTACACCCTAAAAGCTCATGTGCGAAAACCTCGAGAGCTCCAAGCTCCAGCTGAATTTTGAGCACAGAGGCGCCCTTCTTGGCTCCATGTGTGCCCGCCCTCTCTTTCATTGTCATCTCTTTACATCTACATTTGCTATATACCCATTTTGCTATATATCTCTCAATTTGATGATTGATATCTATCTGCTTTTCGAAATTCTTAGTGGCTCAATGAACATTGTACCTTCCGTTTTATATGAGGATGGATGTGAAATGTGAACATGAAAAGATTAAAATAATTTGTATTAATTTTGGCTCTCATCTATTTCTTAATATAGTGTACCATTCTACAACATTAAGCCATCACATAGATCACCCTAGATAATCCTACTATCATATTGATGCATGCACCATTGTTAGTGTCACTTAATCAAAGCTTCTGAAAGAAGCTTGGACACATTGTCTTTCTAAATCTTCACATGAATTCATGGGTCATGAGCATTGTTGATCCTTGTTGTTGATATGAGAATTGGCATCACATTTTGTTTCCATACTTAATCTTTTGAGATGCTACAATCACCATAACTTCATTATCTTTGTTATATTTTCCTCCTCTTTTGGCTTTGTAAAATACTAACACAATTAGTCACACATTATGGGTGTAAATTATAATAGCAATGGGGACTTATTAGTAAGATTAATAGAAAATTTCCCCATCACACGCATGCAAGGGGTGGCAGTACATCCTTAAAGCTGCAAGTGGTAAGGCAGGTGGTCTCATTAACTCGAGCCCAATATGATGGTTCTTCTCTACACTCGGTACCTTGGCTAGCTCGACTTTTGGTTAAGTGTACGCGAGGGTGATAAAGTGATGTCGTTTTCCCGTACCAGCTCTTTGCATGGTGAGCAAATCAATCATGACGACGAAAGGTTTCCGAGGAGATGGAGACAAATGCGGTGTATTTTCTCCTGCAATTTGCGTAATTAGTATTGTGGCTCCCCCTCAGCTGTTGTTTTGATGACCGAAATATTGTTCCTTCTACTCTTCAGTTGCAGACCGCCTGCGAGCAGGATTGACCTTGCCATGTTTCAAACCAAGGTGACTACACGTCGAACAAAAGAAGCCCACAGGCCCACGCATATGCCTCAGGCTCTCCTGGACATGGAGTTGGCAAAGCGCTTCTTTGAAAGAAAGGTATCCCACCAAGATTGAGAGCGAGTTGAGAGGATGGAAATGCGTCGCAGGAATAAAAGGTCGAAGCTTGAGCGACATAGATTGGTTGAAGATTACGAGGGCCTTGTGGAGGACTCGAGCTCTGCCGAAACTAGAGAAAACCGCCACACCAGAATCTTGCAACTGTTCTGGTCCATGAAGGCCCTCTTCTGCATGGCCTTCGACGAATGCATGGAGAGTGAAAGGAGGAAGGTAAATTAGGGACCCTCGGTGGAGAACAAACTCACTCGGTTGGAAGTTAGAATAAGTCACTTAGCTTAGAACAAGGTAACCTCAGACAGAACATCAACAGTGAGCTGGATGCATTGGTTGAGGTGTTAAGTGTATACTAATTTGACTAGCAAGATCACTGAAAGAAACACAATCACAAGATAGACAAATATTTACCCTGGGAAGCCCTCATGGGGTAGAAAACCCAGCAAAGCTTTTCTCAATATAGATGATCAACCAAATACAAGATGTAGAAACCAAATAAGAGCTCCTCCTCCTCCTATGCAGATCTCTCTCTCACTTCCGCGCTACTTCCAAGTGGATGATTCAATGAGATAAGTGAGGTACATCCTCCTCTACTTATACTTGTTTTCCGACTGACTTTTTACCCTATGGGGCCGACCTCTCCTAGGAGAGTCTAATAACCCTCCAATAACTAACTTGGGACCGACCTCTGCTAGGAGATCTAATAACCCTAGTTACCACAATCTCTCGGAGGAATAAACATGTCCGGATACATAACAAAGTCCCATCGGAGGAATGAAACATCTCCGGAATAATAAAGTACAAATATAATATTCTTTGAAGTTACAATATTTCAACACTCCCCCTTAACGAGAAGGATATTATAACATCATCTGCAGGAGCAAGGAGTCATCAACTATATGATACATGATACATCTATAAATCATTGGAAGCTTTCTTCAGTAAGTCAACCAGTTACTGGAACATCTTCAAGAACTTCAATACTGGAACATCAACATATTCAGTATTGAGTCTTCATCTTTTGCAGCACTCGAACAGCTACAGTGGCATCATCATCTGGATCCTCTCGATCAATAACATCGTCATCACACGATCATCAACATCGTCATCACATGATCATTAGCATCGTCATAACATGATCATCAACATCGTCATCACACGATCATCAACATCGTCATCACACGATCATCAGCATCGTCATCACACAATCATCAGCATCGTCATCATACGATTATCAACATCATCATCACATGATCATAAACATCGTCATCACACGATCATCAGCATCGTCATCACACGATCATCAGCATTGTCATCATATGATCATGATCAACATCATCGTCATCTAGACCATCACGATCAACATCATCGTCATCTAGACCATCACGATCAGCAGTATCATAGCAGCATACCCTGCAATACACATGATCCATTTAAGACACCATAACATGTCTAGGGATGATGCAGTCCACTCGTCAACTTAGACAAATTCTAAGGACCATTTTTCGAAGACATATGTCTACGGATCAATTCAAGGACCGAAGTCCGGGGATGATACAATCCCCTCTCGTCCACTAGGGACCACTTCTCGGAGACATCTGTCTACGGATCAATTCAGGGACTGAAGTCTGGGGACGATACAATCCCCTCTATTCCACTAGGGACCATGGAGACATAAGTCTGTGGATCAATTCAGGGACCAAATTCCGGGGATGATACAATCCCCTCTCGTCCACTAGGGACCATGGAAACATAAGTCTGCAGATCAATTCAAGGACCGAAGTCTGGGGACGATACAATCCCCATCATGTACATTTTGAACTAGTGGTTCCGGGATGATGCAATCCCCATCACGTACATTTTGAACTAGTGGTTCCGGGATGATGCAATCCCCATCACGTACATTTTGAACTAGTGGTTCTGAGATGATGCAATCCCCATCATGTACATTTTGAACTAGTGGTTTCGGGATGATGCAATCCCCATCATGTACATTTTGAACTAGTGGTTCCGGGATGATGCAATCCCGATCACGTACATTTTGAACTAGGAGTTCAGGGACGATGCAATCCTATCATATCAACTAGGTACCATACAATGACCTCATCGTCAGAACAAGTAGCCTCACCATCGATACAAGTATCCATATCAATACAGGTATCCACATCATCGATACAGTATCCTTATCAATACAGTATCCACAGGTATCTTCATCATTGACCTTACCATCAATATAGGCAATCTCATCATTGATACATGTATCCACATCGATACCAGTATCCAAGGATATATTTATCGACCATATCACTCCCCCTTTCGAGGAGGGTCCTTTTGAACTACACCAAGCTTGTCTAAAAAATACTCAAACTTTACTCGAGACAGAGGTTTGGTCAACACATCAGCAACTTGTTCATCAGTGCCTACATATTCGAGCTTGATAGCTCCTTTCTGCACCATATCCCATGTATAGAAATATCGGATCTCTATGTGCTTTGACTTATCATGGAATACTGGATTCTCTGTCATTTTGATACAACTCTGGTTGTCACACATGATCACAGTGGGTTCCATCTCTAAGTCAAACAATCCTGATAATAGCTTCCGAAGCCATACCGCTTCGCAACTAGAAGAGCAGGAAGCTATATATTCCGCTTCAGCTGTGCTAAGAGCCACACTTGACTACTTCCTACTAAACCACGAGATCATGGCAGATCCCAGACAATAACATCCACCTGATGTACTCTTCCTGTCTAATACGCTTCCTGCCCAATCAGCATCTGTGTAGCCAAACAATCTGAAGTCATGATCTCCTTGATAATATAGAACAAAATCTATCGTACCCTTTAGGTACCTCATCACATGCTTTGCAACAATCAGGTGAACTCTTCTATGTTCCACTAGGTACTGACTCAGGGTGTTCACCGCAAAACAAATGTCTGGCTTGGTATTTGTCAGATACATTAATGGCCCAATAATCTGTCTGTACAGAGTCACATCCACTAACTCTAACGAGTCATCAACTAACAACTTCAAGTTGGAATCCATGGGAGTGGCCATGGCTTTGCATTCCAACATATTGAATCTTTTCAAGATTCCCACAACATACTTTCCTTGGTTGAGAAAGATTCCATCTAGGCCTTTCCACACTTCTAGACCTAGGAAGTAGTGTATCAATCTGAGATCTTTCATTTCAAACTCTAATGAGAGCTTCTTCTTGCACTCGATAATCTGTTTCTCATTTCTAGTCATAAATAGATCATCCACATATAGCAACAATATGACATGTTCATCATCCATAACCTTGAGATAAAGATTAGGATCAACTTTACTTTTGGTAAATCCCAAGCTTGTCAAGAAACTGTCAATTCTTCCATACTGTCACGTCCCCTCCCGTCATCCCATTGCAAGGGAGAGAACATGACCAAACATACGGACTTCGTTCAACGATCTCAGCCCCATACGTTACCCAATTTTATTGGATAATTAAAAACTTAACGTGTGCAGGTTCAAATTAACTAAGAACAACGGAAACAACTCACATTTGCACACACACAAATAGTAATGCATAACATATCTATCACAACAGAGGATGATCCAACATATAGAGACTCAATCTCATTCCAATGCCATACATAGATCCCATATTAAGATAATTATTTCATTTCATTAAACATGGACAATTGACATATTGCAGAACACATAATGCATATAATTTAAAACACAGATAACACTTATCTTGAAGATGAAGCGGTCCAAACAATTGGCTATGTGAGAGCAACGTTCCACCCAACCATAGATCTCTGTCCAGCTTGTATTCCTTCAGTTGAGAGATCACTCCCGAGCTGGGTTGTGTATCCATTAAAGAGGAATTAACTGGGCTCACTCACAACCATGGTTTCTTTCAACAGTTATGCTAAGCCAACTCACTGTTGGGTTTATCAAGCATACAAGAAGGTAGAGGAGGGCGATGCTAAGCCAGTGAGCTCAACCACAGAGCTACAGGCATCTCAAGTTAATTCAAACAGTCAAGGCACACACAATACCTACCACACCCAACACAAGGAAGGTCCTCTTCTTTGCTGCATAGTCCCTCAGGCGTCCCTTCCCTCCAGTGCTCTTCAGGATGGGCATAGAAAGGTCCAGCTGTTAATTCTTTGAGATTCTATCCTTCACTGGGTTTATCAAGCAAACCCAACCTCTGCTATGTCATTCATACTTGGATTTCTCAGAACTCTGTCATCAAAATAACTCAATCCTGTCACTGGTTTTCTAGGCTATAGAAACTGGGTTTCCCAATGGATTTCGGGGCATCTAATGCTTTCAAATTCGCCCCGAGGTTCATATCTATGGATCCCCCATTGGATTTTACTGTCCAATACCAAATCTGGGCGTTTTTGGCTCTTCAAAACGTGGGTTCTTTCAAAGTTGCGATTTTTGGTTTTTCTCACTCCTGGCAATTCGTTTTTGGATGGAGAATGATGCTGATAACTTCCACAATGGAATGGGGATGAGGAAGAAGCAACTCCCATGAGGTAGAGTGGCTTGTAGTACAAGAAAACAGAGCCCATACTTGCAAATACAAATTTTTGGGCTGCCCATACTCCATTGAAGCCATGGATTGAAATCCTCAACTGCTTCCTTACAACATAAATAAATGTCATCAGGAAAGTCAAATGGGTTCTCACAATGGCATTTGGCAGCGTATGGTTCATCCCCACAACCCCCTCACCACTCCCTAGTGGATACACATGGACCCTTCTCATTGGTTGCTTCCCTAGCCAGTTTTGGTATTTTATTGCAATATTAATATTTACATCAATTTACAACATTCCATGGCTTAATAGCACATGGGTAACCAAATGTCAAATGCTTGTCCATTTTAAATAAAATCCGAACATACACTAGCGGGGCCTTGGCCTTGAGCTCCACGCTAAGGAAACATACAACGCATGTATACAATATTTACATAAAAGTCAATAAATCAGAAGAGTCAAAATTGGGGTATTACATTCCCCTCCCCCTTAGAACAACACCGTCCTCGGTGTCCTCAAAACTGAACAAAATGGGAATGCCTCTCTCATGGCATCCTCCAGCTCCCATGTAGCCTCATCGGGACTAAGGTGCTCCCATTGGACCTTTACCTGCCCGATGGCTTTATTCCAGAGCAAAGTGACCTTCTTGTCGAGAATGCGCATAGGCTCTACTTGGAACTCTCCCCCGGGTTCCACCTGTATCACATTCCAATCAATCATATGATTATGATCATGTACATACTTCTTAAGTAAAGATACATGGAAAACATTATGAGCTCTTATGTTAGCAGGCAATGCAAGTCTATATGCAACTGACCCTATCCTATCTATGACTTCAAATGGCCCACAATATCTTGGTGACAACTTGGCACAGCTCCCCAACTTGAGGGAACTCTTCCTTGGTTTCACTCTTAAATAAACATGATCCCCATTCTGAAATTCCTTATGCACTCTTTTCAAATCTGCATAACTCTTCTGCCTGTCCTGAGCTGCCTTTAAATTCTGCCTGATCTTAGCAATTTCCTGTTCCATTTCCTTGATCATCTCTAGTCCAAGCACTACCATGTTCACTGGGCTGTCCCAACTCATTGGAGTCCTGCATCCTTTGCCATACAATGCCTCAAATGGACTCATACCCAATGATGCATGATGTCCATTATTGTATGCAAATTCTACCAAGTGTAGGAAATCCTCCCACTTGGATGGTTTATCCATCACATACATTCTCAGCATGTCTTTAAGAACCTGATTCACCCTCTCAGTTTGGCCATCTGTTTGAGGATGATATGCTGTACTGAAATTCAATTTAGTTCCCAATTCCTAAAACAATCCCTTCCAAAAATTGGAAGTAAACTTTGTGTCACAATCAGAAATTATTGCCTTAGGCAATCCATGCAACTTGAATATCTCTCTCATGAAGATGTTTGCAATGTCACTAGTCTTGTGAGTGGACTTGACTAGAATAAAGTGAGGTACCTTTGATAGATTGTCCACCACAACCATGATTGAATCATGCTTCTTCACTGTCATGGGCAGACCTACTATAAAATCCATAGAGATCACTTCCCACTTCCATTCTGGAATGGGTAAGGGCTGCAACAACCCTGCTGGATGTTGGTGTTCTGCCTTGACTTGTTGGCACTTTTGACACCTAGCAATATACTCAGCTATTTCCCTCTTCATACCATGCCAAAAGTATTGTTTTCTTGCTGCTGTTATAGTTTTCTGATATCCCGGGTGTCCTGAATATGGAATTTGATGTATCTCATCCATCACTAACTTCTTCAAATCTACACTATTTGGAATGTACATTCTATCCTTGTAGATGAGGATATCGTTTTCACCGAGCTGATATCCTGCATACTTTTCATCCACATTACCTTGTTGCAACTTCTCTTTAATTTGAAGGCAAGTTTCATCACCGTGCTGGGCTTCAATAACTCTTGTCTTCAAGTCTGATTTACACATACTTACTGCTGCAACATGAAATTTTCTGCTAAGAGCTTCTGCAACCTTATTCTCCTTCCCTTTTACATGTTTAATTTCAAAATCAAATTCACAAAGGAACTCCATCCATCTAGCTTGCCTAGCATTCAAGTTTGGCTGATCAAACAAATACTTTAAACTCATGTGGTCCATCCTAAGCTTGAATCTTCTTCCCATCAAATAATATCTCCACATCTTAAGAGCATGTACTATGGTTGTTAATTCTAAATCGTGTGTGGCATAATTCTTTTCATGTTCTTTTAATTTCCTTGACTCATAGCAAATCACAACTCCTTCTTGCATGAGCACTCCACCTATCCCTTCAATGCAAGCATCTGTGCACACCACGAAATCTTTCTTTGGATCTGCTATCTTCAAAACAGGAGCGCTGGTAAGTAACTCCTTTAACTTCTGAAAACTTTTCTCACATTTTTCAGACCATATAAACTTGATGTTCTTTCTTTGCAATGAAGTGATCGGATGAGCTATCCTGGAGAAGCCTTCAATAAAACTTCTGTAGTAACGAGCAAGACCCATAAAATATCTAACATCTGAAACATTTCTTGGAGTTAACCAATCCATGATGGAGTTAATCTTTTCTAGATCCACTGCAATACCTTCTTCAGAAATGACATGACCCAAATATTGCACCTTCTTTTGATAGAATTCGCACTTGCTTAACTTGGCATACAACTGATGTTCTCTAAGGACTTTCAACACCATTCTTAGATGTTTCTCATGTTCTTCTTCATTCATTGAATAGACAAGAATGTCATCCAAAAACACAATCACAAACTTATCCAAATATTTGCTGAAGACACTATTCATGAGACACATGAATGTGGCAGGTGCATTGGTAAGACCAAATGGCACCACGGTGAACTCGTAATGACCATATCTAGTTCTGAAAGCCGTCTTGTGAATGTCTTCTTCTTTAATTCTCACTTGATGATAGCCAGACCTCAAGTCAATCTTTGAAAATAATTTAGCTTCCTTCATTTGATCAAACAAGTCATCAATTCTTGGCAATGGATACTTGTTCTTGACTATCACTTTATTTAGCTGCCTATAATCAATACACAGTCTTAAAGTCTCATCTTTATTCTTGACAAATAACACCAGTGCTCCCCAAGGAGACACACTAGGCCTGATATACCTTTTGTCCATTAATTCTTGCAGCTGCATCTTCAACTCTACCAACTCCGGTGTACTCATTCTATAAGGAGCTTTGGAATTCGGCGTTGCCCTTGGAATAAGATCGATGGTAAAATCAATATCTCTCTTTGGTGGTAGTCCCGACACCTCATCTGGAAATACATATTGGAATTCTTGCAATAATGAGAAATCTCCTATCCTTGGACCCTTGTCCTCAGACGAATCTGACATATGAACTGCATATAATTGACAACCCTTCTTGTACAACTTTTTCAACTGTAGGGATGAAATTTACCTTACTGAAACTTGCTTGGAAATTCCTCTTACCAATGTTGGCCTTCCCTCTTCATCAATGCACTCAAGTGCTTTCTCATAACAGTCCAACTTGGCTCTATGTTTTTCCAACCAATCCATGCCAATCAAGGCATCATAAGATCTTAAAGGTAGCACATTTAAATCTGCATGTGTGTGGAGTCCATTCAATTCTATGGGGCACTCCACCACTACTTCACTTACTTTCCTCTTGGTCCCTATGGCTAATTGAACTAACCAAGACTTATTGTGCTTCACCTTTCTAAGAGAACAAGCTTCAACCACTTTTGGAGAAACATAACTATGAGTAGATCCTGGATCAATCAAAACAGAAATAGATTGCTTAGCAATCTTACCTTCAACTTCCACCACTGATAATTGATGGTATGCTTGATGATTGTCCAACGCTACATAAATTCAAGGCACTGCCCTTGCCATGTTCTCCACTGTAGCTGCTCCCTTTAAGTTGTGCAACTTTCGGGGATTATCCTTTCGATGTGGGAAATCTTTCAGCATGTGGTTTTCTTCACATCCCCAACACTGAAGTGGTCCCTTTGATGCTTTGTCTGCTGCTACTGCTGGCTTGAATCCACTCCTTGCTTGCTGCCCCTGTGGAAAGGTTCCAGGCTGACCTCTGAATGGTGGCTTGAAGCCACTCTTCTTTTGATCGAACCTTCCTCTTTGCTTCCCTTTCCATGCTGGGTTAACCTTTGTTTTTCCTTTATTCTACTCATAGCAATGCATTGCCATTCTAATGGCTTCATCAAGACTTGGTGGATTAACAAATTCAATCCTATCTCTAAAACTCTAAGGTAGACTCCCAAGAAAGCATTGGATTTTTACTCTCATCTTTGATATAGTCAACATACCTCAATAATTCCAAAAATTTGTGGACATGCTCTTCCATAGCTTTTTGTCCCAACCTGAGTTCATTGAACTCTTTTCTCTTACTGTCATAATACCTAGCAGAAAGGTATTTCTCCTTGAAGTACTTCTTGAATCTCTCCCAACTGATCTTCCTCTCATTGATTCCTTTCACTTGCAAGAGATTGTCCCACCAAATTGAAGCTCTTCCATTTAGATTGTAAATGGCAATTCTGGCTTTCTCATTTCCTGAGTAGTCTTGAATTCTGAAATATTTCTTCATTCCAAGAAGCCATGCCTCTGCCTCTTGGCCAGTCTTACCTTCTCCATCAAAGGTGGGAGGTCTTGCCTTCCAGAATTCTCCCTGTGGAATGCCTTTGAACTTCTTTCTTCCATCAAATCTCTTCGGTGCATGCCTTGGACTTCTTTGAGAACCCCTGGAGTCACACGATTTGCTAGAAGAAGATCTTGATGAAGATGTTCTATGCTTTCTGCTCATCGAGCTCTTCATTGGGCTTGGAGTCCTCTTCTTTGAACGACCTCTAGAGCGACTCTCTGCCTCTCTTTCTTCTTCACCTGCATTGCTTGGATTGGACCCAAGGTTTATCCTCTGTTGCATGTCAATGAGACTTTGCAAAATAGCAGCATTGAGTTGGTGTTGTTCTTCTTGAGCCTTTATCAATCTTTCATTGAAGCTCACCATGGTTTCAACCAAGTTTTGAGGAGTCACCTGCTCCCTTCTCCCATTGGATTCAGTCTCAGCATTCTCTTCATGCACATTTTCCCCTAGGACGTCTTCTTCATGCTCATAAGGATCTTGAGCATCATTTATGGTCACCATTTTTCCTGTATGCTACTTTTGCTACAGTTATTAATTTTTATGAGCTACAAGCACTGTGTATTATGAAAATATTTGTTAGACATCATAAGAATGCATATAGACATATACACAATCAATATTTAACATAATAAAATTCATGGATTAATTCACACAGTTGCTATGCATTCATTTCTTTTGCCCATTCACACAATTCTGGAAATTGCCCATACTATCAACAATATGTCAAAAACAGTCACTGGCACTTTTTAGTTCTAATTATCTGTGGGGTGTGATAACTTCATTCAAATTCTGGTCATACACCATTATTCCCTGCTGGACAAGCTTTCCAATTCCTGTCCCCGTGCTCCATTCCGACATCGGGTGTGGAGACTGCGTTATTTCAAAAATGACAACTTTCACCACAATTCTACATACTTTTACACAGTTGTATTTTGGTCCCGAATGCCAACTTCAGCTACCTGTGGAAGAAAATCTATGAAGAATCACGAAAATTTTGCTACTGGGCGAAGTTAGTCCATATAACAAGGAACGCTCAGCAACTTGTGGATCTCTGTTCCGATGCACCATTCATCTTCTACAAAATTCCAGGTTTGACTTTTCCACTTTTCACATTTTTCCAAAATTCCAAATTTTGGGTCAAAATGGCTATTTCACAAACGGTGCATTTCTGGGAAATCTTTGTCTAACGGAATATGTCTAGTTTACATAGAATATGAAATGCTGAGTTCAGTCGTTTTCTTGATTCCGAATTATAGGGTCACTTTCAATCACTGCAAGGTTTTCAAAATTCCCAAAACGTGGCCTGAAATAGTGCTTTTCGGCCTTCTTGAACATCTCGACTCCACATCCTTTGGAGTTTGGCTCTAAAACTCCAAACTTAACATCGTGTCTGATCCATGACTACTCCACATTAAATTCGGCTCAATCTGACCTTCTGTCAAGCGTCGGGACACTGATTTGTAAAAGCTAATAATTCCAATTTTATGCCAAATTGGAGCATAATGAGATCGGGATCTTCACTAGTTCATTCATGGCCTCCGTTGATGGCCTCAGAATGCCACTGACCTCATCAAAATCTGATCCTGCATGCTCCTGCTATCCAAAATTTAAATTTCGGGCTCTATACTTTTTTTTTTAACCTATCCCGCCACACACAGGCTGCAACCCGCAACCCGAAAGACGATGGGTTTGGAAAGTCAAGTTGCGGTGAAGGGGATGTAACCATCCCACAACCCGCATCCCGCATCCCGAAACCCGAAACTGCGGGTTCGGGGAGGGTCAAGTTGGGGTCACGGGGATGTGACCATCCCGCATCCCAATACCCGAAACTACGGGTTCGGGGGGGGGTCAAGTTGCGGTCACGGGGATGTGACCATCCCGCAACCCGCATCCCGCATCCCGAAAGACGGAGGGTTCGAAAAGTCAAGTTGCGGTCACGGGGATGTAACCATCCCGCATTCCTTCAGCTGAGAGATCACCCCCGAGCTGGGTTGTGTATCCACTCAGGAGGAACTAACTGGGCTCACTCATAGCCATGGTTTATTTCAACAGTTATGCTAATCCAACTCACTGTTGGGTTTATCAAGCATAAAAGAAGGTAGAGGAGGGCGATGCTAAGCCAGTGAGCTCAACCACAGAGCTACAGGCATCTCAAGTTAATTCAAACAGTCAATGCACCCACAACACCTACCACACCCAACACAAGGAAGGTCCCCTTCTCTGCTGCACAGTCCCTCAGGCGTCCCTTCCCTCCAGTGCTCTTCAGGATGGGCATAGAAAGGTCCAGCTGTTAATTCTTTGAGATTCTATCCTTCACTGGGTTTATCAAGCAAACCCAACCTCTGCTATGTCATTCATACTTGGATTTCTCAGAACTCTGTCATCAAAATAACTCAATCCTGTCACTGGTTTTCTAGGCTATAGAAACTGGGTTTCCCAATGGATTTCGGGGTATCTAATGCTTTCAAATTCGCCCCGAGGTTCATATCTATGGATCCCCCATTGGATTTTACTGTCCAATACCAAATCTGGGCGTTTTTGGCTCTTCAAAACGTGGGTTCTTTCAAAGTTGCGATTTTTGGTTTTTCTCACTCCTGGCAATTCGTTTTTGGATGGAGAATGATGCTGATAACTTCCACAATGGAATGGGGATGAGGAAGAAGCAACTCCCATGAGGTAGAGTGGCTTGTAGTACAAGAAAACAGAGCCCATACTTGCAAATACAAATTTTTGGGCTGCCCATACTCCATTGAAGCCATGGATTGAAATCCTCAACTGCTTCCTTACAACATAAATAAATGTCATCAGGAAAGTCAAATGGGTTCTCACAATGGCATTTGGCAGCGTATGGTTCATCCCCACAACCCCCTCACCACTCCCTAGTGGATACACATGGCCCCTTCTCATTGGTTGCTTCCATAGCCAGTTTTGGTATTTTATTGCAATATTAATATTTACATCAATTTACAACATTCCATGGCTTAATAGCACATGGGTAACAAAATGTCAAATGCTTGTCCATTTTAAATAAAATCCGAACATACACTAGCGGGGCCTTGGCCTTGAGCTCCACGCTAAGGAAACATACAACGCATGTATACAATATTTACATAAAAGTCAATAAATGACAAGGGTCAAAATTGGGGTATTACACATACCAAGCTCTAGGAGCTTGCTTCAACCCATACAGAGCCTTCTTCAGTTTGCATACATGGGTTCTTCCATCTTCCACCTCAAATCCTTGAGGTTGTTCTATGTACACTTCCTCCTCAATCACACCATTCAGGAAGGCTGTCTTCACATCCTTCTGGTGTAAATCCCACTTCATCATGGATGCAAGTGCCATGATGGTTCTAATGGAAGTGTACCTTGCAACTGGTGCAAATGTCTCTTCATAGTCAATTCCCTCTTTCTGAGAGAATCCTCTAGCCACAAATCTTGCTTTGTATTTTTCAATGCTACCATCCGCAGCATGCTTTATTTTGTATATCCATTTGGAGGACACCACACTTTTGTCTTTAGGCTTAGGAACTATATCCCAAACGTCATTCTTCATTATTGATTGGTATTCCTCTGTCATTGCCTCTACCCACTCTTTCTTATGAAATGCCTCTTCATAACTAGTAGGTTCTTTGTCTACAAGATCACACATCAAAGCCATATAGTTGGAGAAGGGATTTGGTTTCTTGATCACTCTAGTGGAGCCTTCAGGAGCTCCATACCTTTCTGCTCCTAGTATAATATCTCTTGCCCATGCTGGCTTTCTTTTCCTTGAAATGTTTGAAATGGGGGGTTCTTGTGGTTCTATCATATCATGGTCTTCAGGTGTTACATCTTCAGGGATGGGAACCGTCTCTGCAATTCTGGGAGGTGCATCTTCTTCACATACTTATTCATACTGACACTTCCTAGATTTCTTGAGAGCTGTCTCTTCATCAAATGTCACATCCCTACTAATCTCCATATGGTGGAATCCTGGGATGTATATTCTGAATGCCTCAGATGTTTCACAATATCCAACAAATATTCCCTTCTTTCCGGAAGGGTCTAATTTAGTTCTCTTTTCTTTTGGAATGTGAATATATACAGGACACCCAAATATCTTGGGGTGGCTTACCTCAAGATTCTTCCCTATAAACACTTCTTCTGGGGTCTTGAATTCAAGAGCACTATGAGATAGTCTATTCTGCACATAGACTGTTGTCCTGGTTGCTTCAGCCCATAGATACATAGGGAGGTCTTGATCATGTATCACTGTCTTCACTGCTTCCATAATGGTTCTATTCTTTCTTTCTGCAACACCATTTTGTTGAGGATTGTAGGGAGTGGTTAACTCCCTCTTGATTCCAGCTTCTTTACAAAAGACTTCAAAATCTTTTGAAGTGTATTCTCCACCATTATCTGTTCTGAGTATTTTGATCTTCTTTTCTGAAAGATTTTCTATCAATGCTTTGAACTCCTTGAACTTTTCAAAGACTTCATTCTTCCCCTTTAGAAAGTATATCCAAGTCTTTCTGGAGTAGTCATCAATAAATGTAAGGTAGTATTCATATCCACTCAAAGATGTGGAGGGCATTGGTCTACATACATCTGAATGAATCAATTCCAAAATACTCTTAGTCTTTGTTTCACTCTTTGGAAATGGGTTCTTGATATTCTTCCCTTTTGCACATCCTTTGCATGTGCCATCGTGATCAATCTTCAAATCTGGTAGTCCTATGACTACTTTACTCACATGAGGTAGTGCTTTGTAGTTAATATGAGCAAGCCTCCTATGCCATAGTTCACTAGGGCTAGTGGCTTCATGAACAAGGGCAGCTTCTGGATGTCCCTTGAGTTTGTATAGGCCTCCTTCCTCTTCACCAATAACAATTGCATCCTCAATTGATTTTCCTTTGGACCACATGAGTACTTGTCCATCTATGAATGCAACCCTATAACCTTTCTTGTCTAGAGCTGAGATAGAGAGTAAGTTATTCTTCAATCCTGGGACATATAATATCTCCTTCATCTTCAATGGTATTCCAGAATCAAGCTTGTAGCTTGCTTCACCAATTCCCTGGATTGGATATTGATAGTCATCTCCTAGAGATACCTTTTGTGGAGAGGTCTTCTCTTCAAGTTTTGTAAGAGTTTTCTTTTGACCTGTCATGTGCTTTGAAGCACCACTATCAATGAGCCATGTATTTTCTCCAGGTGTTACAGTCCTAGAGAGTGCAGAGAATAGAACATATTCTTCTGCATATTCTTCTTCTATTCTAACTCTTTTCCTCTGAGGCCTTTCCTCTTCTTCTTCTTCACTTTCATCTTCTGCTAGGTGTGCTTGATGTCTTTTATGGTGGAATCCCGTCTTCTTTTCCTTTGAAGGACAATTCCTAGCAATGTGTCCTATATTATGACAATTGAAACATTGGAATGTGGAAAACTTTCTTCCTTGAGTAGTTCCTCTTCTCTTCTGAAATATTTGTGGAGGTTGAGACTCCTTGTGACTATCCTTCTTGAAGTAGGGTTTATTCCTTCTTCTCTTGGTGTGAGTGGCCAAGGCTTGGTCACCTTCTTTGAGCAAGGCTTCTCTATTAGCAACCCTAGCTTCTTCTTGGATGCAATCTTCCCATACCACATCAAACTTCATGCTCTCTTTTCTAGCACACATGGTTTAGATAAATGACTCCCATGGTCTGGTGAGACCATTTAGAGCAGTCATGACTAGTTCATCTTCATCAAGGGTATCTCCAATGGCATCTAGTTGTTCCTTGAACTGGGAAACCCTTGAGAAATAATCTTGAATGGATTCTCCTTGATTCATCTTGGTGCTCTTCAATTGAGCTCTCAGGTTCATCTTCCTATTGATGTTCTTTCTTTCATACATTTTGGAAAGGGCATCATACATTTCCTTTGGGGTCTTCTTGGATGCCAATTGGGGAATCTAGTGGTCTTTTATAGAATCATCAATGATTCTCTTTGCCCTAATCAAGTCCTTCCTATATTTCTCTTTGGCTTCATCTTCTTCAGGTTCTGCAATTTCATCCTTGATATATTGGGCAAGATCATTCTCTTCAAGAATGAGACCAATCCTATATTTCCATGCCCAGAAATTCTCTATACCCTCTAGCTTGTCTTCAAGCTTAGTGCTTGGAGCCATCTTATTCAGGGGTCATAGAGATTGAATTTTATCAGGAGATAGAATAACACTTACCAGGAGATGTGCTTGATTGATTTGAAGGTTCTGGTGTGTTCTGCTTCTGGAAACTTCAACTTTTCACCTTCCGGATCTGCAACAGAATTTCTGGTTTTCTGGTTTTTTCTGGTGCACAGGTTCACAGCTTTTCTGGTTCACTGGTGCATAGGTGCGCAGCTTTTCTGGTTCTCTGGTTTTCTGCACTTTTGGTCAAACTAGGGTTTGACTTTCCCAAAGTTCTACCCAACCAAAAACCTCAATCCAGGGCTCAAAACTTTGATTTTGAGGAGGGCTATCTAGTCATTCAATCAGAATCCAAAAATTCAACTTTTGCACAAACCCCAACTTTCACCGTAGGAGGAGAGAGAGGTATTTTCACCTTGTGAAAGATGTCCTATTCAGGCTAGATCTGACCCCATGTTAAGTTTATACTAATTTTATTAGCAAGATCACTGAAAGAAACACAATCACAAGATATACAAAGATTTACCCTGGGAAACCCTCATGGGGTAGAAAACCCAGCAAAGCTTTCCTCAATATAGATGATCATCCAAATACAAGACGTAGAAACCAAACAAGAGCTCCTCCTCCTCCTATGCAGATCTCTCTCTCACTTGTGCGCTACTTCCAAGTGGATGATTCAATGAGATAAGTGAGGAACATCCTCCCAGGCCTGGAATTTCAAATTCTACCAGCTTGTCAAATAAAAATTGACGACGGTTAGATTTTTAGAGTGCCTTTCATTTTACATTTTATGCAGATTTATAGACAATCAATTTTTCCTTTTGTATATGTCATAACACAATCCTCCTTCAATTACTTGAATCTAGACTTGTTTTTTACAACAAGATCTGGGTAGATAGTCCATTGTAATAATAAAACCTAAATAAATTGTTTAAGAATAAGCCAACTTCACTAACAAACCAAAAATCTGTTCAGAGATTTTCACTTTTTATGTAATTTAACATCTCTGTACAAGGAGAGTTGGACAGCTATAAGTTTTTTTGATGGGCTATCAATATACATAAATGTCAACTTCGACGTTTTAAATTTCAAGTTACCCATCAAATACGTCTAAAAAGTGAAAAAACGTTCTGTGGGATGTCAAATTGCAGGCCTGCATCCTCCTCTACTTATACTTGTTTTCCGACTGACTTTTTACCCTATGGGGCCGACTTCTCCTAGGAGATCTAATAACCCTAGTTACCACAATCTCTCGGAGGAATAAACATCTCCGTATACATAACAAAGTCCCATCGGAGGAATGAAACATCTCCGAAATAATAAAGTACAAATATAATATTCTTTGAAGTTACAATATTTCAACATGAGGCACTTGTTGGAAGGAAGTCTCAGGATACCACTGCGCCACAACATCCCACTATTCCACTGCCTCGTCCCTCTGCTCAGCGCTCTACACACATGGATATTTCGGTTCCTCTAGAATTCAAGCAAGAAATCGCAGGTTCAAACCACTCTATTGTTATTATCTCCGATGATGAATTGGCCTAGAAGGCCTCTATCTATCAGGTTTTCTATTTTTGATAAACTATTTGCTTTAAATTTCTGGGCTATAAGACTATTTTCTCCAATGGTTTATATTTCAATTGGTCATAACCCCCGGACTATGGGGGAATCCTATGAACTCAGACTGCTCCTCATAGACACCTAGTCTCAGACTTCTGGTCACACTTGGCAGTAAACATCTCTCTTTTGTATTTTGATATGTATATTTACTCCTATCTACAGTAGTATATAGCTACCAAACTTTATAAAAGAAAGATTATTAACAAATTTGTGGCTCAATGACAATTTTGACAAGCAAACAATAAGCATTGAATGAACCTAAGAAGATATGGACATCTCACTTTTTTCATGTTTATATATTCCATATCTTTAAAAGCATCTAACATGTTGCTATGTGTTTTTGTGTTAAAATGTATGATATGGGTAGCTTCATCATGAAGATAATGCATAGATTTTTCTTTGAAATTTTCTAAAGTATGGATTAAATTTTCTACACCATCAAATCCTTGCTTCTCCAAAATAGTCATTTCTATGCATTTTTATCTAACACACTCTTTCACTTCCTTCATGTTTTTTTATAGCATAACTTTAACATCATTGTGGTTACTTTACATATAAAATATTTTGAGAATTCCCCATAACTTTCTTTCCCTCTACACCATCCCAAGCCTAATGTCAAAAAGACATATCCTTTTTAGCATTAATCATTGGAACAACATTTTTGATGCATGTGTGGGATTTTTAGGGAAATTATCCAAAAGGTAGTGTAGTTCTTGTCTCAATATTTTTTAATTTTTATTGCGGAGGAACCTAACCCCAACAGACCCAGAAATTGAACAGGTGACCTTTACCCTATAAATAGCTCATCAACTAAGACCCACTGTTAATTTTCTTTCATAAGAAGCAGGTACTGAGGTTGAGTTTATAGTTTTGAGGTGTAGAGTCTATGTCGTTTAATGAAAGAGTAGGGCCATTTAATAAATAGTAGCTCTTCCATAACTTCCACTGACTTTAACCATTTAATTAATAGTTCTTCCGCCAGCACCAGAACTGCCACTGACGTCGAACATTTAATAAACAATTGTTCCTCCATAACTGTTACCGTCATTGTCATTTCACCTATCACCATCATGGCCTTTCACTGCCTTTGTTTCCCTTTCTCTTCCCTAAAATGTCATCAAGACCTCCAAAGAACTACCTTTGAACCACCCAATGGTCTTTCTTCTATTGTCATAGGTAGGCTTACGTTGACCCAGGGATGGAATTTGACGGACATATGCCCGTCATGAGGCATTTTACCCATCAAAATACAGTTAAAATTTTTAACAAACCGTATCAAAGAACAGGCAAACAATTTGATAAGACACATTTTTTACGGTTAATTATTTTTCCAAACCGTCATTAATTTTTATTAATAAGCTTGTTAAGATATGTGTATGACTATATAAGTTGCATGCATTGGGTGGCATGTTATTATATATGTAATAATGGAGATTGAAATTTTCCCACTTGAGTGAAACTTTCCCATTTGATTGAAGCGTAGGTGGGTGAGTTTGCCTTCAATGCGGATGGATTTTCTTTCATTCCATCTGTTCTTTCTTTCTTATACTGTCCTAGCATTGTCCCAATATGAGGTTGTGCCCTTCCTTTTAGTGCCTCTCCCTAGTCTTTGTGCCCTTCCTTGAGAAGATAAGTCAGTTTTAAAATTCGAAAGTGCAACTCCAAGATAGAGGTGGGTACCATTTTAGAAGAATAAGTTGGTTTTAAACTATGTTAATGAAGGAATTAACCCAACAACCCACCAAGCATCAATGATTTATCAGCTACCAAATTTACCAAGCATCATCAAGTTATCATAGTACCGAATCTACCAAGCATCACCAAGTTATCATAGTACCGAATCTACCAAGCATCGCCTATGGAATTTCAGACACGCTTGGTTTTTGGTTATGGGCCTCAGAAGCTAGAAGCACCTGCTGAATTTGGATACCCATTTCTCTAGACAGTTCGAAATTGCTCTGCTCTGGCTACCACAAACTTGGAGCTATTAATTTTGGTAAGATGTTATTTTCAATTTTTTTTCGAATTTGATAATAATCTAAAAAAAAAATTAATGAAACTATTCTCTGTTTTTTTCTTAAACATGAAATTGTTTTTGTTATTTTGATATTGAGCTGGGTTAAGAATTGTGTATCCTAATCCCACTTTGTACACTTCCAATACTTTCAAGTTACAATTTATAGGCCTTGTTGCCAAAAGATTTTCACTTATCTATTCACATTTTTTTAAATGATTTATTTGATATATGTTAAAACTTAATAACATTTTATTATTCTTGTAGTCTTAGTAATTGGTTGAAACAATTACTTTTACTCATGGGTGAAAAAGCTTCTAAACAAGTTTGAAGTTGAAAGTGGTTTCTTCTTATCAATTTATGGAAAGTGAATGACCCAAAGAAGAAAGCATGAACCATGAATTGGTTGGTACAAATTTTGACCCTCCCCAACAAAAACACATTGAGAATTAAATTGAATCCCATGGTTGTCAATTTGAATGGAAAAAATGTATCACATCACTGGCTTTATATTAGCAAAACTTGTGCCCAAAAAATAGTTTTTACCATAAGATTTGCATCATGGATAAAATACATAGACAACTCCACCTCCGCGAAAGATTTGTTGTAGCTTGGTATGTGCAAGTTCACCTGCAATAAAAGTTGAGGAATCCAAAATAGTCCATACATTAGAAAAACAACCTTGTTAAACATATCTTGACAAAGGACGGGGAGAACATCATAGTACAATCTCAATTTTGATGTGTTTTTTAATGAATTGCCTCTAGAAAGGGAATATTATATTTATCTCACCTTTTAACTCAAGTCCTTTGGAATAAAATGTCACAATTTCAATTACACCATTGATGCAACATGTTAACCTTGAAAATTTTGGTATGTTGAATTACATTTGGTTAACATTAACCTCTAGAAAGGATTCTAGGTTCCACCTTTTGTTTGTTTCCTAACTCTATCACTTAATCTACTTCACATGCAGACACATGTTACTTTTGAGTTGTATGTGTCTCTATTAGTAGGTTTTTTTGTTCCATCCTTCCACCCTTGATTTTCAAGTACATGATCAACTAAAAACATGGGTAAATGGGTCTATTATTATCTTTTAGTTGGATTTAAAATCCCTAATAAAAACATATCTTTTAATTGAGAATTAAAATTACACAATTGATGCAACATGTTAACCTTGCAAAACTTTATATGTTGCATTAAATGTGGCCTGGCAATAACCTTCTGAAAGGGTTCTAGGTTACACACTTTGTTTGTTTCCACCCTTAATTTTCAAAGCACATAATCAATGAAAACATGGGTAAATGAATCTATTGTTGTCTTTTAATTGGAAATTAAAATATATATTTTAATTAATTTTTTTTTTTTTAATAAAACTTCATTGTTGAATAGTTGTTTTTTCACTCAAACTTTGTGTGATGAGCAACATAAAAGTTCAAAATGTCAAAAAAAAATTAATTAGAAGGACAGAGTTCCCTGCGCTTACCACTTTTGCATCCGGTTTGGCTGAAACAGTTTTATCCTATGGGTTTGAATCCTGATCTCTAGGTTTCATTCTCAAGGCTGCATTTCAACATGCAAAACCATTATCTTGAACTTTGTCTGTTAAACATTATAATTGAAGTATACTCCACACGGCACTGCACTGCAGCAAAGCAAGTCAACTCCATATGGCACCACTTGAGCTATAAATACACAAGCTCTACTTAGGGTTCGCACATGGACACAAAAAGCAGGCTTAGAGCACGCTCATAGCCCCTTTAGTGTAATGATGGCCGCTTTCCAACAAGTTGAGGTGTAGACATAGTCGAACCAAAGGCTCTCTGACAAAACTGATAGAAAGTACACTGCATCGAAGAAAATTACATGGGATAAGACATTCAAGGTTAATTTTCTGTCTAATTTTTGGATTCATAGACGGAAATGTACAGGTTCATTTAGAGCTTCGACGAAAAAATGCACATGAAGCTGGGTAGATTCAATCTCCATGTGCGTGAAGGAAGGGTTTAAGCTACCATTACGTCATACTAATGCACTCTACAGAGGGGCTCACTTTGCTCCATGTGTGAAGTCTTACTGTCTCTTAGCCTTCGCACATGGAGGTGTAAAGCGCGCTCGAAGCACTTTTAAGCTTCATGGCTTCAGTTCGAAACTTGGTGAAGCAGTAGCCCAAGCCTGGTACCTGACAAGTTGTACATGATTTGACTGTTATAGAGTACTGTGATTTGATCGCTATCTGTTTAGTGCACCCTAATTTATCAACATTAATAATACGGTTGCACAGAGAGTTCGGCTACACCCTAAAAGCTCAGGTGCGAAAACCTCGAGAGCTCCAAGCTCCAACTGAATTTTGAGCACAGAGGCGCCCTTCTTGGCTCCATGTGTGACCGCCCTATTTTTCATTGCCATCTCTTTACATCTACATTTTCTATTTACCCATTTTGCTATATATCTCTCAATTTGATGATTGATATCTGTCTGCTTTTCGAAATTCTTAGTGGCTCAATGAACATTGTACCTTCCGTTTTATATGAGGATGGATGTGAAATGTGAACATGAAAAGATTAAAATAATTTGTATAAATTTTGACTCTCATCTATTTCTTAATATAGTGTACCATTCTACAACATTAAGCCATCACATAGCTCACCCTAGATAATCCGACTATCATATTGATGCATGCACCGTTGTTAGTGTCACCTAATCAAAGCTTCTGAAAGAAGCTTGGACACCTTCTCTTTCTAAATCTTCACATGAATTCATGGGTCATGAGCATTGTTGATCCTTATTGTTGATATGAGAATTGGCATCACATTTTGTTTCCATACTTAATCTTTTGAGATCCTACAATCACCATAATTTCATTTTCTTTGTTGTATTTTCCTCCTCTTTTGGCCTTGTAAAATACTAACACAATTAGTCACACATTATGGGTGTAAATTATAATAGCAATGGGGTCTTATTAATAAGATTAATAGAAAATTTCCCCATCACATGCATGCAAGGGGTGGAAGTACATCCTTAAATCTGCATGTGTTAAGGAAGGTGGCCTCATTAACTCGAGCCCAATATGATGGTTCTTCTCTACACTCGGTACCTTGGCTAGCTCGGCTTTTGGTTAAGTGTACGCGAGGGTGATAAAGTCATGATGTTCTCCCGTACCAACTCTTTGCATGATGAGCAAAGCAATCATGACGACGAAAGGTTTCCAAGGAGATGGAGACAAATGCGGTGTATTTGCTCCTGCAATTTGCGTAATTAGTATTGTGGCTCCCCCTCAGCTATTGTTTTGACGACCGAAATGTTGTTCCTTCTACTCTTCAACTGCAGACCGCCTGCGCGCAGGATTGACCTTGCCATGTTTCAAACCAAGGTGACTACACGTCGAACAAAAGATGCCCCTAGGCCCACGCATATGCCTTGGGCTCTCCTGGACATGTATTTGGAAAAGCGCTTCTTTGAAAGAAAGGTATCCCACCAATATTGAGAGCGAGCTGAGAGGATGGAAATGCGTCACAGGAATAAAAGGTCGAAGCTTGAGCGACATAAATTGGTTGAAGATTACGAGGGCCTTGTGGAGGACTCGAGCTCTGCCCGAACTAGAGAAACCCGCCACACCAGAATACTCCAACTGTTCTTGTCCATGAAGGCCCTCTTCTGCATGGCTTTCAACGAATGCATGGAGAGTGAAAGGAGGAAAGTAAATTAGGGACCCTCGGTGGAGAACAAACTCACTCGGTTGGAAGTTGGGATAAGGCACTTAGCCCAGAACAAGGTAACCTCAGACAACAACATCAATATTGAGCTGGATGCATTGGTTGAGGCACTTGTTGGAAGGAAGTCTCAGGATACCACTACGCCCCAACATCCTGTTATTCCACCGCCTCGTTCCTCTACTCAGCACTCTACACACATGGATATTTCGGTTCCTCTAGAATTCAAGCAAGAAATCCCAGGTTCAAACCACTCTATTGTTATTATCTCCGATGATGAATTGGCCTAGAAGGTCTCTGTCTATCAGGTTTTCTAGTTTTGATAAACTATTTGCTTTAAATTTATGGGCTATAAGACTTTTTCCTCCATTGGTTTATATTTCAATTGGTCATAACCCTCGGCCTGTGGGGGAATCCTATGAACTCAGACTGCTCCTCACAGACACCTAGTCTCAAACTTCTGGTCACACTTGGCAGTAAACATCTCTCTTTTGTATTTTGATATGTATAGTTACTCCTATCTACAGTAATATATAGCTACCAAACTTTATAAAAAAATATTATTAACAAATGTGTGGCTTAATAACAATTTTGACAAGCAAACAATAAGCATTGAATGAACCTAAGAAGATATGGACATCTCTCTTTTTTCATGTTTATATATTCCATATCTTTAAAAGCATCTAACATGTTGCTATGTGTTTTTGTGTTAAAATGTATGATATGGGCAGCTTCATCATGAAGATAATGCATAGATTTTTCTTTGAAATTTTTGAAAGTATGGATTAAATTTTCTACACCATCAAATCCTTGCTTCTTCTCCAAAATAGTCATTTCTATGCATTTTTATCTAACACACTCTTTCACTTCCTTCATGTTTTGTTATAGCATAACTTTAACATCATTGTGCTTACTTTACATATAAAATATTTTGAGAATTCCCCATAACTTTCTTTCCCTCTACACCATCCCATGCCCAATGTCAAAAAGACATATCCTTTTTAGCATTAATCATTGGAACAACATTTTTGATGCATGTGTGGGATTTTTAGGGAAATTATCCAAAAGGTAGTGTAGTTTTGTCTCAATATTTTTTAATTTTTATTGCGGAGGAACCTAACCCCAACAGACCCAGAAATTGAACAGGTGACCTTTACCCTATAAATAGCTCATAAACTAAGACCCACCGTTAATTTTCTTTCATAAGAAGCTGGTACTGAGGTTGAGTTTATAGTTTTTAGGTGTAGAGTCTACGTCGTTTAATGAAAGAGTAGGGCCATTTAATAAATAGCAGCTCTGCCATAACTTCCACTGACTTCAACCATTTAATTAATAGTTGTTCCGCCAGCACCAGAATTTCCACCGACGACAAACATTTAATAAACAGTTGTTCCTCCATAATTGTTACCGTCAATGTCATTTCACCTATCACCATCATGGCCTTTCACCGCCTTTGTTTCGCCTTCTCTTCCCCTAAAATGTCGTCAAGACTTCCAAGGAACTACCTTTGAACCGCCCACTGGTCTTTCTTCTGCTGTCATAGGTAGGATTACGTTGACCTAGGGATGGAATTTGACAGGCATATGCCCATCATGAGGCATTTTACCCATCAAAATACGGTTAAATTCTTAACAAACCGTATCAAAGAACATGCAAACAATTTGATAAGATGCATTTTTTGACGGTTAATTATTTTTCCAAACCGTCATTAATTTTTATTAATAAGCTTGTTAAGATATGTGTATGACTATATAAGTTGCGTGCATTACGTGGCATGTTATTATATATGTAATAATGGAGATTGAAACTTTCCCACTTGAGTGAAACTTTCCCATTTGATTGAAGCGTAGGTGGGTGAGTTTGCCTTCAATGGGGATGGATTTTATTTCATTCCATATGTTCTTTCTTTCTTATATTTTCCTAGCATTGTCCCAATATGAGGTTGTGCCCTTCCTTTTAGTGCCTCTCCCTAGTCTTTGTGCCCTTCCTTCAGAAGATAAGTCAGTTTTCAAATTCGAAAGTGCAACTCCAAGATAGAGGTGGGTACCATTTTAGAAGAATAAGTCGGTTTTAAACTATGTTAATGAAGGAATTAACCCAACCACCCACCAAGCATCAATGATTTATCAGCTACCAAATTTACCAAGCATCATCAAGTTATCATAGTACCGAATCTACCAAGCATCACCTATGGAATTTCAAACACGCTTGTTTTTTGGTTATGGGCCTCAAAAGCTAGAAGCACCTGCTGAATTTTGATACCCGTTTCTCTAGACAGTTCGAAACTGCTATGTTCTGGCTACCACAGAGTTGGAGCTATTAATTTTGGTAAGATGTTATTTTCAATTTTTTTTAAATTTCATAATAATCTAGAAAAAAAATTAATGAAACTATTCTCTGTTTTTTTCTTAAACATGAAATTGTTTTTGTTATTTTGATATTGAGCTGGGTTAAGACTTGTGACTCCTAATCCCACTTTGTACACTTCCAATACTTCCAAGTTACAATTTATATGCCTTGTTGCCGAAAGCTTTTCACTTATCTATTCACATTTTTTAAAATGATTTATTTGATATATGTTAAAACTTAATAACATTTTATTATTATTGTAGTCTTAGTAATTGGTTGAAACAATTACTTTTACTCATGGGTAAAAAAGCCTCTAAACAAGTTTGAAGTTGAAAATGGTTTCTTCTTATCCATTTATGGAAAGTGAATGATCCAAAGAAGAAAGCATGAACCATGAATTGGTTGGTACAAATTTTGACCCTCCCCCACAAAAACACATTGAGTATTAAATTGAATCCCATGGTTGTCAATTTGAATGGAAAAAATGTATCACACTTCTGGCTCTATATTAGCAAAACTTGTGCCCAAAAAATAGTTTTTACCATAAGATTTGCATCATGGATAAAATACATAGACAACTCCACCTCCGTGAAAGATTTGTTGTAGCTTGGTATGTGCAAGTTCACTTGCAATAAAAGTTGAGGAATCCAAAATAGTCCATACATTAGAAAAACAACCTTGTTAAACTTATCTTGACAAAGGACGGAGAGAACATCATAGTACAATCTCAATTTTGATGTGTTTTTTAATGAATTGCCTCTAGAAAGGGAATATTATATTTATCTCACCTTTTAACTCAAGTCCTTTGGAATAAAATTTCACAATTTCAATTACACCATTGATGCAACATGTTAACCTTGAAAATTTTGGTATGTTGAATTACATGTTGTTTAACATTAATCTCTAGAAAGGATTCTAGGTTCTACCTTTTGTTTGTTTCCTAACTTTATCACTTAATCTACTTCACATGCAGACACATGTTATGTTTGAGTTGTATGTGTCTCTATTAGTAGGTTTTTTTGTTCCATTCTTCCACCCTTGATTTTCAAGTACATCATCAACTAAAAACATGGGTAAATGGGTCTATTATTATCTTTTAGTTGGAAATTAAAACCCTTAATAAAAACATATCTTTTAATTGAAAATTAAAATTACACAATTGATGCAACATGTTAACCTTGCAAAACTTTATATGTTGCATTACATGTGGCCTGACAATAACCTTCTGAAAGGGTTCTAGGTTCCATGCTTTGTTTGTTTCCACCCTTAATTTTCAAAGCACATAATCAATGAAAACATGGGTAAATGAATCTATTGTTGTCTTTTAATTGGAAATTAAAATATATATTTTAATTAATTTTTTTTTTAATAAAACTTCATTGTTGAATAGTTGTTTTTTCACTCAAACTTTGTATGACGGGCAAAATAAAAGTTCAGAATGTCAAAAAAAAATTAATTAGAACGACAGAGTGCCCTGGGCTTACCACTTTTGCATCCGGTTTGGCTGAAACAGTTTTATCCTATGGGTTTGAATCCTAATCTCTAGATTTGGTTCTCAAGGCTGCATTTCAACACGCAAAACCATTATCTTGAACTTTGTCCGTTAAACATGATAATTGAAGTATACTCCACACGGCACTGCACCGCAGCAAAGCAAGTCAACTCCACGCGGCACCACTGGAGCTATAAATACACAATCTCTACTTAGGGTTCGCACATGGACACAAAAATCAAGCTTAGAGCGTGCTCAGAGCCCCTTTAGTGTAATGATGACCGCTTTCCAACAAGTTGAGGTGTAGACATAGTCGGACCCAAGGCTCTCTGACAAAACTGATAGAAAGTACACTACACCGAAGAAAATTACATGGGATAAGACATTCAAGGTTAATTTTCTGTCTAATTTTTGAATTCATAGACGGAAATTCACAGGTTCATTCAAAGCTTCGACGGAAAAACGCACATGAAGCGGGGTAGATTCAATCTCCATGTGCATGAAGGAAGGGTTTAAGCTACCATTACGTCATACTAATGCACTATAGAGAGGGGCTCACTTTGCTCCATGTGTGAAGTCTTACTCTCTCTTAGCCTTCACACATGGAGGTGTAAAGCGTGCTCGAAGCACGTTTAAGCTTCATGGCTTCAGTTCAAAACTTGGTGAAGCGGTAGCCCAAGCCTGGTACCTGACAAGTTGTACATGATTTGACTGTTATAGAGTACTGTGATTTGATCGCTAGCCGTTTAGTGCACCCTAATTGATCCACATTAATAATACGGTTGTAGAGAGAGTTCGGCTACACCCTAAAAGCTCATGTGCGAAAACCTCGAGAGCTCCAAGCTCCAGCTGAATTTTGAGCACAAAGGCACCCTTCTTGGCTCCATGTGTGCCCGCCCTCTCTTTCATTGCCATCTCTTTACATCTACATTTTCTATTTACCCATTTTGCTATATATCTCTCAATTTGATGATTGATATCTATCTTCTTTTCGAAATTCTTAGTGGCTCAATGAACATTGTACCTTCCGTTTTATATGAGGATGGATGTGAAATGTGAACATGAAAAGATTAAAATAATTTGTATTAATTTTGGCTCTCATCTATTTCTTAATATAGTGTACCATTCTACAACATTAAGCCATCACATAGCTCACCCTAGATAATCCTACTATGATATTGATGCATGCATCGTTGTTAGTGTCACTTAATCAAAGCTTCTGAAAGAAGCTTGGACACCTTGTCTTTCTAAATCTTCACATGAATTCATGGGTCATGAGCATTGTTGATCCTTGTTGTTGATATGAGAATTGACATCACATTTTGTTTCCATACTTAATCTTTTGAGATCCTACAATCACCATAATTAGATTTTCTTTGTTATATTTTCCTCTTCTTTTGGCTTTGTAAAATACTAACACAATTGGTCACACATTATGGGTGTAAATTATAATAGCAATGGGGACTTATTAGTAATATTAATAGAAAATTTCCCCATCACACGCATGCAAGGGGTGGCAGTACATCCTTAAAGCTGCATGTGGTAAGGCAGGTGGTCTCATTAACTCGAGCCCAATATGATGGTTCTTCTCTACACTCGATACCTTTGCTAGCTCGACTTTTGGTTAAGTGTACGTGAGGGTGATAAAGTCATGACATTCTCCTGTACCAGCTCTTTGCATGATTAGCAAACCAATCATAACGACGAAAGGTTTCCAAGGAGATGGAGACAAATGCAGTGTATTTGCTCCTGCAATTTGCGCAATTAGTATTGTGGCTCCCCTTCAGCTGTTGTTTTGATGACCGGAATGTTGTTCCTTCTACTCTTCAGTTGCAGACCACTTGCGAGTAGGATTGACCTGGCCATGGTTCAAACCCAGGTGACTACACGTAAAAAAAAAGACGCCCCCAGGCCCACGCATATGCCTCGGGATCTCCTGGACATGGAGTTGGCAAAGCGCTTCTTTGAAAGAAAGGTATCCCACCAAGATTGAGATCGAGCTGAGAGGATGGAAATGCGTTGCAGGAATAAAAGGTTGAAGCTTGAGCGACATAAATTGGTTGAATATTACGAGGGCCTTATGGAGGACTTGAGCTCTGCCCGAAATAGAGAAAACCGCCACACCAGAATCCTCCAACAGTTCTGGTTCATGAAGGCCCTCTTATGTATGGCCTTCGACGAATGCATGGAAAGTGAAAGGAGGAAGGCAAATTAGGGACCGTCAGTGGATAACAAACTCACTCGGTTGGAAGTTGGAATAAGGCAGTTAACCCAAAACAAGGTAACCTCAGACAAGAACATCAACAGTGAACTGGATGCATTGGTTGAGGCACTTGTTGGAAGGAAGTCTCAGGATACCACTGCGCCCCAACATCCCGCTATTCCACCGCCTCATCCCTCTGCTTAGCGCTCTACACACATGGAAATTTATGTTCCTCTAGAATTCAAGCAAGAAATCCCAGGTTCAAACCACTCTATTGTTATTATCTCCGATGATGAATTGACCTACAAGGTCTCTGTCTATCAGGTTTTATAGTTTTGATAAACTATTTGCTTTAAATTTCTGGGGTATAAGACTATTTTCTCCACTAGTTTATATTTCAATTGGTCATAACCCCTGGCCTGTGGGGGAATCCTATGAACTCAGACTGCTCCTCACAAACACCTAGTCTCAGACTTCTGGTCGCACTTGGCAGTAAACATCTCTCTTTTGTATTTTGATATGTATAGTTATTGCTATCTACAGTAATATATAACAACCGAACTTTATAAAAAAAAGATTATTAACAAATTTGTGGCTTAATGACAATTTTGACAAGCAAACAATAAGCATTGAATGAACCTAAGAAGATATGGACATCTCTCTTTTTTCATGTTTATATATTCCATATCTTTAAAAGAATCTAACATGTTGCTATGTGTTTTTGTGTTAAAATGTATGATATGGGTAGCTTCATCATAAAGATAATGCATAGATTTTTCTTTGAAATTTTCTAAAGTATGGATTAAATTTTCTACACCATCAAATCCTTGCTTCTTTTCCAAAATAGTCAATTCTATGCATTTTTATCTAACACACTCTTTCACTTCCTTCATATTTTGTTATAGCATAACTTTAACATCATTGTGGTTACTTTACATATAAAATATTTTGAGAATTCCCCTTAACTTTCTTTCCCTCTACACCATCCCAAGCCCGATGTCAAAAAGACATATCCTTTTTAGCATTAATCATTGGAACAACATTTTTGATGCATGTGTGGGATTTTTAGGGAAATTATCCAAAAGGTAGTGTAGTTGTTGTCTCAATATTTTTTAATTTTTATTGCAGAGGAACTTGACCCCAACAGACCCAAAAATTGAACAGGTGACCTTTACCCTATAAATAGCTCATCAACTAAGACCCACTATTAATTTTCTTTCATAAGAAGCAGGTACTAAGGTTGAGATTATAGTTTTAAGATGTAGAGTCTATGCCGTTTAATGAAAGAGTAGGGCATTTAATAAATAATAGCTCTGCCATAACTTCCACTGGCTTCAACCATTTAATTAATAGTTGTTCCGCTAGCACCAGAACTGCCACCGACGTCAAACATTTAATAAACAATTGCTCCTCCATAACTGTTACCGTCAATGTCATTTCACCTATCACCATCATGGCCTTTCACCGCCTTTGTTTCGCCTTCTCTTCCCCTAAAATTTCGTCAAGACCTCCAAAGAACAACCTTTGAACTTCCCACTGGTCTTTCTTCTGTTGTCATAGGTAGGATTACGTTGACCCAGGGATGGAATTTGATGGGCATATGCCCGTCATGAGGAATTTTACCCATCAAAATATGGTTAAAATTTTTAACAAACCGTATCAAAGAACAGGCAAACAATTTGATAGGACACATTTTTTACGGTTAATTATTTTTCAAAACCGTCATTTTTTTTTTTGTAAGTTGCAGGCAGAAATTTAATTAACATAAACATAATATACATTGTGAGAAGTAAAGTTTGTTGCAGATTGGGGAGGCTTCAGATAATGAATCCACCATGCCAATTGCTCAAAAAAACTGAAATGACTGACATAGTACAAAATATAGACCCCGTGAGTATGGTCTTCCCATAAAAAGATCGGGACTTGCTGCAAAAATAAATACTCATAATGTCTGATAGTGCTATAAACTAAACCATACAAAAAATAAAAACAGAGAAGCTGATAGTCACAAAGATGACCAGGGGCTACGACCTTCCAATTAGCGATTTGCAGGTGAGTTCTCTGGTTCTACCTCAAGGATGGGGCAGGCGGCATAGAAATCCTCAAAGGTGCCCGGAGGGGGTAGAGTTGGAGAGAGTGACCCTAGAGAACGCGGGTCATCAGAAGCGGCCACGCACAACATCACGAACAACATCACAGGTAGCATCACGAACAACATCACGAGCAATGTCACGAACAACGTCAAGAGCAGGGGTTGCAGAGGTCGAGCCCTTGTTCTTCTTGACCTTGGATTTTTTCTTTGCAGACCCGGTGGCTGGGGATTCAGGAGCATCAACCTCCTTGTTTTTCTGCTTAGCAAGTTCAGAGTTGTTTCCCAGGGAGAATATGTCCCAGGTCATATTGGCGTCCAACGTGTTAGAGTGGTTCGCTGCCTCTTTCAGACTGGCGTTGATATTCCTTACAATACTGGAGTTGGCTTGCCAACTAGCTTCCGTTTCCTCTATGAGATTGCTCATCATGTTCTTGAGCAACCAGTAATGATTAATGGCGCCTCCATTGCTACTAGAGGCAAGGAGAGCCGCCACTCTACGAGCCTCCCACCCATTGATAAGGCTTCGAGTCCTTGCAGAGATTCAATCAGCATAACCATCTATGACCATCCAGTCCATGGAGACCTTAGGCCTGTGGTTGGAGCTTTTCTTGCCACTGCCCTAACGAGAAACCCCCTTGTTGCAAATTGTCATGGCTCTGAGAATCGCAGAGTAAGCCACCCCTAAGATCTCAAGCTCTGCGAAATAATCCTTAGAGAAAAGCCAGAACTCGACGGTAGAAGCAGAATACATGTCGGCTGGATGTTTTAAAGAGTCGAGACCATTAATGTTACAATCTTTCGTCCTCATGGAAGGTGGCAGAATTGAATGCAGGACACAATCACTAAGGGAAAACATCATTCTAAACACGCGGGAGGGGATCGTCACCATTACTCTCATCCTGCAGTCTTAAATAGGCGCCGGCGCTCAGGGTGGTGGAGTGATTGTCATTTCTGGTGGACATATGTGCGGCAGTGATCATCTCGTCAACCGGTTCATGCATGCGAAGGGTCATCCCATCGTCGCCACGTGCAACAACACGAGGTGGCAGCTGCTCCCGGTTAGCATTATGCACAGTGGCGGAAATTGGAGCACCCGCATCCGGGTTTCCAAACCATCATTAATTTTTATTAATAAGCTTATTAAGATATGTGTATGACTATATAAGTTGCCTGCATTAGGTGGCATGTTATTATATATGTAATAATGGAGATTGAAACTTTCCCAGAGTGAAACTTTCCCATTTGATTGAAGTGTAGGTGGGTGAGTTTGCCTTCAATGGGGATGGATTTTCTTTCATTCCATCTGTTCCTTCTTTCTTATATTGTCCTAGAATTGTCCCAATATGAGGTTGTGCCCTTCCTTTTAGTGCCTCTCCCTAGTCTTTGTGCCCTTCCTTCAGAAGATAGGTCAGCTTTCAAATTCGAAATTGCACCGCCAAGATAGAGGTGGGTACCATTTTAGAAGAATAAGTCGATTTTAAACTGTATTAATGAAGGAATTAACCCAACCACCCACCAAGCATCAATGATTTATTAGCTACCAAATTTACCAAGCATCATCAAGTTATCATAGTACCGAATCTACCAAACATCAACTATGGAATTTCAGACACGCTTGTTTTTTGGTTATGGGCCTCAGAAGCTAGAAGCACCTGCTGAATTTGGATACCCATTTCTCTAGACAGTTCGAAACTGCTCTACTCTGGCTACCACAAACTTGGAGCTATTAATTTTGGTAAGATGTTATTTTCAATTTTTTTTAAATTTGATAATAATCTAAAAAAAAATTAATGAAACTATTCTTTGTTTTTTTCTTAAACATGAAATAGTTTTGTTATTTTGATATTGAGTTGGGTTAAAACTTGTGACTCCTAATCCCACTTTGTACACTTCCAATACTTCCAAGTTACAATTTATAGGTCTTGTTGCCAAAAGCTTTTCACTTATATATTCACATTTTTTAAAATGATTTATTTGATATATGTTAACACTTAATAACATTTTATTATTCTTGTAGTCTTAGTAATTGGTTGAAACAATTACTTTTACTCATGGGTAAAAAAGCTTATAAACAAGTTTGAAGTTGAAAGTGGTTTCTTCTTATCCATTTATGGAAAGTGAATGACCCAAAGAAGAAAGCATGAACCATGAATTGGTTGGTACAAATTCTGACCCTCCCCCACCCTCCCCCACAAAAACACATTGAGAATTAAATCGAATCTCATGGTTGTCATTTTGAATGGAAAAAATGTATCACATCACTGGCTCTATATTAGTTCGCAAACTTGTGCCCAAAAAATAGTTTTTACCATAAAATTTGCATCATGGATAAAATACATAGACAACTCCACCTCCGTGAAAGATTTGTTGTAGCTTGGTATGTGCAAGTTCACTTGCAATAAAAGTTGAGGAATCCAAAATAGTCCATGCATTAGAAAAACAACCTTGTTAAACTTATCTTGACAAAGGACGGGGAGAACGCCATAGTACAATCTCAATTTTGATGTGTTTTTTAATGAATTGCCTCTAGAAAGGGAATATTATATTTCTCACCTTTTAACTCAAGTTTTTTGGAATAAAATGTCACAATTTCAATTACACCATTGATGCAACATGTTAACCTTGAAAATTTTGGTATGTTGAATTACATGTCAATTTCAATTACACCATTGATGCAACATGTTAACCTTGAAAATTTTGGTATGTTGAATTACATGTGGTTAACATTAACCTCTAGAAAGGATTCTAGGTTCCACCTTTTGTTTGTTTCCTAACTTTATCACTTCATCTAGGTTCCACTTTATCATTTGGAGTGCATCGTAATTTGGACGATCTAAGTAGTTTTAAAATTGGACAATGAGTGTAAGACTCACAATCCCAATTGCTAAAATTACACAAATACAATAATAGCAATTTCCAGCAATAATTGTTACCAGTTTTTATCCCAAAATCACCGAAAAACTAGGCGGTTTGGTTGTTGTTTATCCTACGCGGTAGTCCAAGCTTGGTACCTGACAGGTTGTACATGATTTGACTGTTACAGTGTACTGTGATTTGATTGCTTAGCCGTTCAGTGCACCCTAATTTATCCACATTAATAATACGGCTGTAGATGATTTTACTGTTACAGTGTTACCTGACAGGTTGTACATGATTTGACTGTTACAGTGTACTGTGATTTGATTGCTTAGCCGTTCAGTGCACCCTAATTTATCCACATTAATAATACGGCTGTACAGAGAGTTCGGCTGGGAGCTGTATAAGGACTGATTTTGGCTGGGAGCGGTACAAGGGCTAACCAAAATGTCCTTGACTCGCTCGAATTTAGCAGATTAATTTTTCCCAAAATCATAATTTGGAGTGCTCAAATTTAAATTTAAGTGGTTTTAAAATTGAATATTTATTCTAAAACGATAACAATAGCAATTGCAAAAATTACAAAATTACTAAAAAACAATTTCCATCAAAACTTTTAACCCGTTGTTATCCCAAAATCACCAGAAAAACAAAGCGTTTTGGTTGTTTTTTATCCTTCACAGTTCGACTGCACCCTAAAATCTCATGTGCGATCGCGAAAACCTGGAGAGCTCCAAGCTCTATTACGTCACCTGAATTTTGAGCACAGAGGCGCCCTTCTTGGCTCCATGTGTGCTCGCCCTCTCTTTCATTGCCATCTCTTTTCATCTACATTTGCTATATACCCATTTTGCCATATATCTTTCAATTTGCTGATTATCTATCTGCTTTTCGAATTTTAAGTATTTTATGGTGGCTGAAAATGTAGCATCCGTTCAGTCTGGTGGCCCTGAGCATTCTGATCCAAATCAGAAGAAAGGGCTGATGGATAAAATCAAAGAGAAGATTCCCAAAGAGAAGATTCCCGGAGAAGGCCATACTCAGCCTGGGACTCAGACTGCTCATTCTAATCCAACTCAGAAGCCAGGGCTAGTGGATAAATTCAAAGAGATGCTTCCATCAAGCCAGGCTCAAACTGCTAATTCCGATCCAAATCAGAAGCCGAGGCTGCTGGATAAAATCAAAGCGAAGATCCCCGGAGGCCAGAGCAAGTAATGAAGAATGTAAAGGGCAAGGGGAAGAGCAAAAGCATGAGCATTAATGTTACTGTAAACGAGGCAGATGGGATAAAAACCGACAAAATGTAAATGACGCAGAAGAATGTGAAGGGCAAGAGGAAGAGCAAAAGCATGGGCATTAATATTACTGTAAACGAGGCAGATGGGATAAAAACCGACAAAATGTAAATGACGCATATGGGATAAAAACTAACAAAACGCACAGCTTTTTAGATTTTCTGATAAATGAAAATCGAAAATTGTAATTTTTGGGCGTGGGATAATTGGCACTTAAATTGCCCAGTTTTTCGCTTATTTGTTCCCTAGATTCGGTTATAAAAATTGGTGGAATTGTAGTTTCACCCATTAACTGCGGAACTATGTCATGGAACTGTGTTTCTAGAGGTTTTGGCCTATTTTAAGACAATCCAGATCGTCCAAATTCCAAAAAAATAACTAGAAGGAGTGGAACTGTGGCAGGGCTATTTGGTTTGAGTGCCAGTTATCACACGCCTAATTTTTGTAATTATGTAATTTCAGGCACTATTTTGAAAAAAATCCAGCCATAATTATTCATTAAAATCCAGGTTACAGAATTTTGAGTGTCCCTAATGTTTTTGAGTTTTTGAAGGTGTTGAATCATTTTCAAAATCTCAATAAAACACAGCTAAATTCAAATTTTGCAAAATAAAAATGGTGTCCTAATCTATATAACTATTTGGATAGATTAAAACCAGATATTGTTGAAATTAAAGCTGCGAAGCTATGTTGTAAGGGCAGGTCCTGTCATAAATGGTGTCAGAGCCAACAGCACTCCACTCTGGTATTCTTTTATGTATTGCATCTCCGCATTTTTATAAAGCAGCAGTTTCTCTATATCAGTTGTATTATTTTAGCTCATGGATCTTTGATGTTGTATGTTCTGTTATCTCATCTAAGGATAGTTTCTTTTAAGAGAAAGGTCCCTATGGAAATATTGGCTTGCCGAGTATAGCTTTTGCTATTTGTGCAGCCATAGCTGTGGTTAGCTCTATTGCATGGATGCTTTTTTAGTTCAAATTGATATATTGTCTTCACATATTTTCTGTTTCAATTCTGTAACTGTTTTTAAAGATAAAAAAATCTCAGGCCATTATTGCAAATAAATCTATATTTAGCTATTACTAGAAAGCATGTATAGATTAGGGTTACCCACCAGGCATTTGAACCTGTCCCAGCTGAGCTAGATTTTGACCCAGTTTCTCTAGTGAAAGCAGCAACCACATGATCCATCCGCCCATTTCCAATTGTGAAAGTTTGGCACTACATCCAATGGTAGTCCTGTTAGAAGGAACTGAAAAGTGTTAAAACAAAGAACCAGTGTTGAAGTTTTGAAAGTTATGTGAAGTTGTGGGAGAGGATAAAATGAGTTATTTGAATTTTATTTTTATTTTGAGTTGGTTCATCTCATTCTGAATACAACTGATTAACGACAATCAAACATAATTAAGACTAGTATTTTAACATTTCTCCATAGGATCGATGGAAGCTGCCTTGATCTCCCCAAAGGCATTAGTGAAACACTGGCACAGGAGCATCGGGGCCATCATTTCCATTTTAACAGTGCCCACATAGCTCACAATGAACACGGAGAGTGACTGCAAGAACACATTCCATAATTACATATTTAGAAACTGGAAGAATATGTTTGAATCCATCTTTCAATCAAATAACTTTTGAAACAATAGAAACCCGAAGTTATGATTATAAAAAGATTTCGACTATGAAATTAAATAATAATAATAATAAAACATTTAAAAAAAAATCAAAATTTTTAATTTTAAAATATTAAAAAAATTATATAAACTTTAAATATTGAAATATTTGATTAGTATTCAAATAGGATTAGATTGAATAATTCTGATGGAAAAAAGGATTAGATTGAATAATATTTTTTAACATTATAATTTTTTTTTTTAAGTTTTGATTATTTTTAGTAAATTTTTTGGTGTAATTTGTTTTTTTAATATATACAAAATTTGAAATTAAGAATTAATCCTTTTAAAGCACTAGATCAAGATTTAAAATAGATCTATGCTCATTTTAGTTTTTATGTAAAATTTAATTTTGATCTATACTCATTTTAGGTTTTTTTTATGTATATGTAAAATTTAAAATTAAGCAAAGGAGAAAAATAACTTTAATGTTCAATGGTTAATCTTAAAATACTTCTCAAGATGTAAATAAATGATAGCCTTGTGTTCTCATTTATTATCCCAACATATAAAATATTAATTAAAGCAATGTGTTATTTTGATGAAGTAGAGGAAGGGGATATATATTTTTATATATGAAGGATTAATAAATGTTATATAGAATAGGGTATATTGATATTGTATATATTAAGATATTTATACATCATTTATTTAGTTGGATTCAACAATTATTATAATTTTAAGGTCACAGCTAAGCAAGTACCAAATACCAAATAGGTGTAAGAGGCCCCCTACATACCTTAAATCCCTTTGGATTTGAACGTGTAACCTCCTAGGACATTCTCAATATGACAATGCATTATATTTTGTTTGAGAAATGTCCATCATAGCTAGTGTAACAACCATCTTGTATAAACAATAGTTAATGTAGCAACCACCTAGTATAAATAGTGGCAATATGCCTATATATTTGATGCATTTCTTAATGTGGAAATGCTTTATATTTTGTTTGAAAATATGCTCTAGATAGAATAATGAAGGGCAAGTTTCAATCTTCCATAATATGTGCCTACTATTGATGAGATAAATATTTGTTTGTAATTATATATTTTTCGTTGTTTTAATATTTTTAATTTATGGTGGATGTTATATCATAATAGTTAGAGTAAGGTATTACACTACCACCAAAAGAAAATTCCTAGTTATAGTGTGTGAAAGGGGTTTGGAATTGCCACACAAATTTTGAGGAGAATTGAGGAAACTAGGATGAGGGAACAAGAAAGGAAAGAAGTGGGTCACTAGCTTAATTGTGTTAACTCCATAGGAGAGATAAATAGTGATTAACAATCACATAAAAGATGAGCACTGATTTTTATAGTGGGACACTCATCCAAGAGAAAACCCACTTGAACAAGATATAGTTTAGTCTGTATTTTCCTAGCCAATGATGTTACTAGTGGCCACACTAGGCATCTTATAGTGGAGTACAATGAATCATTATGATTCAAACATTATGAAATGATATTGTTTGTGGTAAATTATCGTAATGCAAAACTATATGTTGTAAAGAATTGACCATCTCAAGGTTGTACACAACCCAATAATTCTCCCCTTAAGCTTGACTTGAGGAAACACTACAAAATTCCTCCCTTATTCCTCATCCAAAGTCAACAACCAATTGATGCCTCACTTCCAGTGTCTTTACCTAATATATAGCCAACTCAAAGTGTTAACAACTCTTTATATAGGCGATCAACCAAATAAGAAGTACACATGCCTAAATATGTCTTACAACAATATGCCCATACAATGATGTGAACATTCATTAGGTGTCAACACCTATCCTTGAACTCACAAGAACTCCCTCTCAAAGATGTCACCATTTGATCCATAAATGAGTGACTTATAGCCCACCCAATTCACCAACATGGATACTCGATAGAATTACTTAAATGTTCTATGCTCCATGGTCTTGTACAAATATAATTGAACTTTGCCTACACTGTGAGGCCTCTGATCTCAGTGTAGCTTGCACACAACAACCAACTAACAATGTGAATAATAATCAAGACTCTGGGTTTAAGGTCATCTATCTTAACCACTAAAGATGCATTCAAAAAAATGGCTTTGCCTCCATCCATCAACAAGTAGGAAATAATTGCTTAGTTGAGATTGGTTCATTACTTGGGTTCTTTGCTTGTGACATCAAAGTCAATGTCAAACATTGGAGGTGATTTTCGATTTATATTTTCCAAATGTGTAGCCACAACACTTCAAAGTCTCCTAGATTACAAAGATATTTCTGACAAAGTTGTTTGTGATAAGAAAATGTTAGCTAGTCTTACACTATATATCTTGACATTATCCAAGCACTCAAGATTGTCATCAATCAACTGAGGAAGCAACTGTGTCGATTGTCCAATTGGATGGCAATATCGCAATGAGACAATGCTTGTGCATGGTTTCTTTATTGGAATAACAAGGCATGGTCTGCAAGAACATTGGTTTTATTGGGAATGTTTGAATCAATGCCCAATTTTAAACATCAATATAATATATGGAAGAGCGTTATTCCATTCCCAAGATATCAATGCAATGTTTACTCTTCAAATTTATAAGGAGAAGATCATTACCATAATATCCAAGGGAGTGGTGCCTCAATGTTATTTGAAGTTAATCCAATCACCAATCTATTAGATCAATCCAACAAATGTATGGATAAAATAGAAATGCTTCACTTCTTCTATGTTACCCAAAAATTGATATGAATGTATATATATATTCAAGGATATCATCCATTGAAATGGTACTAAGGTAGACTTGACTATTAAAACAAAGAGGTAAGTGGCCTAGATACTCATGTGTAACTATTTCCCAACTTCCAACATTGTTGTCTCATAAATTCTAAATTCCTCCACATAGAATATAGCACCCAATTCAAAATATTTTAACAATGGACAATGAAACATTCACCAAGAATTAAGATAGGTCAATTGATGAAATGAAAAAATTGTTGCCATGTAATAATATCAATTTAAGGAACAACAGTTGCACATTGAAGTATACAATAAGATGTGAGTTAATCACAACGGTTTTGGTTATCAGGGTATTAGCATAGAGTACAACCCACAATGAAACCTAGCTCATATAGAATGGTTGTTGTGAGGATAAATAGGAGCATAACAAATTCAATCAATCGTTAGACAATAGCCAACGACTACAGGGAAGGCTTACCATCCTCAACACAAACTCACCAATATGGAGCATAGAAAAGTTGCTAATTATAAGAGACCGAGAATATAAATTAGTTGGGATATTGCAACAATCCAATTGTTACATCCATTGATCTCATAGACACTACAAGGAAAAGGCCCTATAACGAAGGTCATAGTGGATGTTTTTAGTGTTACAATATTGACAAAACTTGTCAAAAAAGCCTCCGCCATTGGTAGTGGATGTTTTACGGAGGTGATAACAGATACAAATTATAACTAAAAAATACTCGGCAGCTGGAGGTTTTAGCGGAGGTTAGATTACCAGTGCGCACAACAGAAATTAAGCGCATCGGTGCTGCATACTTAGAACAGACGCACCGGTGCACTCAACCAGAACAAGCACCAGAAAGAATCAAATTGAAATGCCGCACTGGTGCTTGAGTATATTAAATACGCAACAGGGCGTCTGTACAAAATAAAAGCACCAGTGTGATATACACTGTACATTTTTTCATTGCATTTGGATTTAACGATGACGTACATTTATCCAGCTGCACCGGTGCATTTCATACAGGAACGCATTGGTGCATTTAGAAGTAGAATGCACCAGTGCTTACAAAATATCAACCTGGCCCAGTGCATTTAAACACATGGAATGTACCGCCAGGCTTAAAAACTAAAAATTGGTTGGCATAAGCTGTGATCGTTCTCGGTGCGCATAAGCAATCTACCTGCACTGGTGCGATTCATATAATAAAATGCACTGGTGCACAATGTAATAAACACACTGGTGCTCAATTATGTAAACGCGCCGGTACTCAATTATGTGAACGCACCGACTCTTAATGTTATACATGCACCGATGTGTAATTTTCGCCTATACGCACCGGTGCACAATGTTAGTATAGGAGCCCCGGTGAGACATATATTTGTAAAAGCACCGAATATGATTATTTTAAGAATGACTACTGATATTTCATTCATATATATATATATATATATATATATATATATATATATATATATTATATTTTTAATTTTTTAAATTCCATTATTCCTCCGAAATTGAAATATTTGTTTATAGTAAAATTCATTTCAATTTTAATTATTGAAATTGTTTATTTGGATTAATTTCTTATATTATAGATGCAAGAATCTATTGTAATATTTAATCATTCATACATTTAATTACCAATTTACCATTTACGAGTGTTGTGTGGCACTGAATAATTTATTTTTGCTCCATCTTGAATGAAAATACGTACGCATTTTTTAATTGAAAAAAAATACCAATGTACCATTTTACATGTTCCATTTGACAATAATATTGAAGAATGCAATAGAATATATATATATATATATATATATATATATCAATAAGAGTGCCTTTGTCATACAAAATATGACAACATAGAGACAACAATAATCAAAATGTCAACATGCACGTAATTATTGTTACACTTATTGGTAACTCGTCTTTGAATTCAAACACTATGTCCACTACATTATTATACAAAATGTCTGATTTTCAAAAACAATTATTTCAAAATATACAACAAGCTACAAAAACTTGCATTAACATCAAAATTAAATATGGAGCATCATTCTTCGTTGGAACTGTTATCGGTGCTCGAGCCACTTGCATCAATTGGGTTCTTTGGAGGAATGTTTTGTTGATTGGTTCGATTGTTTTCCTCTTCTTCAATTTCCATCTGTAAACATAAAAATAAAGTATACTGAGTATATCTACATTACCAGTGGGAAGAATGAAAAATAAATAGATAGTATACACTAATGCAAATTGAAAAGAGACATACCATAGAAATAATCGACTTATGAATGATACACATTCTCTCAAAACCAAATCTCATGCCTTCTATCAACAAGTCTTCTGTTGGATCCACTCCATACTTTGTTTCCTGTAAGTGTTATGCCCCGTCACAAATCATAGATTTGATATACAACATTTTTGTTGTTTTATTAATTATAAAATGAGAGAAGTAAAACAACATAGAGACTTACAAAATCCACAATTAATTTTTGATACGCCAACATATACTCACAGTCCTTGCTTAACCCAATGTCAACCAATTCTTCTAATGGTTCATCTTTGTATGTTACCACCTGTTTGAAGGCATGCAAGAATTGCCAGTGAAAACAAATTAAAATATACAAATCACAACCACTACAAAATGTTTATTTCTTACAACAAAATAAAAAGTACTCATAAACTTTGTTATCAACCCCTTTTTCCCTTATCGCCCTATCTTGTGTGCTGACTGGGTTCCATTTTCTTTTATTTTCTACAACAAAATAATTGAAAATTAATATTTAATGTCGAATTAATTAATGAAATGTATAACATAAACCTAAAAACCAATGATTTTATACATTTGAAGCACGTTGTTGTTGAGATGGCTCTTCTTGCAATGCAATTATGTCCATTTCCTTGACCATCTCCTTGTACACTTTCTTGAACATCCCTATTGGCACTTTTCGCATATCACCTCGTTCATCCTTTGGGATTCTCATAATCTTCCTGAAAATGTAAAATGACATTAAACTATTTCTCTGTTGATATGAAAAATAAATATTATATAGTTAAAATTATTGAATGAATGACGCTTTGTAATGGTTTTAGATACATATTTTGCATAGACATGTTTAGGAATATTACCTTTTGAATGATTCTTTTTTTATTGTTGTATGTTTTTTTATTGAAAGTACGAATTTATGATGTAATTTGAAACCCATAAGTATTTTGGACATGGCCTTCCCACTTTGTTATTTCATCGATCCACCGATACTACTTGATTTGACTTAGACATGCAATTTGAGATATTATACTCGTACATGATATTCCCATGTTAGTGTGCCATTGATCCATTGTTATGTACTTGTTTTAAAACATACATGAGCATAGGGATGCATGAATCATTAGTGAAAAATAACATATTTGATTTGTGTTCTAGTTGTAGGTAGCCTCCTTTCTAATAGGTAACATATGGATCAATGGCATAGGGATGCCATTGATCCATTGTTATGTACTTGTTTTAAAACATACATGAGCATAGGGATGCATGAATCATTAGTGAAAAATAACATATTTGATTTGTGTTCTAGTTGTAGGTAGCCTCCTTTCTAATAGGTGATATCCTCTCTTGTCCCTCCTAATTTCTTCAAGTAACAAAAAAGACATGATGTATTTTGGCCATATGATTAATTTGCTACTGTCATAAAGCAAGGGGTATATTAGCATGTAGACTAGTCTGGCCTAAACCATCTTGTGTTCAAAAATTGAAGATGCAACATGTGTCCTACATCACTTATGATTGAAGAAGTGGGACACACCTAGTAACTTATTCGTAACCTAAGAAACCACTAAGACCTTATGAGAGGGAATTAAATCCCCCTATTAATCCCTCAACAAACCCATACCTTTTGTATAGGCCCTATTTTATTAGTGTTATGGTTGCCTGCCTAAGCTTTAGTTGTGATGTATTTATCCCTTGAATTTGAAGTTTTGGGACCTTGGCTTCATTAAGATATTGATCCCTTTTGAATGTCGAGTTTGACGACACAATATTCGAGAGTGGTATGGTAATCCATATGCTTATTTAGAAGAAAAATGCCCATCAAATTGTACTCCTACTACAACTACCAATTTACATAAATGATCCCATCTTCACCTTGAATACTCTTCATCCCATAATTCCCTTTAATTTTTTAGAATATATCCTTAAATAGATTTGTCAAACAAGCTAAATATTCAACCTAAGTCTACACCCTTTCTCATCCCATGGAATACTCCAATATATTTTATGAAGTAGGAACCATACACCTATAACCCTTCTTCCTCCAGGACTAAAGGGGAGAAAATATTAACAAAACTAAAGTGGTAGAATGATTCAGTCTTCAATTGCATTGCAAAGATTTCTCTACTTTATTGCAAACTCCCTACCTCCCTTTGAACTTGTGATAATGAAGTCACTATACTTTGAATCAAGATGCAATGATACATGTATATATTTGGTTTCAAACTCGTAATCATCATATTTAAGGACTTGTTTATCGCCAACTATGCAATTCTCCCTCTCCATAATGGATTCGATACTTGTTAAAGTGGAATGAGCTACAGACAGGGAAAGATCTAGCTCTCTCACCTTGCCACTCACACGATTTAAATCAACCTTTACAATCTATAACACTTCTCCGATCATGATGTTGTGACAACCTCTATGGGATTGTTTAGTTTACAAACAAGGATGCACTTCATAGTCCATTGTCATGTTGTACTTATTGAAATTGGTTCTTCTAATCTTCTCCCAATAGCAAACAAGATCAACATAGTATTAATAATCTTATATAGTCTCTTTAAGTAGCAACAACACCATAGAAACAACAACAATAAATAATAGGCCCAATCAACAAATCATCCTCTTTATAGGGTTGAAAACATATCTAATATGTGCAATTCATAATGCACATGATAGTAGGCATGATTAGAATCAACAAAACATAACAACTATAAAAAATGGTCGATGGTATCCTAAAAAATAATAACTTGATTTGGTTGAGATTGTGCTCTCAATCAACCCACATATCAAGCTACAATCCACACTCAAGCAACAAATTCATACACACACTTTCTTCTCCATAGGGATAATCATGCTCTCCCTTTCAACAAGGGTCACACCCCCTTTCCATAGTCTTACCACACATGACTTCACATGGATCCATGTTCCAATAAGCTTGACATCATTGGCATATAAACACCAACTAGTGTATGTTTTTGCAATACCTCCCCCCAAAATTTCTCTTTTGTCCATTTATAGCGGAGGTTTCTAGTGGCGGGTGAAGGATTTAGTGGATGTTTTTTGTCCTTTGCACTTTATTCATCTTGTCACACTAGTGTTGCCACCCTTTACTTCTAGCACTAGTGTGCGACCCCACCCCAAGCACTGAGGTAAGTTAAAATATTTTGTTATAATATATATTATTATTGATGTGCCATATATTTAGAAAAGCATCAATACATATGTGTGTTATCCAACACATTACACTAGGTTAAAATATTTTATTATAAAATATTAATTTTCTTAAAAATAACAAATAATATTATTTGTGTGCTATATACCTATAAAAGTACCAGTGAATTAGAATATTTGGATGCATACAATGTTAGGGCTAAAAAAGACAAAAAAAAGTTCATTTGTCACATCGATTGAATGCTTCACACCCATCCAAGCATTGGTTCTTAACATTCCCTATGACCACCCCATTGTTCAGTGCTATCAGATTGCTTGATTTCTCGATTCCTTTGTTTCCATAATGGATTTGTGTTCGTTTTGGATTTTTTCAAACAATACCAAATTTTCATTCTTCATTTACGTGACAACCATGCCTTCTTTTGTGTTTTTGAAAAAATCAAGGTTGTGGCCCCAATGTTCAACTTGCATCGTAGTATGGTGCTTTTACATGATGCATCATTTATAGTGAACCTTTTCATCTTCAACACACCATGCATATTTATAAATATGTTTGTGAAAATTTCTTGTGCTCTATAATGTGCTTTTAGATGTACAATCACACCTTGTCAATGCTTTTCATTATCCATCATCATATGGTGTGCCTATACATATTAAATGTTTTGAAAATATTTATTATTATATTTTTTGATATGTTTTATGCTTTAAGGTGCACTATGTAATGCCCCGTTTTGACTTTATCACCTGAATTATCATTGCTTGTTTGTATTTCTTATCACCGTGGAACTTCGTCGGTTTGATAACACTGTGGACATATGGATTTATTATTTTGCGGAATATATATATGTGTGTGTGTGTGCGTAATGTTAATATTATGAATTATGTTCATGTTTTGATTATGTCTCTAGCATGCAAATTTAATAGATGATGGGTATGTGGATACCAAGTTAAAGTTATATGTTGAATGGATGGATATGATACCAGGTGCATGGTACATAGAAAAATGATTTGCATTATTGTTCATTAGTCATGAAATATGTATACATGTCAATGACTGCATGATATTTATCGATCTTGTGTTTAGAGACTAACCTATAGGTTAAAAGAGCTAAGTGGTAGCTGGGTCCTAAGAGGTGGAAGTACATCGGGGACATGAATTCCAAAAAATAAATGGTATGCAAGTGATGCATTATTGTTTAGCATAAGTATTGGTTTATTATCATGATGTATGAGCAGGTGCAGGGTTTCAGGAAACTCAACTGCCCAAATTGGTTATTCGATGAAAAAACTTGAGTACAACAGTCTCAACGCAATTACTATGTTGAGGTAGATGTACTCCCTTGTTCCATTAGGAGGGGTGGAGGCATTACCCACCATTTATCCTGTGAAACTCAAAGTCATGGGAGGGTTGTGCTACGATACGCTCCCCAAGGTGTGTGATGATGAATAGTGGGTGCCTGCTGGGGAAGCTTGGTTGATGTAGTCGATACTTCCACTTACGGGTTCTAACTGGAGTTAGGTCATGTAGTTGATGCTCCAGGGTAGTCCAACATAGGAAGGATAGGATGTGGAAGTTAGTTGTGAATTAGAGAGAAGGAAGTAGATGGATAGGAATGTCGTGGAAATTTTAGAGGGAAACATAATTAACTGTGTGTGTTGAAACCTTTGCTTGATTCTTGTGTTGTAACTTAGTATATTATGTTTGTGTCATAGATTATTATGATCTGAGTTATTGGCTAGACATTGCAAATTCATATTTAAGTATGCGTCAACAGATAATAACTTGTGTGATTATGTGTGATATGTGATTGAGTACTATTGGTGTACCTACACGATGTATGCAAGCATTAGCTACGCTTACATAACTTGCCTACATATGTTGTATGAATGATCTATTATACTATTAAAATATGGCTTGGATGCATTGTGGTTGTGAATGATCACGTTATAATTACTATTACCTTTTTAGTTACAAAATGATATTATTACGTCAAGTTATTAATGAATGGATAATTAATTGTGATTAGGGTTAGTTATTAATTATTGTCAATAAAGGTGAAATAATGTTAATTATGTTAGTTAGTGGTTAATAGGAATGTTAATAACTTGGTCGATAAATGTTAATGATGTTAATAATGTTAATAAAATTGTTATTAACTTAATTGTTGAATGAAGTACTTGGTTACTAAATGTTAAATAGTGTTAATGATATTAATTATTTCAATAGCTTGGTTTATAAATGATAATGGTGTTAATAATATTAATTAGATTATTATTAACTTGATTCATTAATATTAACTACATGTTAATAATGCTAATTATACTATTGTTAACTTGATTCATTAATATTAACTGCGTGTTAATAATGCTAATTATACTATTATTAACTTGATTCATTAATATTAACTGCGTGTTAATAATGTTAATGAGATTATTATTAACTTGATTAATAATTGTCAATTAGTTTTAATTATAACTAAGGTGTAATCATTGAAGAGGGTACTAGGTGAATGAATTAGGTTTTAGCCTTAAAAATTAGGTTATTTAATTAATATATATATATATATATATATATATATATCTATTGATTAAATTTTGATTATAATTATATATAATTGTGTCAAAAGGAATGTCGGTTGAATTGAAAGGGATGATGATTTGTATAATAAATCAGTTTTAAACACACACACACACATATTATGGTTTTGAAGGGATGTGACTGACATAGTAGGTGGAAAAGCATTTAAGAAGTGGATAAGGCAGTAAATGGGGGAGGGGGAGAGTTGGTGAAGATAGGAGATAGATAGGGGGAGATGGATTTTGGATGGGGATCATTCGGGAACTTGAGAAATTCAGCAGAGGAAGATGGAATTTTGGTTAAGGGAAAGATACAAAACTGGTTGGACTTTGTACTTAGGTTTTGGGCTCGGGGGTCCAAGAAACACTGTTTCCTAGAACTAAGGAGATGGTGAGACTTTCCTAGTGGCAGGGTGTCAATTTTGTTTGGGCAATTGAATTTCTAGTAGCATTTTTTTGGTTGATAGGAGCTAGACAAATCAGGATCTAAACCTGCAAGGACAAATCTAAGCTCCTACAGGTATTTTATTTGATTGTTCAAATTTTTATATTGAAAGTCAATTAATTGAATGAACATGCTTAAGTTTTATACAAGAAATTTCATATAATTCTATTTGCTTTATACCCCCATAATATTCCTAGAAAACTAATTGTTTCTCACCTTGAATAGAACATAAGGAATTACCCAAGCCAAAATGTATCATAAATAAGAAAAAACGTAAATATTCCAAGAATCTTTTGTATTTTGGGCATAAATTTTCGCTCGTAACTCGGAATTGGGAGGATTTTGGACCGTTGGAAAGCTCTTGAAATTATATACAACTTTGATGTTTCGAGTTTTCTCCGATTCCTTATTGTTTGTGAGATGCGGGCATTTTAGTAAAAAAAACATCTTTCAAAAGATGCTTTTCTAAAAGCATTTTTTGAAAGATGTTTTTTTTACTAAAATGCCCGCATATCACAAACAGTAAAGAATCGGAGAAATCTCAAAACATCAAAGTTGTAGATAATTTCGATAGATTTCCAACGGTCCAAAGTCCTCCCAATTCCGAGTTGTGAGCGAAAATTTATGCCCAAAAGACGAAAGATTCCCGAAATATTTAAAAGCATCTTTTGAAAGATGTTTTTTTTACTAAAGTGCCTGCATCTCACAAACGGTAAGGAATCAGAGAAAAAATTAAAACATAAAAGTTATAGAGAATTTCAAGAGCTTTCCAACAATCCAAAGTCCACCCAATTCCGAGTTACGAGCGAAAAGTTATACCCAAAATACAAAAGATTCCTAAAATATTTCTTAAATGTGATACACTTTAGTGTTGGGTAGAATGTTATGAAAATTTTATAGAGCAGTTCAGTTGCCTAGGAAATAAAATATATATACAACAAAAACCCTTGAGACAAAAACTAATAGATTGTATTAATTATTTTTCACTAAGGACCTGGTTAGGTCCTTATACACTAATATATGTATATGTATGTGTATATATATATATATATATATATATATATATATATATATGCACACACACACACACACACATATATATATGCACATCGTGGTAATACTCCTATACAAGCACCATGGTGGTGCCTTCCAGTCCACATTGTATTACGGTGCACTTAAACTTATTAAACACACCATCAAGATTTGTAATAGTTTTATAGAAATTTCCCAAGCTATTTAGTGCTCTTATAGATGTATGAATGTACCATGGTGGTGCTTTTCAATCTGCACCGTATTATGGTGCTCCTAAACATATGAAACACATTGTCAATATATATAAGGATTTTGCAAAAAATTCTCTCACTATTTGGTGCACCTATATGTGTATGGATGCATTGTTGGGGCACTTTCACTTTTAACTAAGAGCACCATGTACATGTGTTATTTTATATTTAGTTCAACCAGTGGTTGTGCTTCACGATGATGTGGCACACCACCCACTATTGTTAATAACACATAGTCATGGCACTATACTCTCATATTTATTTCGCATTGTCAAGATCAATTTGATTAGGAATTTTTTTGTGTTTTTATATATTTCACACATCAATGGTTAAATCACATCGCTTGTTTAATATGGGAATTGTTAATGGTGCTTGGGTTAAACCAATATTAGCAATGCATTTGATATGCAAGATCACCATTTACAATGCATTTTTGTAAATTAGGTGCAATGGTAATGCAAAAAAAATCAATAGATTTGTATTTTATAGATATGTGCCTAATGAAATTTGTGTATGAATCAGGGATATACACAACCATAACAACAATAAGTTAACACCTATAATTATGTATGTCATTTTGGTAGATCCGAGAGAGGGACAGGGATTTGTACCCTCATCCTATTATAATTTAGTCTCTTCATTTCTTGATGGAATATGGAACCATCAAGTTTTTTGAGGAGGCTAACTCCGACCTCAAGGGCAATGTAGGTTTGTTTATGCATATGATTCATTGATGGGATCATGGTAGACAAGCCTTTAGGTTTGGTGTTTGGTCCTGATTTGTGGTACCAACCCATAGATGATGATTCTTATTTTATCATCGAGTTGTTTGGGAGGGAGGAGGATTTTCCCTATTTCTTTGATCTACTACCCGATGTTGTAGGAGAGACTCAATTTCTATATGTTTATAGATATGTTAGTGTCGACATCACTAGCCCCTGTGATTTTTAGGTCATTGGGGGGTAGTTATGTGTACATTCTTTTGCAGTAGAGGAGGTTAAATTCTTTCCTCTTATGATGATGACACTGTTAAGCTATAGAGAAAGCAATTAAGAGACACAATATGGAAAAAAAGGATTAAGCCATATTCAACATTGATATTCATACCAATGGTTGTATTATATAGTACATGGATCATAGTCACCTCTAGATCTAAATATCACTGACAACACATTAGTGGATAAGCATTAAAAATCATATAATGTGATAAGAATAATACTTCATATGAGAGGTGATCTAGGACTTTGTGATTGTCTAGGGACTTACAATTTGGCATTCCCCCTCAATGACAAGTCTGACTAATTAATACTGGTAAAGTAACAAGAACTATTATCGTCTTCAATTTGAAGCTTTTGAATTGATCTTTGATGAAGATATTCTTGAAAAACCGCCAATATGCATGTTGAAATTTGAATGAGAGATGAAATTTTGGAAGTGAATAGTTGTCATGTCTGAACATTCCCTAATTTTGCTAGAAGAAGATGGTGTCTTCTGCTAATTTGATGAACAAATAGGATCACCACTTTGCTATTAGTGAATAAATAAGATCATTGTTCTCTCTTTGAATTTGGACACAATTGGGCATTGAAAATCCCATGAATAGTTGAATAGTTTGTTGAGGAGATTAGTTTACTTGTTGGAATTCCCAAATGCTGATTTGATGATGATTTGAAGAGGATATTAGATTCCATATGAAACTTCCTTGATTTGATTTGTAGATATCTATTGAGTAGATCAATTGTTTGATTGAATTTTGATAGGACTTCGAATATTGAAGCTTGACTATCATCAATGATGCCCCCCCTTGTTAGGTGCAAGGTTAGAAGAATTTGGAAGGGATCCAATCTTGAACTTTGGATTCTCTTTCAATAGCCGATTTTGATGCCACGTGTTTGGTGGTTTTGGTTGATTACTAACCATCTTGACTTCATCAATGTGGTGGTTTTGGTTGACCACTAACCATTTTCACCCAGTAATCTTGTTTATTCATTGTAATCCCCACCTTCAGGTTCAAGAGAGTATATTTCTTCTTTCATTTTTGTACTCCCCCCTTAAGGTACAAGGGAGTACTAATTTAGAATGGACCATAGTCATGACTCATGACCAAAATTATCATCTACAATAGTTGATTGAAGTTTGTTTTCTTTTGTAAATTAACCATTCAAATGTGTCCTTACCCATGACTGAACTAGACAATAAGAATTATGCAAATTCTTTCATTCTTGGTTCCATTTCCAAGTTTTTATCCAACCATCATGGATTGTTTTCTTTTTATCCTTCTTCTTCTTTCTACATTTTTCTGAATGGTGATTAATGTTCTTCCCACAATGAATACAAGGATGGAGATCAAAACACTGATTCTCTAAATGACCAACTCTATGAGAATGCTAGCATTCAATAATTTCTTCCATGTGTTTTTTTATCAATTGCTTCTTCATTAGTTTCTGGAGCATTCAAATTTTCATCAAGAATCCTACACTCACAAACTGAACTAGTTTGGAATAATTTGGAATGAGAAAGTTGCCTTTTTATATCTTAGGCCCTATCGATTTCTGTTAGATTGTAATTCTTCCCAAGCTCTAATGATTGTCTTGGAAAGATGATGATGCCCTTCATTAATCTGTTCTCCAAATTTAGATTCACATTCACTGCAACTGCTATCACTCTATGCTTATTCTTTTAACTCATTTTCAAAACTTGTGTTCATCAATGCATTGCTTATCATTGATTCCTTGTCATCATCAATCTTATATTTTGGTGCATGAGTTTCAACCAATAGGTCATTTGTATCACATGTAGCATCAATTGTTTGCATGATATCATCTGTATTACAAGATGCATCAACCATATGCATTCTTACCATTTTCTTCTCTTTTTCAATCAATTTTAGTTGAAGTCCTATCAATTCAATTAGGAAAATGATCAACAACTAATCTACAAATCAAATCAAGGAAGTTTAGCATGGCATCTGAGCTCCTCTTCAAATCATCAAATCATCTTTAATTCCAACATATACACTGGTATCCTCAACAAACTATTCAACTATTAATGGATGCACAACACCTAATTGTGTCCAATTTTGGAGAGTACTTAGTGATCCTATTTGTTCACATATAGCATAATGGTGATCCTATTTATTCACCCAATTAGCAGAAGACGCCAAATTCTTTTAGAAAAAATAGGAAATGTTTAGGCATGGCAGTTGCTTACTTCCAAAATTTCAGCTCTCATTCAAAGCTTAGTACGTGGTTTTTAGGCATATCTTCATCGAAGCTTAGTTCAAAAGTTTCAGATTGAAGATGATACCAATTCTTATTAATTTATTGGTATAATTATCCAGACTTGTGATTGAGGATGGGAATGTTAGACTGTGAGTCCTTATGCAATCACAAAGTTCTAGATCAACTCGCATGTGAATTGTTATTCTTATTACATTATGAGTTTCATACATATCCACCGATGACTCATCAATGAGATCTAGATCTAGAAGTGACTATGATCCATGTACTATATAATACCGTCATTGGTATGGAGATCAATGTTGAGAATGTCTAAAGCCTTTTCCTCCAATTTTGTTTAGTACTTGCTTGTTTTATAATTTAACATGATAAAGGTGATACCATGTTAAATTATAGAGAAAGCAAAGCAAGAGACATAATATGACATAAAAGGCTTAAGCCATTTTCAACTATAGTGCAATGCTTAAGACATTGCAATTTAGCCTCACAATAAATATCCTTACAAAAAAATACATTTCTCCTTTCAAAGATGTAGTATGCTAACAAGAATGTCCATTGCACAATTTTGTTTCAATAAAAAAATATTTCATTTATCATCTCCATCCTCCTTTCAAAGGTGTAGAACCAAGAATGCCCATTGCCCAATTTTGTTTTAATGAGAAGATACTTCATTTATCATCTCCTTGCTCCTTTTAAAGTTTTAAGAAAAAAAGAAACCATTATTCACTAAGTCTTTGATGTTCCTTTTTTTTCCACGAAACTAGAACCCACCAAGATTCAAACAAAATAATGTTCATGTGGGATAAAAACTTGTTGATGCTTAAAAAACAAAATATTGTGAGTTCTGCCTATGTTTTTTTATTCCGATATGTGTGGATTTTTTTTTTATAATTTTTTTAAAGTTAGTATTCAAGAAGTTTCGAGTACCTTAACAATTAATCTTTTGACTGTCTATTCTATGCCTCGTGACAGTTTATCCATTCACCATTTATTCTATACCGCGTGGATTCCTTTTGACTTCATGATGAAAACTTGATGTTTGTAGCATTTAAAAAGCCATTAAACCTCTACATTGCACGGACACCACCAAATCCATCTGAAACTCACAAACTCCAATCTTCAAGCTAATCAAAACCATTACGCATAACCCTTAACAAGCATGCAATGAATTGAACTACATGCATTGAACATTGAACTATAGGGCTAGTGGCATAACCTGCAAGGATAGCTCAGATACGATGTAAATGCCATCGAATAAACAACCGAAGAGATAACAAGAAGGCACAAAAAGAAACAATAAGACCTTAATAAGCCGGAAACAAAACTAAGAATGCACAAAGACAACATGGGCTTATCATGGAGAAAACCTCTTACAGGTATACACCACTCTTGAGAGAACCAAAGCATTCCTGTGTGTGATAAATGATGCAAAGAACCATCTATTTCATGTGAAAGACACATGTCAACTATTTCATGTTATTTTTTATAATATTTTTTTATTTTTTTTTATAAAGGACATGTGTCAACTATAGGATGAGCATGGAAGGAGTTACACATCTCCCCCTATTGGGTTGTAGAATGCACCTCTTCAACAGAATCAATATCAATGTAGTTTTAAACTATAGTGGAAGCTATTCACCTTAACTAAATTTTTCATCGCTGTGAGTACATAATAGATTTTGCATTAAAATTGATCTATGCTGGTCCTTCTCTCCAGTCCTCTTTTCCTTCAACAATTACAACAAAAACACTAGTTATTCTTCTAAAGTTCTACACCAGCATAACATATGTGGGGATTTCTTTCCTATTACTACCCTGCACAAAAGCCCATCCATACATCAAAATCACTGAAATCAAAGAGAAACTGAAGAGTGGAAACGGAAACCAAAATCCCTTCGAAAGTTATTGAATGACTTCTAATGTGGTTGCCATATCATTGAATGACTTAACATGTTCAACAACACAATTGATTGTAGTGAATTGAAAAAATAAGTTCGAAGAAAACCAAAAAACTTTTCTTTAGAGCACAGAAATAAAATTTTATAATAATTTAAATAATTTTTTTCTTTTAAGATTTTATAGATTAAATAAAGCCTCGTCATCATCATCATCTTTCTCACACACATTAAGAAAATTATAACAAAATTATATATTTAATAATAAAAATAAAAATTTAATAACAACATAAAATAAAATTAATATTAGTAAATAAATTTTATTAATATTGAAAAAATTAAATAATATATAAAGTAAATATGTAATAAGAAATTAAAAATTAAAAAATATTTTTGACCACATTTTCAATAAATTCATGTCTCCTTCCATACATTTTAAATCAAATATTCATGAATCACTTCATAAATTTTAAATGAAACATTATTATAGAAATAAAAATAAAATATAAAATGAAGATTAAAGTTTATTTTATGGGTAAGTAATTAAATTTTTGCATCAAAGAGGCTCATTCTACAACCTAGTAGGGGGAGATGTATAACTCCTTCCGTGCTCATCCTCGAGTGACACATGTCCTTTTTAAAAAATAATAAAATATTATAAAAAATAACATGTTGTCTATTTAAAACATTTACAACTGCATATATAAAACCACACAAATTAAAACACTTACTCAATATTTGCACTCTAAAAAGGGGTTTGCGCTTCTAGATATTTGATCCCTCTTGGCCCTTGGTAGTTCCCCTTTAAGATGGATCTATGCTAGTAATAAGAGTAATTGCGCCGAAGAGGCTACATCGCAGTAGGGGGATGTGTAACTCCTTGCCTGCTCATCTTGGAGGTGAGATGTGTCCTCTTTAAAAAAAAAAATTATTATGAAAAATAATATGTTAGCTTAAATTAGATTTAAAACATTTACAAAGACATTATATAAAACTACACAAATTAGATAAATTAAAAAACTTCCTCAACATTTACAGTCTAAAAAATGGTTTGCACCTCTAGAGATTTGATCCCTCTCGGTTCTTGGTAGATTTAAGATGGATCTATGCTGGTATATATTAAAGCTAAATGTTAGTAGAAAATACATGATTCAATTTGTGATAGCTTTATTGAATTGATATTATTTAAGTTGAAGGTGTTCTTTTAGTTATGGAGTAAAACTTAAAACTACTTTTGATTAACTAAGAGTTAGTCTTCATCACTTAAAGAAAATGACTCAAGACAAAGGCATATCACGGATGAAAGTATGTCCCCTTACACATCACTAACATCTAATAATTAAATTATAATAAATTTTATTACTTGACTAAATATTTTTTTTTGAATTTATGCTAGTGGAAAAAATGTTTTAATTATGTGATAATCCTCGCAACAATCAACCACTTCACAAATAGATTTTTCATGGGAATTTTTATTTATGAATGATTTTTTTTTTCATGAGTAAGAGTTGAAAATTACATTACTGTGTAAGACTTTTTATACATATAGTTACAAAATGACCCTTCTCGGGTCTCTGATTACTTATGAGCCCATCATGTCCACTACCTTGCTTTACCCCATTACAACTTTTCATAAAACACCTCTTTTTCCAAAAATTATAGAGTTTCACTCCATTTGAGCCGAATTCCCCCTATAGAATTTGTTCCCCACATCTGACTATGCATATCACAGTCTATTACAGTCTTATTTCAAAAGTACCATTCTACGCCCCCCAAGCATACCCCTCGCTTGGTGATACAACATTAAACTTTCCCATTATTGCCGCACCCTAAATTCTAAGATTAATAGTGTCTACAATGAGGCTTAACAAAACAAAATTGGGAAATTCGACATTATCACTCTTGCAAAAACAATGCTGGAAGGAATTATGAATTACTCAAGGGAGTAATTCTGTCGCCGTATCCTCCTTCACCTCCTCCGTTGGTGGTCCACATACTTCTCCCGTCGTGCGGTTCTCCTCTTCCTGCTGCTGCTCTGTAGTCACATGTGCCATCGTCTCATTTCCAACATGCTATTTTTGCTGGTGTAGTGCCCTTGCTAGGCACTGGGTCTCTGTTCGCTTTACATGTAAATACCAAGTTTTTCTCCTTTGCTTTCTAATGAAAAGAATCGACCGTCTATGTTTCAGGGTTCTAAATGTTCATAAGTATGTGCAGATTAAACAAACATAAGCTTAAGACTTTTCATGTTAACCCTGTTCTTTTAACATACGTAATTTGGAATTAAAAGAAAATACCTGTTGCTTAAGCTGGCTCAGTAAAATACCTAGAATCCGTAGATTTGCAGCAAGGTAAGAAGATTCCTGTAGTGGGTTCTGTAGGTTAACTTAGCAACCCAAAATGATGTGTCCACCCTGCCGATCAGCTATTATCGTGCTGACCCTAGGAAATCAACGGATTTCCTAGCCCCCGAGCCCACAGACCGATAATCCCGATAGCAGCTTTCCATCGAACCTTTTCATGGTAATCTTTTTGCTGAGTTAACCCCCTCCTCAGTCTTTTCATTTGAGTTTCCCACCTCCTCAAAGCTTCGAGTTAACCCCCTCCTCGGCATTGAGTTAACCCCCTCCTCGGCATTCCTCCTTTTCCCCAAAAATAATCCTCACGGTTCTCCCACAAAAATCCCCCTTACTACATTGTAAAACTCCTCTTTATAGAAAATCTTTTCCTCCATAATTCCATAGCTTCCTTATCACTCCACCGCCCTAGTTGTCACCGTTTTAGGAAGTACAAATCATTAATGCAACACCCTTTTTAAGGCATAAAGGTGGATTATATATTATTTTAAATCACCCAAATTCTCTCGGGTAGTGGAATTATTCAATAATTTATTTAAACAATCCTTTTTATTTACTTGGAATGATTCCGTTAATTAATTAAATGAATAATCTATTTAATAAATTTATTATTATTCGATCCACTATGCTTTTATAAAAGGGTTTATTATTTTATTATTGATTAAATAATAACAATAACAACAATGATAATTAATAATAATAGTAATTCAATAAATTGTGAATAGGAATAAAAATGTTTATTTGTTTAATCAATAAGTGTCAACATAGTACTTCTATGTATATTTAATGAAATGTACTTAACTGTTTATTTAATCATGATCAACAATTATCTAGCACACTCTTCTAGTATTAATATTCATCTATCATACTTCATATTGACGACACCTTCATTTGAGGGTACTTACAAGTAACGACTCTTATCTTAATTGTTCATTACAATGTTCACGTACAAGGTTAATTAACTTATTTTATACGTTAGAGCTTGATAATCTTTTACTAATTAAATCATTCATTAAATACTTAATTGAGTTATCTAGGATAACTTATAACATTGTTAAATCTTGATAAGTGTGTTGTAAACCAATATTATTGCGCATGTGCATAATGTGCATGCGTGGCCAACGTATGCACAAGACAGACATGTACTATAAACATATGTCATATATATATCCTATGCATAACAGCTAACTAACACTAATAATACTTTATGCAAACTGAACAAGTATACATTCATCATAATATTACTAAAACATCATCTGTTATTTTATCAGTTAACCTTTAAGATTTCCTTTCGTTATTTTTATGATTACATTTGATCAATTATTCAGGTGCAAGGGGAGCTACCTACTACCACTAACTCCGGGTCAAGGAATACCCAACCCTCAACAGTACTAACTATCATATCCTCCCATCCTAACCTACTGCCACATCCTCCCTATCCCTCCTCTGCTAGTACAAAAGTGATGTCGGACTCATCGACCTGACCACATAGAACTTGAGAGCGATAGCGTCGACTGAACAGCGGACCTATCCTCTCCTAGCAGGCATCCGACCATCGTCATCAAACATACATGGGGAGCGTGTCTCAGCACGGCCCTCCCACGATCTCGGGTATCATAGGAACATAGGGTGGGAAACACATCCATCCCTCTCAACATACTGGGCCTACGCCCTTATCCAATCATACTCTGCTGCTCTCAAGATTATCGGTCTATGTCATCGTATCATCAGTTTCGGTTGCTAAGGTTCCCTGCATGGATAAGCTCTTATCCATATATCAGATCAAGTATCCAGCTATCCCATAGCCCTTGTGTCCTGTAGGTTAGTATTCCGCAGAAGACACATTTTATAACAAGCATTTCCATTCGATCACCAATTGATCCATATTATCAACATCATTCATTTCACGTCACAATTTCATCACAGGTATGTATGGAATATAACAGTTCTATCAATTTCATCATAGGATGGCATCCACGTACAACACCATATATTTTACATTTCATCAATGACAACGCTAAAACATATATTTTCCATTCTATCATTGTCTGATCCATATTGTCAGCATCATTTATTTCCTCACATAAAATCATTAAATCGATCATAGCATAATTACCACATCATATATATCACATTTCCTCCAGGATGATTATCAAACATACACTGTCATTATGAAATAAAAGAATCTCATGATAATCATAACTTAATAACTGCACGAATATAGTAACATCATTAACACAGTAGCAACATATCATCATGTCTATCATGCCGAAAATATAGTTCACGCTGTCTAGCTGAGTCAAACAGATAACAAGCAACAAAGTGAAAGGGGTCTAACTCATAAACATGCTTAGTCAAAATATGGGGCGTTACAGCTGGTCCTTGTTCCTCTAAGCGTGAACTTCTCCCACATTCAATGGTGGTTCCCCTTGCTCCTCCTGTAGAGCGTACAGGGAATTTTCCATACCCATAACACCTTCCTTGTCCATGATATTACGCCCCCATTCCTCTTTGGCATTATTGAGGACATGATGTACTAGGTCCCCAAAAATTTCTCTTTCTAGCATAATTTTTGCCGAAATCCTTCGTAGGATCCATTGTGGGTTTATCCCCACCAGTGCCTCCTGATCTTCCATCCTTTCTGTCATTTCCTCTTCCTCCATTCCGTATATACGCTCATTCATATACTTCGGGATTCCTTTCATGTACCATTTCTCCTCTTCATTTTCCATAATTATTTTGTTTCTTCTACTTCTACCTCCCTGCCTGATTCTCATTCTATGGCGGGGGGGCCATGCTTCCTACCTTAACTAACAGAGTTTCCAAATAGCGTCTCCTTGCCAGAGCCTCTATTCTCCTCCTCACCGCATTCTTCTCCACTGCTTTCCTCCACTTGTTATTTATCCTGTTGGCTTCCATAGTCGCCTTCATTGTCCGGTTCATCTCCCACGGGGCGTCGAAGCTCCCATTAATGCCTTTAACTCTTCCTGTCATAATTGTATTTCCCATTATTGCCATTCATACTTCTTCTCTCATCATTCATTTCCCTTTCTTTCCTTCGCACGTTCCTCAGGTCACCTTTCCTTCTGTGCCATTTGATCCTCATTCCCTGTTGTCATCCTTGCAATTCGTTTGCTTGATTCTTGTCTATTCCACCCTTTTGGCTTTGTACCAAAACTCCCATCGCATTAATACTTACCAAACATCTGTTCTTGTGCATTAACTTCACACTGCCTCCAATCTTCAATACAACGTCTAGCGTCCCCTTCCACATTTACTCGCCACCTTTACTAGCAGCTTTGACTACATGTCTTCCTCAATGATCCACTTGGTCATCTACCCCACCTGCATCCAAGAAAAAATATTTTTAAAAATATTAGTATAGATTTATTTTACTTTTATATTTATTAAATATTTAAAAGAATTTGTTAATATAAAATTTTCATTGTTTAGAAATTAAGGTTATGGGTTTACATTGATTTTTTAATTATAAGTGTAGATTAAGAGAGACCAAATCTCTTCTCAACTCCAGAAGACTCAAAGACCACAACTCATAAAATATTTCAGTATTGTTAATATATTTATATTTGCATGTTAATAATGTTTTTATGCACATATCTTAGAGTATTTCTATTTATGTATAAATGTGGTATCTCTTTTTTGATATAACGGCTTTTATATTAGGAGTACATCGATGCTAAAAAAGGATCCCTTGTCCCATAAATAAGGGGTTCTCATACAACAAATTTTTACTTGGATGTGATTTTAAAAATAGATTATTATTAATATTAATAGTTAAATATCTATCTTTCATATATAGAGATATATTTTTCAAAATTGGTTAGAGGAGAAGGATTTTAGAAAAAAAAAATGATAGAACAATGGATCCTTTTTTATGGTACCCCAATGGAGTCAACTCCAATTTAGTTTGAAGCCAATATTAAAAGAAATAAGCAAGAAGCCATTGCTTGGGCACATGCTAAAGGAGAAAGATAAGATAAGAAGCTAGTGGAAGTGGAGTCAAAGTTGGAGGTCTTATGTTTTAATGAAGTGGTTGGTTATTTGCTAGAAGATTAAATTGGTGCGGCAATCAGCTGTGAATTTGTTGTTGTTGATATGTGTAATTGTGATAGTTCATGGACAAAAGAAGATATGCTTACGTTGTTGTACTAATTAGAATCAAATGAAGCGGCATGTGCTTGTATTTTTTTAGCTGATATGGAAAACTCTTGTATGATTTCTAAAGCTTTCACACTTTTTAGCAAGAAATAAAAAAAAGGTAACGTGGAATCCTACCAAGGGAGTTTATAGAGATTTCCCCAAGGACTTATTTATAGGATTCTATATTATACAGTGTTGGAGAATTGGAAGGGATGAGGATTATTTTGTCTACTTTTCAAATGGATATGGATTGGAAGGATGAGGGCCTACCAATGATTGATTTACCTTTTCCCAAGGTTAACGATGATAGTTCGAGAAGCCATGTTTTTGCAAAAGAAAGGACACAAGAATTATGGGATCACATAGTTTCCAGACTGGTCTCTTCTCGAGGTACAAGTTATTTCGTTGTATGCAGGAGGTAGAGTTCTTCATTCGTTGATCAGGTCGCCAGATAGAATAGTTATTTCTATTTTGGAGATAGTACAACAAGAGTTGTTTACGAACAGTTTTTATCATGAATTGGGTATAAACCAAGGTATTTGTATTAACATTTTCAGATGTCTGATTTCATTGCATTTTACTTTTCTCGGTCGGTTATGTTCAATAAATTCTTCAAATTCCTATTCTACCACAACTTCAAATAAAGAGCACACTCAGGTATCGTCCAATAACATTATACTATCCGATGATGACATTGAATGTGATAGAGAATCCACAAAGAACTACCAAATTGGAGAACAAGATGAACAAGAAGGTAAAAAATTATTTTTCCAAGATCTTGGTTAAATTAACTAAATTATGAACGAGGATAGTGACCTTGGATACTTGCAAAAAGTTATATAAAATGTATACCTGCAAATTTCCAGGTCAAGATGATTGGATTGCTATTCAACATGTGGATCATCCACAACCATAGATGGAATCGACAATGTCTGTGGATATTAGTCAACAAATCACATTGGATAATAATGAACCAAGCAAGAGCTTAGATAATAATGAACCAAGCGAGGGGTTGGTGTCAAAACGTGGTATCTCAAACAAGGTTACTCACCACTCAAATGTTGGCCTGGAATTGACAAGTAAAAGACAAAGAATATTTTCTACTTAAATTGATAAAACAAATTTATTCCGAAATATATAATGACAATCAATATTTCTGTGTAGCTCCCCATACAAAAATGTTATTGATATTAGAAATGGAAGGTTTTCTATTTCGCAAGAAAGTCACAAAAAATTACTCCAAAAGAGAAAAAAAGGGAAATAAAAAAAACACTGTTGGAGGGAAAAAAGTAAAAAAGGGGAAAGAAAGTACTATTGGTGAATTTGAATTTAAACACAAAGAAACTTCATATGAGTCACGAACATATGCCATCCAATTTTTGGGATTATGTATTTCCAAATTCAATGTTGGGATTTGGTCATCTAAATGTGGGGTCAATGAGGGGAAGTCATTGTTTACAAAATGTTTGAGGGTAGGTAGTGCAGAAAAATCATATGGGGAACATATTTTATTTTTATGGTTTCGAGAGAGATGTACCTACGATAAAGAAGGAAATACACAAAAAAAATATGGAGAGTGTGTGGGAGGAGTTCCCAATGAAAAATTCACAAAGTAATACATCAATGATTGTTTTGGAGGGTGATGATGTGAAAGCACATCCATGTGAAAACTGTATTTTGAGTAAGCCCTTTATTGCATTGTCCGCTATGACAGATAGTGAATTGGTACATCGACTCTGGCAAGGTTTTAGTAAAATGCATGAATCAACTGATATCAGAACCTTCAATGCCTTCTTCTAGTTGAGTAACAGCCATCAAATGTAACCTATCATTGCCTCTTTCAAGAGCGGGAAACACAAGATGTAACCTATGGAGATTTTAAATCATTCAATGTGTTTTCTAATTTTTTCTGTGATGATTTGAATCTGTGAAATTTTAGGTGATTTTTGTATTAATCTTTGGAAATCAAAATCTTCATTTACAGTTGCATGTTTGTGATCATTAACTTCATGAACGAAGTGTTGTTGTTGTGGTTATATATATAGTCACGGTTTTTGTATGCAGTCCGGATATCACCGCAAAATAAACTATTGGTCCTGGGAGTAGAGGGATTTCTCTTTGGATTTCAGATGTTATCAAACATTGAAGATTCTTCCAAACAACCTCATTTTGTCCATATTTTCTATCGTTATCATGCATGGATGTTCAACACCGATATTATCAGTGTTGCTAGAGAACATTTTGAAGTTGCTCTGCAGTTTTCCTCGCTCGACAACATGGAAATTAAAAAATTCCTTGGTATATTTGAATGGTTGAAGAATGAAGACTTTGTATTTATTTGGGGTCGAGAGCAATGTAAACATAGTACTATTTATAATTACTCAATGTATGCATATTGTAACGTTGGAGAAGTACTGCACATATACAAAAAGTCATTCAAGGATGTACTTATCCAATATGGAGATATATATATAAAAATGGACATGTTGTTTATAGATGAAGGGCAATATCAATCAACAGATAATAGTAAGGAAAACTGCTTGAAAATGCCAACTAGTTGGACATTTGACGGTTCACAAGCGAGAGAAATAACAAATAATGTTGTGTTCTCTATTGAATTATCTTGGGCCTCGTTAAAAAATGGGGCATTGGTTAAATATATTCAACTTCAAATGACCGTCACATTATACATACAACAATTCATTTAGTGATTTGTATATTTTTGACAACTTCTACATTTAATTGATGTAAATTTTATTGGACAATTATCATATTATTTATGGACGTCGTATCATGTATCTGGTAATGTGTTTCAAAATTTGTTTAAAAAATTGTAGAACATGAAAGCAATATACTTAGAAACATTGAAACATAATATTTTATTGAATGGGTTGTGTGTGTGTGTGTTTTGTTTGCAGATACTAGAAGATTTGTTACTAGTAAACCATTGATTATTTTTTAGTTCAATGGAGTTTTGTTACACGCAGTTCGTAAAAAAAGAAATTTGGATTGCCACGAACACAAGATATCAAATCAACCACAAAGTATTATTTTATACGTCCAGGATTTAGGGAATTTTTTGAAAATGCTTTAGTATATTTGAAGTTGGGGTATGGACATTTGCATAACAAAAAAACATTGACGAGCTTTTGCCAACATTATTACAAAGAATAGGATTGCAAAGTGAAAAATTTAGAGTAATTTTAACACAAGAATATTGTTCTTGCATAGCCAGAGAGGGTTATCAGGGTGATGGAAATACTTAAGTATTTCTCAAGCCTTTAAAAATTTTTTGGGACATTTTGATCCATGGTTGGGATGCTACAAATACAGTGAATACAGATGACTCGAAAGAAAAACATGTTTGTAATGAGGAAGGGAACTGTATTATAACAAAAACATATACTTGCCAAGATATCAATGACACATTCTTGTTAGATCAATTGTGGTCGTGCTTGCTGCACCTGAATGGCGTGAGTGATGTGAGGCCAATTGTGAATAAAATGAAAGTATTTTGTTAAATAATACACTTGGTGTTTGTTTGTACTAGTATGTTCAATTTCCCAATGATTATAATACTTGTAAAGTGTCGAGTTTGGTTTTTGAAAATGCAAAATCGGAGCTTGAAAGTTCCAAAATCTCTTTTCAAATTTTCAAATTTTCAAATTTAAGAATTGGGAGTGTTAAAAGTAGCCTTCCAAAATGGAAAAATCAAGTTCTAAAAGTGCCATTATCATATTTATCATATCGGAAAAGCACAAAAACCAATTTCAAAAGTGGCGATATCAAAAGAAAAAATATGCTTTTGGAACCTGGATTTGGCGCTTTTGGAACCTGGATTTGGCACTTTTGGAACCGGATTTGGCACTTTTGGAACCATATTTGGCACTTTTGGAACCTGGATTTGGCACTTTTGGAACCGGATTTTGCACTTTAGAAACCTTGATTTTGGGGTTCAGAAAGGTTGTTTTTGAAATATCTTAAGCCACGTTACGTAACATCGCTTAAGGGATGTTACATAACGTGGCTCAAGTGATGTTACCTAATGTCGCTTAAGCCACGCCACTTAGATGGAATTGCTTAAGCATCATTTATTGAGAGATTGATGCATTTTCTCTTAGATTTTCTTCCCATTCAACTTCAATTCGACATTGAAAATTTATTTTTGCATTGAACATCAATACAAGCATCGAATTGGAACCCCAAAAGTAGTAGTGGGTGGTTAAGAGAAGAAGATGTTATCTTCTCCATCCAAGTTTAAATCTCACTTTTAACATGCTTGACCTTATTGAGTTGATTTTAAATATTTCAATAGAGCTACATATTCTTAATATAAACATAGTCTTTTTTTTCCTAGAGGTTAGTGGCTATACTTCCTTACACAATATAAAAGTGGGGAATCGCTACCTATTCCAGGTGTTATCCACATATTCCAAAAAGATAGAGGAACATGGAGGTGAAGTAGATTCTCCACTCATAGTTAGATGAGGGTGGTATGAAGGTACCATCAATTCCACTTGAAGATTAACAAATGAATATAAATGAGCAATAATACCATCCACTACTTCTAAAGAGGTTTTTTGCATGTTAACTACCAAAATTTTATCACCTACTTTGTCATCGGATTCATAATCATTATACATCATAATCAATAGTATAAGCAATTTTCCATCCCATTTCATCCACATGACCTGAGGAAATGACCAAATGGACAAAAAACTAAAATCCAAACTAAAAATTTGACCATAACCTAAGGGTTGCGCATTTTCCTTCAAAAAGCATGACCTTGGTCACACATATTTCCTAAAAACCCTTGACCTGGTCCAAAAAGTGAAATTTTAATGATCATTCATAATTTTGCGCTTCCCCAAGGGAAGTAGTGACTAAAAGTGGACACATACCATCACATGGTCGAAATCAACAGCATATATAACTTCGAAAACCATAACATCTCCACTAATAAATCAAGGGAATGGATATTCCCGGGGAAATCCGGGCCCTGCGGGTTTCGGTGGGGTTTGTAGGAATAGTTCAGGCATCATATTGAAGGTCGTCTTTGGATCTATTGGCCACGATTCCAACAATTCTGTTGAGCTCGAAGGCCTTATCCAGGGACTTAAATTGATCCTCTCGGAAGCATGGTTTCCTGTGATCCTGGAAGGGGACTCTCTGATTCTTGTCGACATGGCTAAGAGAATTCTTCACGGCCAATCCCCAGAGAAAGTATCCTCCAGCTAGCGTCTCCTGGCCTGTTTGGAGTACCTGAGGGAGCTTCTTTCCAATCAGACGGCTATATCCTTTGTCCATGTCAAAAGAGAAGCCAATAAAGTGGCAGATTTCCTTGCGAATCATGGCATCAAGGCTGGCAACGCCTTATCGACTGGATCCCTGGCTGATTTTCATCACGCTGATTGGATCAGGACTTGTTGTCACCTGGCCGAAGCTGATCTGGCAGGTTGTCGTCCGATGACTGCACATGTGTCCACGTTCCAGGATGCTGAGAGTAGGCAGATGGGGGAAGTAATGAGGGAGCCTCGTGTTTTGGATCATTCCTGATCTGAATGACGCCTACCGTACCGTTGGTTACTGTGATTGACATGTTCGAGCTCAACCTTAAGTGTGGCAGAATAGTTGAAAGGGACAGGGGCAGATCTCAATGTACCCGCACCAACACATTCCTCATTACCTTTTGTGGGTTCTTAAACTCGCTGAGGGATTGCCCATACTCAGTGACGGAAGTCCATCAACTTGCAGTGTTCTCTATGATGACGTTTCAGGTTTCAAATATGCCTGGTTTTTCTCGCAATCTCATTGTTATTTCTAATGCTCTGCCTGCTTGTTGGTTTAGTGATAGTGTGTCGAGTGTGAGCGCGGGTGGTTTTTTTGGGTCAGACCAGCTGAACCTCTGGAGGATTTCATAATGGCCCCCAAGCGTCGGTATATTTCCACCAAGCCAAACTGTCTCGAGGACAGTGGGCATCTTTTTGGAGGAGAATCATCTGCGCAAGGCAGCGCTCGGGTGGGCCGTGTTACTCACACCTCATCCAAGTCTCGCCTTAAGGCTGCCGCGGTCGTATTCCCCCGTTTGTTAAGGAAGAAATAGAGGGAGTTGAGAAGGAGCTATGGGATACTGTTCAGAGCCTTCCAATTGAGGAAGTTCGCAGCAAAATTGAAGACCGGGTGGCAGACCCTAGTACCACGGTCGGTCACGCTTCTATCTACGACCGGACCCTCATGACTTACTGGGTTACCAAGAATTTGATGGCGCATGTTCTGATGGATTCGTTCAACAAGAACAGAGGTGACGAAGAACCGGTTAGGTCCTGGAAGGCCCATAATTTGGACAGTTGGGTGATGCACTCGAAAATAGATGCCATTGCCAAGAAAATTGGTATTACCTTTGTAATTCAGGGGAAGGGCGACGAGGAGCATGGCGGCAACATTCATGGTGGCACCAAGAGTCCTCCCAAGAGTGTAGGGAACGTGGCCAAAGATCAGAATCAACCAACCAGACCACATCAAATCCTGGATATCGCTGGTAGGGATCCTCCTACTGTCACAATTGATTAGGCTCTGTGTTTTGGGTTATCTTTCAGGGTTTTTAGAACTCTGTTTTTGTTTCTCATATTCACCAGATGGTAATTCTGTATGGTCTAGCTGATAATGGATTTGAACATTACTGTCCATGTCTATGTCAAATTCCTATTTGGCGGGTTTTCTGTCGGAATGTCTCAGATTCTGCTTGATAAGTTTGGTCGGTGTTTGGATTCCTGTTTGGCCGATCTCGGCCGGGAATGCCTAAGTTTTTGAAGAAACTGTGTGACAAGCTCTGTACTCTTTTTAAGCAGTAATATATAGTTTTTATTTACAAAAAATAATCAAGGGAATGGATAACATGCACATTGTATCTAGATCCTATTTCTTGACCACACTTTTGACTGTAAAATAAGCTCTCATGGTCACCATTTCATAATTGTATTCTCATATATCCAAAACACGCCCACACGCTACTGAATTTCCTTTAGAAAAGAGAGAGAAACCATATCCTTCTTTGTAATTCACCATCAGGGGAATCCTCAACCAACACTTGGCTCGAGATTGGGACTACATGGATACAAATGAACCTACCCTTGGATCAACTGTGGAGGTCCATCACTCTCAATAATGGTACCAAGGTGTGTTCTCTATCATTTGAATTATTTGTGTAATAAAAGTTATGTACATTCTTTTACATGTAGCATTTTCTTTCGATGGTGAGTTTCATGATATTGGTTTGCATGCATGTTTAAGGGTATTTATGTTTTGTTTTGTTTATATCTATTTGCTTTTCAATTTCCAATATACTACCAAGTATTTCACAACTCCTTGATAGGTTCCTGTTGAACTCATGTGAGAGAAATCACACACCACATTGTGTGCTCACATTTTGAAAGTCTCATACACAATGCCTTCATCTCAACATGCATATAGAAATGGAAATAATTTGACTCCTTGGATGCTCTGTCCTAGGCGATGCCACTTGGAAGTATCTCTTTCAATCCCAGAAAGTGAGTAGAGGAGACAATTTGAGAAAGTTTCAGAATTCTTGTCATGTAGTGAATATTCCTTTCTATTGTATATAAGAGTTTGGAGCATAAAGAACTAGATTTTAAACAAGAAAGCAATACATTTGCAAGCAATCAATAATGTTACAAAATCATGTCATTAATTATCAAACCATCAAAGAGATGCAATGATATATTTCAATAACACACAACACTATTGTATTCCATTAACTATACAAATAATGAGTGAGTTATTACATATAGGTTATTTGAATAGGTCTAGGAGGCAATTCAAATTACTCATCTAGTGCATGAGATCCTAGATAGGCTTAACTAGAGCCATAATGCCCATTGTAATTAGCCATCCAAACTCGCTAAGGTGAGTTAACAATGCCACAACCACCCTAAGTGGACTTAATCACCTAAATGAAAAGAACAATTGATGATCGACTCATGCATGTGGTGTTCATCCCTAAAAAGGCTCAACAGATGCACTAGTAGCCTAGAATAGCTTCTAGAGGTAGTTGAGACCCTGAACTGAGTGGAGTGAACCCCATGTTTTACTACCTAACTCTAACTGTAGTGGATCATTTCTAAAATCAGGGAAAGAATCCCCAAATTATGGAATGCACCCTCAATAGTTAAAAATAGATGGTTATGAGCTCTATAAATGACAGTTGGCTTATAAATAATAGTGTAGGCCCCTTGGATCTTAGGAGTAAGCTCTAGGGTGGTTCAGAAGGCCAAATTGGATGCAATTTGATCCAATAGACTCATGAGACCATGACCTGAGTCCCTAGGTGAGAGAGTGATGCTATGGAGAGGTTATTATGCTCTAACACTGTGTGCACACACCAAATTCCAAATAAAGCTAAGGGGATGAGCCAGTGGTGAGAAGTTGGTCCAAAGAAGGTTCTCTTGAAAAGAAAAAAACATGAAAGAGAGTCGATCCTTGTTAGAAATCACTAATAGAGCGAAGAACCCAATACCCTTAGTGGTAACCACCTTTCCATTTACTACTAAGGAAATGTGAATTTATGATTAGTTTAAATATATTTTTAATAATAATTATACTTAAAATTACATGTTTGAAATTTATTCCACGTATATTCTTTTGAAAAATAAAATAAATAATATTTTAAAAACTTTAAAATTAACTTAATACCTTAAAATTACGTTGATCTCTGATGCACAAGAGGATCATCTTGGAAGACTATCATATCAAATTTGCCTTTCCTCTGGAGCAATAAAAGAAAGTCAAAACAAAAATCCCAAGATTTTTGTTGGAAACTAATATTGATTATTCTATACCTTGGGGGTTCTTTGATGGAGCATGCCAAGGGTCTCGATGAACTTGTGGAGTAGGGGCAATTCTCTATCAGATCAAAACACTTTTTTTCTTTTCTATGAGATATGGAGCTGGTCTTGGTACAAATAATAGAGCATAGTTTTCTTGAGGTCTGTTTTTTATTTTTATAAGGAATCCATTTTAAGGCTCCCATGATGACTATATATATCTTTTGTTAGAAAACAATTAATGAGTTAGGAGGTCATTAATATACTATATGAACAATCTTGGCATTTTTTAATTATGAGCTAATATGACTCGTAAAAGTGTATTTTGATTTATGCCTAAAATTTCAAATACACAGATTTTTTTCTTGGAAAAAAAACTCAAAACCTTAAAATTAAAAATCTTGGTTTATTTTTTTTAGCAACATAATATATGGTATTATCTAAAACAAGTGACATAAACAACGAATCTACTTAATACTTCATCTTAAGAAAAGTTAAAAAAAAAAAATAATAACAAAGAGAATCCAAAAATGAATCTCAACATAGAATAAAACTTCTTATATCAATATAGCCCTAAAACAAAGAAATGAAACACAAAACAAATAAAATGTTATAACTTCAAATATATGTTTATAAAAAATAAATAAGTATTTTTTTTAATTATAAATAGATACATATTTTTTCCATATGTTAATCTTTGAGATTTATATGTTTATAAAAATAACTTTATCTTGATAGTGAATTTGAAGATCATGAAAATATAAAAAATGGATTATTTTTTTGAAAATTATTAATCATTCCTTAAATTAATTTAATATTATACAAAGTATGCAAAAGGCATTAGTATACATCATAAAAACATAAATAATTGGATAATAAGTACATGTATATGATAATTAGTATATAAAGATTTTATAATAATGAAATAATAATATTTTGTTTTATTAATTAGTTTGTTCATAATTTATGGAACTTGATTGTGGTCTAATAAATTGCGACATCTAAGGAATTCTTAACATAGTTAGAAATTTATTTGAATCTTCTGAAGTAACCATACATAATGAAACCCATCTAAACCAACCATACTAATAAGATTTAACAATAAAATAATAATATTAATTAAATTACACACGTGTTAAATGTTAAATTCATTTAATTTATAATTTAATTTATATATAAATTTATAAATTATAAATTCACATATATATAAAACTTATTTACTACATAAATAAAGAAATATTATATTAACTTAATGTAACATACCTACCTTCATGTGTATATTTACTACATAAATAAATAAATATTATATTAACTTAATGTAACATACCTACCTTCTTGGATAGAGATTACGTCACCTTTCGAATTATAATTTTTACATTTACTTATTATATATTAAATAAATAATTTATTATTATAATATTTAATAAAATATATTAATTAATTGACAAACTTATTTTATAAATTGGATTTATTATATATTAAATAAATAATTTATTATTATTTATATTTAATAAAATATATTAATAAATTAATAACATTTTTGAAGGTGTAAATTAGATTTAGTAATTTTAAGAGATTTTATTTAAAATAAAAATATATATCTTGAAAAGGTAACTTGTGCATTATGTTAAATAGATATCATAATTTAATTAAATAAAGTTTTCTTCAATAAAAACACATCAAAATTTGTATTAACGATGGGAACCATTTTTCTTTCATAAAAGTTATTTCCAAAGTATAAAACTATTACTTAATCAAATTTTTGTTTTTAATTAATTCAAAATTATCAATTTTAATAATTTTAAAGTTTGTAAAGTATAAAATTATTTTATAATTAAATTTATATTTTTAATTAATTTCAAATTAAAAAAATCTAATTTCACAACTTAAATAATTTCAGAGCTGGATAAAAAAATATAATTCAATACACAGATCATGAATTATACATTCACATCTTAATTTATCAGTAATATACACAACATTTATTTAACTATATTTTATATTATATTATGAATATGAAAATACTAAATATAATATGTCCCAATCATAATTATGAAGTTCCCTTAGAGAATCAAAGACCTATGTCTTCGTGTGAAGGTTAAAAGATTAACTATAGTTAGATTAATATGGTATTTTTTAGAGGTGAAATTTTGTCAAATAATTATTTTTGGGTCTTTTTCAAAAAAATAAGTTTGTTAATTGGTTATTTTTACTTTAAAAAATTGTCTATATTTACAAAAAAATGTTTTTTTTTGCATAATATTCGCCAAAATTTACAAGTTTTAGTAGTAAATTCTATGTTTCTTATTTAATATTTGTTTACCTATCTATATGTATGGTTTTTTCAATCCAAAATAATCACCTAGAATACTATACTTAGGTATACTGTTTGAATCCTTAAAAAATACCCTCATTGAATGTGTTGACAACCATCTAAAGGGTTCCATAGTCCAATTGTGCCACATCATCATGGCAAAGTTTTATCATGTGAGACAACTCTCGAATTTCGTTTTCATTGGGAATCCATTTGTACATCCTTCATGTAACGAGGAGGTGGATTCATTACTGTGGATACTAGAATTTGTTTTCCGTGATAGCCAAACACTTACTGGCCTGAATTCTTAGCTAATTCCTGTACAAAATTGATGTGAAGAGGAGGGCTTCTTACTTCCTAAAGGTTAGAGGTTTTCTTGGACGTCTTTCTGTTCATTTATTGGCATCGCATCTCCTTCTAGAAAAGAACAAAAATAACTGCATTAATCTTGCATTGTTAAAAAATAGTCTCTTGCATTTGTTCGACATGTAGTATTCTAGAGGTGGAAATTAGCCTAAGATGCGCTCATGCAACCACAGGGAAAGAACTTTTGTTCCAAGGGAATTCTACTTCTACACGGAGTCCTCTTATGAAAACCCAAAATTCTAGGCATGAGGAGCAGTAGGTGGGCGATTATCATGTTCCCATTAGTGGCTTTGCCAAAATTTCCATGCCTTTCATTGGTACACGACCGATCTTGTGTGTGTGTGTGTGTGAGAGAGAGAGAGAGAGAGAGTATTTAATATACTTTATCATGCTTTTATGCGTGGGTTTGATTTTTATTTTTCTTATTGTATCATACATCTATGTTTATTAAGAGTTATAGTGAAATTGAGAAGCATTTCAAATTTCAAGATATTTGTATATCTAGGGGGGAACTTCCTTTGGCACGCAATGGGATTTGTAAGCATATCTATAGGACAAAAGGCAGGTTCATACACGAGCTTCAACTAGGGATTCAGTTCGTGACATCAAGTTTGAAGAAGGCACGTGTTAATTTTCTTCCCTTTTACAAACCCCTATCTCATTATGTTTATAGGTGTTAGAATAAAACTGATATTCTCTCCATTTTTGCCTTATGATGGAGATTGATCTCCCCAAATCCTAAATTTACGGATATTCTTGATCGTTTTTACTACGGGTTGGTTTTTATTCACCCACTAGATGTCTATATTCGAACCCTCAACCTACTTGTGGAGATGAGATAACAGAACAGTGTTCACGGTAGTCAACAGTTGCTCAGAGGAAATCTAGGCGAGTGTCATGATGGGTATCAATGACGCTCCCCTTGTTGTTGGTGGCTGGATTCATTTTCCGGCAAAGGATGGTTGTATTTAAGATTTGCATGGAAGTCAACATTTGATCCCTATCGACATTATTCATATGGGCCGAGTTATTCATATATGTTGAACTTGTATTAAAAGGTTTCACATAAATCTACTATATGAAATCCCATTTTCTCAATAAACATACATTGTGTCGAGTTGTAATTATAATTGTAAAATCATTTTGTTTTGTACATTACAACATGTGTTTTGGTTTTACATTACAACAATTGGTTATATTATATGCATTTTGTAAATTATGTTGATAATAAGAACAATTTTTTTAGTATAATTAGTAATTATTTTGGTAAAAATACCCTTAAAACACTCAAGTGATTAACTATCTTTTTCACAAGCTTCATTCCCTTTTAAAATATCCAAAAGTTTATAAAGTTATTATTGATAATTGGGGGCCCGACTCAATACAAGCTATCTATTGAATTAATTGCCACACTCAGGGCTCAGGGATATCTTTCCCTTTATCATGCGGCCTCAACGAATTATTCTAACTCTCCTTTTCAAGCCTGGGTTGGCGCAGAACAGATCAGTCTCCAAGGTTATTGGCTGCAGAATGGAATTGTTATATCCGTGATTTGCACAGGGGCTGTATCCATCTCTCCATGGATGTGGACAAGCTAATATGGTCACGGAATACTTCCACAGGGATATTGACGGCTTGATCGGCCTATGAAACCTTCTTTCCGGACAGGGCTTCTTCCAATTGGTGGCATGCAATGCTGTGGCAGTGGAATATTCTGATAAAAGTTAAAGTCTACATGTGGTTGGCCCTGGAGGGAAAGCTCTTATTTTGGATTAATTTGCAGAAACGAGGGTTTGTTGGGCCAAGTATTTGTTGTTTATGCAAACAGGAGGCAGATATGGATCTACTTCTTTTTTTAATTGTGTTTTTAGTATGCAAGTTTGGGAGGTGGTCCGTCTTACATCTGTTGGCTTTCCATCGTGGAAAGACGAGTCCCTGTCGGACGTATTACACTACTGTTATAAGTCCAACCGTAGCGATGCAGAGTTGGCTTGCCTTGTGGTTTGGAAGATTTGGAAGGCGAGAAATCTCGCTATATTTGAAGATAAGCTTCTTCAGCCGAAGTGGGTGGCGAGCAAGGCGGTGGTGGTACACTATGAAGCGGGGGGAATCGAGGCAGATATAAATGGTAAGCATCTTCCCATATGCATGCCCATTTCTATTCTATCTTCGATGTTTTTTGGTAAATTTGATGGGGCTTCACAGGAATCAGGCTTGCTTTGTGGGGCGGGTGGTGTCATTTCATTAAACCACGGCTGTTTCTTTAATATCTGGATCAATTTTGGTCCAGGACTAATACCAAAAGTGAAATCTGTGCACTTTGGATTATCCTTTATTTTGTGTTATTGCATAACCTGGAGCTGCGGCAAATAGTGGGTGATTCTCATGTTGTAATCAACTGGATTAACGGTATCGGGAGAATCAATGTCATCGCTCTTTCTCCTTGGCTTGTCAAAATCAAGTCTCTGCATCAACATTTTAAGGGTATCCAATTTGTGCATGTCCCTCATGCTACGAATGAACTTGCGGACTGTCTCTCAAAGCGAGCTTTGTATTCGGTGGAAGGTACTCTGTTTTTTGAATTTTGGGAGGTTGATATTCTTCGAGAAGCAGGCAGCTTCTTCATGTATTGATACTCGGTTATTTTCCGGATTGCTCGAGTATGAGTAGTGCCCTGTTCTTTTGGTCCTACCTTCTTGGATGGCCCTCCTTCTTCTCTTGATTGGAGGCTACCATTTGTTCTTGGTTTGTGTATTGGGCTCATTTGGCTGGGTGGGATCTTCTCTTTGTGGCTGGGGGCAGCTATTATCTGTGGTGTGTTGGGTCTTTGCTCATGGGTTTGGGTGTTATCTCTAGTCCAGTGGGACGGTTCCATGTTGTTCTACCTCTTGCGGTGGGTTGTTTTTATACTTTCTATATTATACTTGTCAATAAGTATAGCTATTTTTTTGATTGAAAAAGAAGTATATCTCAAAAACGTGGAAATAAGATAAAATCTAATACTATTTATCAACTCTTCAATATTTATAATAAAAAATTATAACCTTCAACATCATATGAAGTACATATACAGATAAAAAATATATCCAATACTTTTTATCAACTCATCAATATTTGTAAGAACAATTATAGCATTCAACATCATATAAGTACATATCTCCAAGACGTGGAATTAAGATAAAAGATAATACTATTTATAAACTCTTCATTATTTGTAATAAAAATTATAACCTTCAACATCATATGAAGTACATATCTCCAAGACGTGGAATTAAGACAAAATATGACGTGGACTTAAGATAAAATATCTCCAACGGTTAATCATAATTGGATTATCTTTTGAATTGGCAACGTGGAATTAAGACAAAATATGACGTGGACTTAAGATAAAATATCTTCCACTGTTAATCATAATTGGATTATCTTTTGAATCGGCAATTTTAAATGGTTGACGACGTTGGAATTTTTTATAATATAATTAAAAATGATTATTAACGTTAATAAGAATGAGAAAATATATTTTATTTTTATTTTTTTATTTAAGTTTTTAATTATATCAAAATTAATTTTTCATTTCAATATTTAGAAAAATGATTTATACTATAATTAAAAATAATTAGCAAATTGAAATATTAGAAATTAATTAATGAAAAGTTAAATTAAGTTGAGTGCTCATCACATATTACTCTTATTATTGTTTTGGATATGTTTTGACTTTCTATTAATCGTTATTTGACTTTACAAAACGTTTGTTAATTTGAGCATTAATTATTGCAATACATATTATTTTTCTCAAATGTTATTGGATTGTAGTTTTAGGCATTACTACGACATAGTTCTTGGAAGTTGGGGTGCTTAGTTAATGCAGATTTTAATGCAGTTGATTATTTGTAAGGTTCAAGCTTCACGTCATCTTGCAATTCTTGGACCGCCTTTTTCCATTTGCCGCTTACTGCTTATTGCCCTAGAGTTACTTGCAATCTTTTCAGCTTCAGTGATTTAAGATATGTCTTAGAATTGTTTCATTTATTCTAGCACCTAAGTCATAATCAATAACATGGTTGAATCCCTAAGTTAAAGATTGTTTCATTGAATCGGTGTTGTTCCGTATTAATCTTTGCTTCAATTGAAACCCTTTACAATTCAATTCGACTCGATAGCAATTATTTGCATAGTAGTTACCTTTATAGTTCAATTTGACCCACTATCAAATCTTTGCATAGTAGTTACCTCTCACTCTTGCACCTAAGTCATAACCAGTTACAAAATACATGGGATTATAACTTTCTGTCGCTGACTTTGAATACACAAGTACCCAACTTCCATATGACTTTAACAAAAATACATAATTGCAATTAAATAATCTATCATCAGAGGGCATATTGGTAAGTGATAACAATAGTTATGAAACAATGGTTTCCTGGGAACAGTAGCCCGTCTCACCTCTAGCTATTGAATTCTACTGTTCTAGTGAAGGCTTATACTTGCCGAAAGAAAGCAAAAAGTAAAGACTTGGACTGGCCTTGGCCCATTACTCCTTTGGAGAGACCGATGGACTAACAATCTATTTTCTAAACTAATTATTTTTCATAGCATTGTAATGGCTTGTATTCTCAATTCCATATTGTTCCCTGGTTTTTTCCTACACAACTTTTCATGTTGCAATTTTTCTTCTTCCAGTCTACTTCCGTGCTCTCTTCTTGTGCATCATCATCTATGATAGTCTCCCCTTCCATGAATGAATCAATGTTTTTGATATTCAATATTCGTAGGAATAAACCAACGGAACGCCCTTTGTTTTTCTCTCACCCGGATGTAACACATAGTTCGGCCACACAAAAGAAAAACCTCATATTCACTGAGAGACCGGTTGTCACTCGTATGCAACAATCTCCACCTTGACAACAATTTACCTAATACCATTGCTCATTGCTCTATTCATCACCTTTCTTGCAAGCCTAGAGAAGCTAAGCACCACTGTAGCTTCTCTAAAGTAACTGGCTTTGTGAACATGTGTGCACTATTCTTTTGAGTGTGAACCTTTTCAAGAACCACTCCACCTTCATCAACATGTCTAACAAAATGGTATTTTACAAGAATATGTTTTGTCTTATTGTGATAAGCTGGATTTTTAGCCAAATGAATAGCACTTTGACTATCACATAAAAATTTGATAGTGTTCTGAACCTTTCCTAACTCACCCAGCAAACCTTTTAACCAGATTGCCTCTTTGCAAGCATGTGAAGCAACTATATATTCTGCCTCTATAGTGGATAAAGCAACAATATTCTGAAGCTTTGACATCCAATTAATAGCTCCACCTGCAAGAGTAAAAACATAACTTGAAGTGGACCTCCTCTTATCCAAGTCACCTGCAAAATCAGAATCAACATAACCACAAACTTCATCACTGCAACCATCAAAAGTGATACAATAGTCGCTTGTGCCTCTAAGATACCGAAGCACCCATTTCACTGCTTCACAATGCTCTTTTCCTGGATTTTCCATGTATCTACTGACAACACCAATTGCATGTGAAATATATGGTCTTGTACTTATCATCCCATACATCAAACTTCCTACTGCATTAGCATATAGCACACGAGACATATACTGCTTTTCTTCATCACTACTAGGACTCAAACCTGAAGAAAGATTGAAATGAGAAGCTAAAGGGATATTAACAGGTTTCACCTTATTCGTACCGAATCTCTGAATTATAGAGTCTCCACATACTTCTTTTGTGATACCCATAGCTTGCCATTTTTCCTGTCTCTATGTATTTGCATGCCCAAGATATGATTTGTTGCTCCTAGATCCTTCATATCAAATGTCCTAGCCAACTAAGCCTTTAACCTGTTGATTTCAAACATGCTCTTGCTTGCGAAAAACATATCAACAACATATAATACCAAAATAATGAACATGCCATTTTCCAACTTTTTAAAGTACACACAATGGTCATACTCACTCCTGGTAAAATTATGGCTCACCATGAAAGAATCAAACTTCTTGTACCATTGCCTGGGAGACTGCCTCAGGCCATACAATGATTTTCTGAGCTTGCAAACAAACCTTTTGTTGCGATTCTGAACAAACCCTTCTGGTTGTTCCATGAAAATTTCCTCATCTAAATCTCCATGTAAGAAAGTTGTTTTGACATCTAGCTGCTCTAACTCCAAATCATATAAGGCAACTAGTGATAACATAATTCTGGTAGAAACAAGTTTCACAACTGGTGAAAAAATATAATGAAAGTCAATACCTACTTTCTGATAAAACCCTTTTGCAACTAGTCTGGCTTTGTACTTCGGAACAGTGTCATCAACTCCTTTCTTCAGTTTGTACACCCATTTGCATCCAACCACTTTCGTACTCTCTGGAAGTTCCACAAGATCCCATGTTTTGTTCTTTGCCAAAGAATCCATTTCTTCTTTCATTGCAAGTTGCCATTTGTCACTGTCAAACACTTCTAATGCTTCCTTATAACTGTTAGGTTCTCCTTCATTAGAAATGAAAGCAACAGTTGTGACAAAATCATCATACCTCTTCGGAAAAGTTCTATCCCATGTAGATCTCCGTAGAGTTTGTTGTGGTATTTCCTCTATTTTTGTCTGCTCATCCTCCTGAGGAGTGTCCTCATGAATATCCTCCTCCTGGACATCCTCATGATTCCTCCTCGTAGACGACAGAGTATCAAATTGAATTTGTTGTAACTGTGGTACATTAGCTTGTTTCAAATCATTACTTACATCTAAATTTGACAAATAAAGTTCATCAAATATTACATCTCCGTTTATGATGATTTTGTCGACAATAGGATTCCACAATCTATATCCATTAACACCATCACCATATCCAACAAAGATCAATTTTCTTGACTTAGGATCTAGTTTGGAACGCTGAATTTTCAGAATAAGTGCATAGGCTTCACAACCAAATACTCTAATATTAGAATAATCACATGGTTGACCTGCCCATACCTCTTTTGGAATTTTGCAGTCAATTGTTGTTGATGGTGATCGATTGACCACGTAACAAGCTGTAAGCAATGCCTCTCCCCGCAATTCCTGCTGCAACTTTGCATTATTGAGCATACTCCTTTCTCTTTCAAGAAGAGTCCTATTCATGCGTTCAGCAACACCATTCTACTGCAAAGTGTAAACAGTGGTCTTATGCCTCTCAATCCCATCCTTCTTGCAATAATTATAACATTCCTTAGAAGTAAATTCGGTCCCATTATCTATTCTGAGACATGTAATGAACCTGCCAGTGCTCTTTTCAACCAAAGCTCTAAACTACTTAAATATATCAAAAACATCAGCTTTTCTCTTTAATAAATAGATCCAGACTTTCCTCGAGTAATCCTCTATAAAACTGACAAAATATGATGATCCCCCATAAGAAATTGTAGAATATGGGCCCCATAGATCAAAATGAATGTATTCTAGGATACCTTTACTAGTGTGTTTTCCAAATTTAAATTTTTTTCTAGCTTATTTACCATAAATACAATGCTCACAAAACTTCAAATCTACATATTTCAAACTAGGAAGCAACTTTCGATCAGCAAGTACCTTCATTCCTCTTTCGTTGATATGACCTAACCGCTGATGCCATAAACGAGCGAAGTCTGTTGTTGCACCAACTGATGCTACTATTGCGTGATCGATTTATGTCCTCCCTTCAAGTTTATACAGGTTCCCCACTCTGTTTGCCTTCATAACAACCAAGATACCTTTCGATATCTTCATAACTCCACCTTGAACTGTAAATTTGTAACCGACGTCATCAAGAACTCCCATTGATATCAATTTCTTCCTCAGTTCAGGTACATGTCTCACATTTGTTAGAGTCCTAACAGTCCCATCATACATTTTATTTTGATACTCCCTATCCCAACAATTTTACATGTAACATTATTTCCCATATAAACTACCCCATCATCTATAGATTGGTATGTGGAATACCAATTTCTATGAAGACACATGTGATGAGATGCTCCAGAATCAATTAACCAGTCATAATGGTATTGTGAAACAGTATATGTAGATAATACCTTATCAATCATACCTTCATTCTCGGCTATGTTTACCTCCTTTGTAGAGTCCTCCTCCTTAGAAGCTTGCTTCCGTTTCCAACAACCTTTCTTAAGATGTCCTGCTTTATTGCAATACCAGCACTTCAATTTACTCTTTTTGCCCTTCGACTTTGACCTTGATGTACCCCTTGAATGTCCTCTTTCATTGGTTCTTCCTCTAGCCACATTTACTTCTGATCTCGAGGTTTCAAGACTAGATTTCTTTCGAGTTTCCTCAGAAATTAAGGCTCCCACAACTTCATCGAAGGTAATAGACTTAGTAGAACTAAAACTGATAGAGGTTACAAAATGTGCCCAAGACTCAGGTAGAGAGCACAACAGTAAAATCGCCTTGTCTTCAAATTTAATAATATCTTCTATACTAGCCAACTGACAACTAAGAGTATTGAACGCATTCAAGTGATCAGAAATTTTTGTACCTTCTTTCATACGCAAGGTAAATAACTGCCGCTTCAGGAGGATTTTATTTGTCAAGGATTTAGTCATGTACAGACTTTCCAATTTTGTCCAGAGACCTGCTGCTGTAGTTTCAAACACGACGTTAAATAAAACATTGTCGGCCAAGCACAACAAATAACACTGAGAGCTATTTCATCCATCCCCCCAATCTTCATCTGAAATATCCACAGGTTTCTTTGTCTTCCCTAGCATTGCCTTCGCCACTCCTTGCTACACGAGCATATCCCACATCTTGACCTTCCATAACTCGAAATTATTGCTCCCATTGAACTTCTCAATTTCAAATTTGACACTCTGCGTTTTTGCCATTTTCTCAAAAAACCAGGTCAAAAATTTATAAAAAAAACCCTTTTCAAAATAGTGAAATAAAGGTTTTAATACTTTAAAATTCCAAAATAATGGAATAAAGGTTTATAAATAATAAAAAACAAAAAAATATAAAACCTTCCCCTTATAACTCCCACCTTAATCCACTATATGCTTTATTGTTAAGAAAACAACAAACCCACTTTTCATAAATATGCCACCTCCACCTTATACACGATAAACCCAAGAATTTTTACACACCCTTTACGAAGTCATATGAAAATTCTTTACTTTACCAAGTTACGAAGTAAAATGAAAATTCTTTACTTTACCAAACTTTAGTAAGTAACATGAAATCACCTTTTCCGAAAGAAAAAGGATTTTCGCGCTCCACGACAATAGAAGGCCGCGAAAATCTCCTCGAATTTAATTTCGTAAGTTTGCCATATAATTTTCGTGCCCCACCAAGCTTGGGACCCACGAAACTCTCGAATTTTCTCCCCTTCTCTCCTCAGGTAACTTTTGACCCGTAAACCCGTAAAACTGGAATTTGTTGCTCTCTTCAGGTGATAGGCAGGATGATGTTCACTCTCAACTTTCTCGTTCTCTCCGGCCTCCTACCAAGCTCTAATACCACTTGTTGGATCAAACAACCACAAAACACAATATGCAGCAGAAGCAATTAAAACAAGAAATCAACTAATGACACACACATAAAATATACGTAGAGATTTACGTGGTAAAACCCTCTAGAGGGAAACATACACGTAGCAATGGTATCAGGTAAATTGTTGTCAAGGTGGAGATTGTTGGAAACGGGTGACAACCGGTCTCTCGGTGACTATGTAACTGTCTAACCGAGTATGGTCAGTTATGAGAAACTGTGTAAGAAATGTATATATTTCTTGTATTCTCGTAGAGAAGTATTGAGAGAGTTGAAGCTGTTGTAATCTTCATTTACTGAATAATAAGAAGACCGATACCATTGCTTCGTGGATGTTTCCCTCTAGAGGGTTTTACCATGTAAATCTCTGCGTATATTTTATGTGTGATTCATTAGTTGATTTCTTGTTTTAATTGCTTCCCCTGCATATTGTGTTCTATGGCTATTTGATCCAACATAGTAAGAATTTTGGAATATGAATTATTAGGGAACACCAAACTTTTAATGTGATAGATATTTCATCCTATGATCAATGATTGGAAAGACAAGTTAACAATATGACAGAACAATTGGGATTTACTGTCTAGATTTACAACTTGCCTAATAGTCTGGACTTTCTGTTTATGAGTATTCTCTGTATAGCGAAATAGAGTTCAATAAGTACTCTGACCCATCTCAAGGTAGTACTCCACGACCATGGCAAATAAAAATGCATTATTTTCAAATCAGTTCAAATTCAAAAATATGTATTCATGTCTTTAATATCCTCATGGACCCTTTGTGGTCACTAGTAAATATAATAAAATCTGCTTAGTTTGGAACTTGCATTTTCTTATCTTGTCATGGAATTTCAAAGTTTCTAAAAATTCCTTTTTTGTCTAATCAAACAAGAGATGACAACTATACTCTGTAATATTAAACTTGAAATGCGTACAAGTAGAGTCCCCTCTATCCCCATCCACATTATATTATGAACTTTAACTCTATGAATTTAACACATCAAGTGAAAAATTCCAACATAATGTTGTGTTATTGTAGCCAATTATTTGCTATTTTGTGAAATGTCATTGTTAATTGGGACCAAGAAATTTCTCCAAGAGCAGCAGCAATGCCAACAAATAAAGCTATGTACAAGTCCTTGGTAATGCCCACTTTGTTGACAAAGGGCCATTTACGAACCAAAATAATAAGGGTTAAACACAATTCTTGAATTTGGTTATACAAAACGTGCTAAATCGGCTTAACACAACAACACAATCCCACAAAATGTTCACTATATATATTACAAACATAGAAATTTAAAAGATTCAGTAACTTTAGGAAGGGCGGGATTAGAAAAACTTAAACAATTGGCAATCAATCATAGGCAAACTTAACCGAATAATACTACTTTAATCGGATCTACTGCTGGAATGCTTGCTCATGTTGATGCTACTTTAACCATTGCATAGGCTGAGTCAACTCAATCTCGAATGGGTAGCAATGCCCCTTAAAGTGGTTAAACTTCAATCATGGATTCTGGGTAAACAACTAGGTCAATATCAACTACTCTTACTTATGCGTTGTTCATTGGTTCAATTTAGTGCACGGTTTTCCTTCAGACATTGTAAGATTTGGTAGCTATGCAAGCTCTGTGCTTATGAGTCCAATGTTTTTATGAAACAACAACAAATGCATATTCAACTCTATTCGAACCGTCTGCATTCAATGCAATACCCCTACATGTACATCTGCATTGATAGAAGGATTAGTAATTGCTTGTGCAAATTGCAATAAAAATCCCCCCTTCACATATGCACACTGTCTAAATGTCAATATCAAAACACTGGGAAATACCGTTAACGTTATACACTGTATATTTAGAAATCATATTATGCAAGAACTACTTCCTAACCTACAACAAATGTCGTATGACATATATCTACAGAACAAATTAGATACTATATATATTCTATGCAACCTTCAAGAGCACGACCATTTTACATTGAACCAAGACAACATAGTGTTACACATGGCATAAGAAAAAGGTAACATAACATCTCAATTAATTTCACATATTTCTGAGAACAATTCGCATTAACATTATTGACGTGTTCTCTATTTGCATATCAATAGAGAAAAAAGAAGATGACAAAAAAGCTTGTTGAGTACTATTTTTTATTTTTTGATAATATGTACATATACTAGTAGTTTTGACAAGACCATTGCTTAGCATTTACAACTTCTGTACATATACTAGTAAGTTTGACCAAGATGTACATATAATAATTACAACATTTCTAATAGCAATTTTGACTTCAATTCTATGTTCAATATTTATATAATATCATGCATCATAAATAGGGACATCGCCACCTTATGACACTTGTTCTTGTGGAACTAGGTAATAACGAAGTGTAAATAATTGATTTTTTGGGGAGAAGTAAACTCAATTTCAATTATATTTATACAAGTTTATATTTAATATAGTTTATATTTAAGATAAGATATGAGAAATAAAGACCATGCATAAATAAATTATATCTTGACTATCTTATAGTTTATTTATAAAGTATAATTAGATTTATATTTAAATGAATTTGTGCTTATGTTTATAATAAAGATAATATTGTAAATGTGAAGTTAGAGATATAGTAAGTATGAAGTTGATTTTAGTAAAGGTCATGGATAAATGGAATTATAATTTGATAAATTTGTGTTCATATTTATAGTAAAGGTGTTGTGTAAGTTTGAAGTGAAAGTAGTGGGTTAGTTTGAATGGTTTAGTAGTTTGAGCTTCAAATAGGAGGCATGGGGTTGAACCCTAGGTTGACTGCTTTTGTTGTGTGTCTAAAATCAATGGTTTTAGGGGTTGAGAGTTGTAATTAATTTTGATGAGTTTACACTAGGTACCATTGATGAGAGGAAATGCCCAAAGATTATCCATGAGCTTTTTTTTAGGAAATAATATAAAATTAAAGTTATGTTTAATAAATAATATTAATGTTTGGTGAAATTTTAGTTTAGAGTTATTTAAGAATTTGAATTTGATATTTAATTCCATCTTGACTTTTTTTTTCTCAAAAAATCATTATATTTGTTATTGAAAGAGTGAAATCAAAATATACATCATTGAATTTCACAAGGCCTTCCAAAATCTAAGAATTTCTTCAAGATCTACCCTATCCTCTACTTATTATAATCTTACATACATGAAACTAAGTCTCTTCAAAACAATCCCTATAACTATAATTCATATCACTTATCCATGTATAGTTTTTAAGATTCCTAGCCAACCTGTACCGTCTCTTCACATTAATCACAAGAGAGGGAAAATAGTTTTAGGTAAGACAATTTCTCCCTTGAATTCTTGAATGACTAGAGTTCCTTCATGCCAGGGAAAATTGTATGGGCGAAATTTTTCCCATGGGTTAATTTTGCATGGTTTTTTTGAAAAAGATTCGCCGAATTACATTTTTTCTTAACCCAATTCATGTAAATTCCATAAGATATATTTTTTTACTCCTAAAATCACCTAAAACGTCACAAAACAATATAAAATTCTTACAATTTTGAATATATTTACAAAAATATTGCCAAATGTTTTATAGTTGACATTTTGAGAATTAGTAAAATTCGCTAACGTTTCTACACTTTAAGATAAGTATGGATCCTTAAAAAAAATTCTGCTTCTTACAAGGTAAGGGCATCCTTTGAGAGCGAATTTGTTTTTGCGTTAAAATATCTGTAGATATGTACTAAGAAGGAGATAAAACCCAACTAGCATTTTGCATCCATTACTTTGTGGATAATAGGGCCTAGAGCCAAATTAGTAATATGCCATTCTTCATTACATCAGTCCATCAACAACTTCAAATTCCCCAACAACTACAAGTACCTCATGCCTTGATTTGTAGCAGATTTCAACAATATCCAAAGTGCAAAAAATTCAACTCTGTTATTAGTGCTTTTCCCTACACTATACTTGCGGGAAAATAATGATGATGGTTAAGAAAAATGAGTGCCCCAGCTACACACAAAATTGGTGTTCCTTGGAAGGATCCATTCATGGGGGATTCACTAAGTAGGAAATATTATACTATATGAGTTCATATTGGGGGATTTAATACTCTAAGAAATGGAAGGAATATATCACCTACTATATACGTCTCAAGGGGTATTTTTAATATATAAAAAACGCATATATATTAGGGGGTTGAATAAGGTGTTGGGGGACTTAAATAGGAATCTATGTCTAAATTTAGTGTGAATATGATTGTGTGTGAAGTTAGATTAGTGTTTGAATTAGTGGGTGAATCCATGGAGATGGGTAACAATTTTTGTACTTAAGTTCACATACCACTTGGCTACCATTCCGGTAAGGGTTCGCTAAAAGAGGAGAAGCCTCATTGAGTCTTCCACTATGCTATTGGAGGAACACCATAAGTAGAATGACATGATATGGTTGATGGGATCATCTCCTTGTTTCCCTTCAAACTTAGGGATATCGGAGGGAATTTTATCTGGCATAGCTGGCCATGATTGATCATGTGCTGTAGGGTCACTTTGGTCCATCGATACTTGGACCATGCACTATACATCTATCAGGATCACTTTGGTCCATCGATACTTGATGCCTCTCAAACCCATACCGTGTCTTATATTGTTCCAATTCCTCTATGCTTATGTGGTGAGATTCAAGGTGATTTTATCCTTGATGCATCATCCACTTCAATATCCTATAAATATGTTGAAGCCTCCTTGTTTTCTCAAATCTTGTTATACTTTAAGCCTTCTTGTTTTGAAACTATTCATGTGCCCTTTCTGAGTTCATCATTCTTGGAGATATCTCTCGACAATCCTCTCACACTTATAATTTGTCTTGGATTCCAAACCATCCTCAATATGAACACTCATTCCATCCTTTGTGTTCTCAAAATCAGTATCAAAGTACCTTCATGATCTTGCATTATAGTCCCCAAGTTAATTAAGAAGCATGTCCTCATGCTGAAGTGCCATACCCTCATCTCAATTGACACTATGATTCCTCATATTTAGTGTGCTAATATCTTCTTGGACCAATGCTCTTCGACAGTCATCACTTCTACCTATCTATCTACTTGCCAAGGTAGTCTTCACAACATCTTCTTTATACTAGAGTTGTCAATCACTCTTGCAACATCTACCCAAGTCACCATTATTGGAGTTGACTACACTTATTTTATTTTATAGAGTTTGTACTCACTCAATGAAATTCACTTTTGTTTTTTTGTAGTCTTCACTCTTATGCAATCTTTTTCATCGTGTTCACATTTCTCCCACCTTCCTCATATTCAATCTCTTTGCAACATTCTCCTCTTCAACATCTTGTTCTGCAAGGTCTTGTCTTCCTTGTCCCATAGTTGTTACCATTAATGATACCACTTATGCGAGAGATCATGGCAAGCCCAAAACTCATACCAACTCAATTGATAATGAACAAACTCTCATATCAACATGCTTCCCTGCAACACACCTTCAAAACCTTCAAGGCATCAATATTTCTCTTGGAGTACTATCCAAAGGTATTTTAAACAACTTTTAAACCATGGAAAGGTTAATTCAAAAACAAAATTACACATTAACATAATAAAACATCTCTTCACTTTCATTTAATGCTCAAGGCATTCATAAGTGGATGTATAAACACATGCAAATTCACTAGAATATGGAGATCATCTTCCCTTGTTTCATTGATACATGGATGCCATTACAATTTACATACATTGGGCACTCATCCCATAAAATCAACCACTTAAATTTTATTTAGTGGACTATCTTCCAATATTCTAATCTAATTGTGGGTTTCGTCTACCACTACCACAACTCATTCATGCCAGGGAAAATGCCACGATAGCTTACAAAGACTCTATGGTCATTCTTCAGTTTTGAGCTTGTTGACCTCTATCTCTTTGTGCCTTATATTAATTAACTTTGCCTATCTGTAACAATTTCTCATGGCTATTTGCTTCCCTAATTATTTTCTCTTGTGTTTTTGCTACTTAAAATGAATCATCTTCTTCCTATGAATCTTCATATTTGTCACTATCTAGATGGTCATTCCTAATCCATGTATCTATTGTTTCAATGCTCACCCTCTCTTCGTCCTTCAATAACATTTTATAATGAAAAATTTGCATGCATCCTTAGTGTTATCAGGACCAACCTCTTGTATTGGGATTTACAATTCACTTCCATTGCGTGCATGTGTTATGATCTAGCCTATTTCAGGAAGTTTCCTTTTGCATACTCCGTGAAATATTTGAAACTCTTGAACTCCAATCCTTTTTTACTAGTTGTCCTCTTCTTACCGTGCACTATTTTCCTCTGGTAACTACTCATGTCCTACAATATCACTTATCTTCATAACCCTTTTCTATTGCCATATTTTCATAGATCCCAATCCACTTTAGTGATCATTCACTTAACCATCACCACCCTATGATCTACCATGTGCCTCTTCTCATCATCTCAAGGATGCCATTCAACATGCAATCTCCCTCTATTAGGTTCTCTTTAGTCCACCAATCCTCGATGCGTTTTGGAACTCGTACTTTGTCTTATATGATTATAATATCTATGTGCTTATGTGGTGACATCCATTCACTTAACCATCACCACCCTATGATCTACCATGTTCCTCTTCTCATCATCTCAATGATGCCTTTATTTTCATGCCATTCAATATGCAATCTCCCTTTATTAGATTCTCTTTAGTCCACCAATCCTCGATGCCTTTCAAAACTCGTACTTTGTCTTATACGATTATAATATCTCTCTGCTTATGTGATGGCATCCAAAGTAATGTTATCTTTGATGCATGCATTGCTATGTATTGGTTTCAATAAAATTATTATGTCCCCGAAGGGGATCATATATGTATCGCCAACCACCTATTAATTTGGCTAGAAGCTATAAATTTTTACATTTTGCAATGTTTTAACAATGTTTGGACTATTTTATATTAAATAAAACTAATAAAAAATATTTATTTGAATTGTGATTGGTTCTAATTTGCTGACGTTTGCCTCGTTTTTCCCTTCCAATGAGGGGGCGGCAGAAAAACGTCAGCACAAAGTGTACTACTGGTTAAATGATTCACAGAAAAAGTTTAACGGGTGCACCGATATGTGTACAGTCATCTTTAATATACCTCGGTTACGGAATGAATATTAAGTTTGAACAAGCTACAACCTACTCCTGCTTTTATTATGTCCCCAAAAGAGATCAAATTTAATGTGGGCGAGCATTTTTATGTTGCTCTCTACAATTATTAAATTATATATATTAATCTTGGCTGCGTTGCTTTTCATGCAGTAACAAAGAACAACCCCAAACTTGAGGCGGTGAATTGGGAAGATCAAATTTAATGTGGGTGAGCATTTTTATGTTGCTCTCTACAATTGTTAAATTCTATATATTAATCTTGGCTGCGTTGCTTTTCATGCAGTAACAAATAACAACCCAATTGGGAAGAAAAAAAAGTGTCGGACACAACAATGCAAAAGCTATTGAAGAGAAAATTGAATTGGGAAGTAAGATGCTATCTAAACTTCTTCCTTTTGAGCCATGAAACAACCAGAGCTGGCTATCAGTGCAGTGAAAACGATACAGATATTGATAATCTTGACAGCGACGAGGATTTAATGAGCAGCGATGACTGTGATTCTGAAGAGAGTAATGTAAGCCATGAAACTCAGAAGAAGAATAAGTGGTTCAAGAGTTTTTTTTGTAGACCTGGATAACCTTAAGCTTGAGGTGGTGAATGATCCCAGAGACAGTGGCATTGCCCTGCATGTAGAGGTGGGGTTTCTATTTGTTACTGCATTCAAGTACTCGGTTATAAAAAGTCGATATGATGAGTTTGTGAAAAAAAATTCGAACCAAATCTAGTTAACATATCAAGCTACATGTAACTTTAGCGATGGAATGTGCCCTTTTACAACACCGAACCAAAATTCAATTTAATTTCGTGAGTGTAAAGCTTTTGGATTTTGGATTTTGTTACGACTTGCCTAAAGCTTTGAGAGAATAGGGAAGTGATGCTACTTGCCAGTCATTATTATTCCCTACATTATTATTATTACAGTTTTTTTATAATATGGTTTTTGGCATTCTACCAAAGTTTTTACAATACAACTTTTTTCCGAGATCGATCTTTTTCATTTTTCTTTGGAGTTGATCTCGATGCACATAACAGCGGACCGCCTTGGAATCAATCTCTTGTGCAGACTGCCACTTCAATGCATTGTGCAGACCGCCTTGGAATTGATTTCGTGTGCAGATAGTCAGTTCAGTGCATTGTGTACACCACCTTGCAGTCGATACATTGCATGCAAGGAACGTGGCAGGTACATGCCTCATGTGCTGAGAGTATATCCGAAACTGACATTCTGGAAGATGGGTTTAAGTGGTACAAGTATGATAAGAAATTTGTGAAGAACGGCACAATCCGAGGTGCTATAACACGTCTTGGCTGTACTTATGCTATAACACGTCCTAACTGTTTGTTGAATTGTGAATTATTTGTTTGCAGGTTTTATTTTCAGTGCTCGCATAGCAACCAAAATTACATATCCCTGTCAAATCGAATGTGTTTAAGAAAATTAAGGATAGGGTATGTTTATCCCCATTAAATCTGATGTTTATTTTCGTATCCATATTCAAACATACTCAAACATTTATGTTCTCTCTGTCCAAAAATTACAGGATCAACGGAGGGTGGAGGAAGATCGATGATTCTCATTCCTTTGTTTTTACCATAGCCATTAAAATTCGACAGTGAAAAAAAAATACAATTGAGAATTTACTATCACAACTATTAAATTCCAGCACTGTTAATTATTATTCCATGCCTACATCATCTCAATCATTCACATCGAAATCTATAACGACATACAGATGCAGGGTTGCCCGGATTTTTGGTGGGGAATTGGCTCTTTATTCTCTATTGCATGGTGTGGTGTGTTTGATGTCGGGACAGAGATAGTTCAACTAGTGTAATCTACAACTCTCTCCACTGCTCTTAAGACCTAAAAAACAAAAATATCCATTAGCTTATGTAGCCTCCGAATACATATTTACGTCTGCATTAACAGATATAAACAGAGATTCACCTTCTTTTGTTGGGAGATTTGCTCATTGTCTAAAAGGTGACCATTATCAAATTGAAGCTATGCAACGGTTGAACCTCCATACGATATCTCTGAATGTAAGGTATTTTATATGGCTTATAGAAATGATTGAAAGAATGGAATGATCAAACTCCGTATACTACAAATTTACATATAACCTTTAGAGATGATGTATTGCATAACATGGTCATAATTTATTTTATTAAAGAGCTTTTGTTCATCTTATGGTTCACGTTATAGTCAATCGTCATAATTTATTTTATTAAAGAGCTATTGCTCATCTTATGGCTCACGTTAAGTCATTGTTATTTTTAAATAGAAAACTATTTTATTCATAAAAATTTATACAAACTAGTTGGTTCTCAATATAATTAGATATAATTTTGTCATATATATGTATATAATGTTGCTCACGAAAATTGATTTAACACATTTTGAATGGTTCTCATTTTATACAGAAAAACATGGGTTAGTAAAAACACTGAAGATGTCAAAATTAATTAATGGACATGTGGAGAGCGACTGAACATCGTTTAGTTATTCATTCAACAAAATATCCATTGAGTTTCCATCTTTGAGTGTCTATAAATTTTGAAATATTTGCAGAGTGAGTGTGACGTTACCATTTGTGCAGGTGCTCGCTGATTAGTGGGTCATCTGTGATTGACTACAACAAATTGATTCAAGAGATTGACATAGAGAAGGTAGCACCTTGGCCTATTTTTATCATTTTTAAAATTGGAACATATAGAGTACATAAACAGGCCATGGATGATCCAAACTGACAAAGGAGTACATAAACATTACATTAAAAAGAAGAAGAAGAATATCATTCAGAGAAATGGCTACAAAGATTCCAACATTTATTTTATTTTGTTGATCTGATCTGTTTTTCTAAAACCTTTATGGCTAATTGCCTTTAAAGGAATTTCACTAATTACAAGAAAATACTAAGAATTCATGAAGTTCTCATTAGATTTCCTGCAAACTGAAAAAATAAGCTAGCTCCCATTCTCCATCGAGATTGAATGCTTTTCTGTTGAATGATATGACTCTTTGAAGGCATGAGCCAAATTCATTGTATTGTCACCCTGCCGGAGTGAAAGGTTCGAGCTAGAGGATCCGACCTAGTTTGGTTGAGATGAATGAACCAGAGTTTACTCCCTATATTCCAAAACCTTGACACGAACCTTGTAAAGTTGGCAAGCTGTCACTCCACATGATGATTGATGATACCTGCCACCTGCCACCGACTCCTATACTTCAGAACTAACCTGATCTCGATTATCATGCGGAAAGGTAGGAGGATAATGATAACTCCTTCATTTTTATACACGACTAAGAGCATCTTACAAACCTAAACATCTACTTACAAAAAAAATAGAAATTGTGGAACTGTCATCCAATATTGAAAAATATAGGGGAGGGATGTCTATTCTTGAACAGGGATGAGTAGTTGTGATAGTACTGGTCCCACACACAACCCCCACATATTGACATAAAAACACCCAGACATTAAACACACATATTCAATATTAAGTGCAATAAATATTTAAAATATGTCCAAAAATTGCCCATTAACTGACTGGGCCAACAGGTGTCCATAAATAGTCCTTAAGTGAAAAAGTGTACAAAACATCTTGTCCCAAGTACATACACATCTGCTCACAAATACAAAAGTACATGAACAACTAAATAACCCAGCTCCGATTTTCCACCTACTGCAAGGAACCTACCAAAGGAGGACCCACGAATATCTATTGGAGCATAAATATCCCAACATTCATTAAAACATGTTCAAGCATTCAATAAAACCTGTTCAAGCAACAAATAGGAGAGTGTCAGCCATAACTGCATGGTTGTTCAACATTCCAACCCATTGTATTCAATAAATGACACCTACCCATTAAATGCACCCATTAAACAAATGAAAGCACAAGGACCATGAAACAGATGAAGGCACAAGGATCCGCCATGACAAGCTCCCAGCCATTGGATCACATTTAAATCAATACACAACACACATTCAGTTTTGAGAGATTGCAATCCGTGTGCACCCTCCTTACCAATCCAATTCAACAGCAAACAACTATAAAAGAACCACAACCCTTACTGAAGTTGCATTTCAAAAATTCAAACTGCAGAGTGTGTGCACAGTGGAGACATACCATGAGAGAGTGTGTGCACAGTATAATCAGGTAACTGCATAATCAACTTCAATGTTTATGTTATTTCCATTTATGTTCTTTACATTTCTGTTATTTTCAGCTTCCAGTTTCCTTCTATATAATCAGCTTATATTGTAATGTTATTTCTATTTACCACCACAATCTGCTTCCAGTTTCCTTCTACATAATTAGCTTCCTTGTAAATGTGCAAGTTGTTGCAGGCATGGCAAGAGTCAGCACTGCAAGGAGAACAAGTCATCGACTGAGCAGGGGTGCTCAGCTATGCTGCACCTCATCGAACGAGGAGAGGGTCGATCATTCAAATGCCAACAATACACCCAGCAATATTGTTGAGAATGATAATGTGGTGGTAGAGGAGACTATTGTCCCAACATCAACCACACAGCCACCATCAACCACAGTTCAAGGAACAAGTTCAACCACCAGAATCAATGCAATAAGAGGCTGGACAAAAGAATACATGTTAGCTACCATTGATGATATAGAGTTCAATGGATATTCCATTCATGCTGCTGCTAAAAAAACATGGAGTTGCTACCTCCTCAATACATTACTGGATAAATGGGCTGACACATACAAAGCGCAGAGGGCCTGTTACAGTTATGAGTGAAGAGGAGGAGGCCGAGGTGCTTTAGTGGTTTAAGGAAATGGCTCAAATGGGACATGGGCTAGAGCTGATACAGCTAAAATCCACAGTAGCTCAAATCTGTCAAGGGAGGCCAAACCCCTTCAAAGATGGGTTTCCCGGTAAGTCATGGTAGTTTGGGTTTAAAAAAGGAATCCAGACCTTGTGTTGCGTACAGTCGAGGGCCTGTATAGAGACAGGGCTCTAAATCTATGCCCTGCAATTCTAACTAAGTTCTATGCCACCCTTTCTAGTCCATACGAGAAACATGGATATGCTCCAGAACATTTATGGAACTGTGATGAAACAGGTTTACAGGTAGGAAGGAATTGTGGCATGCATGTAATTTCCAAGAGAGGGAGTTGTAATGTGCCTAATGTTTTTCCTAGGAGCAGGGAGTGGATCACTATTCTATGCTGTGTCAATGCAATTGGTGCTTCAGTTCCTGGATTTTATCTATTTAAAGGTAAAACTCAACTCAAAAACTATATACATAATTGTGAACCAGGTGCATGCATGGCTACACATCCCCATGCTTGGATGACTAAAGAACTCTTTTTGAATTGGCTTACTCACTTTGTTGCATATATACCAAGCGGTGTCTCCAGACACCTGCTGGTTTTAGATGGACATGGAAGCCACGTTTCTGTGCAAACAATTGAGGAGGCTAACAATTTGGGCATCGACCTGTTGACACTGCCTGCTCATACCACTCACAGATTGCAACCCCTAGATGTCAGTGTGTTCGGGCCTTTCAAGAACTATTTCAGGGGTGAGCGAGCTTCGTGGATGGCAAAGAATCCAGGGGTGGAGGCAAAAAGGTTTGAGCTATCCGAGCTTGCAAGTAAATCCTTTAAAAGGGCTCTCACACCATCAAATATCAAGGATGGGTTTAAGAGGACTGGAATATGGTCACTGAATTCTGAGGCTCTCATGCATGATACTAGTTATAGCCAGGCATTTCAACTGGATGGTCAGGAAGAAGGGGATGTCCAAGCACATGCTGATGGCCAAGAAGATGTGGAAGTAGAGGAAGACGTTGTTGTTGCTAATAATATCATATCCCTCTCTCAAGGAGGACCCTACTGTGGTGATGATGATGAACGCGTAAGTGAAACATAATATAACAATGAGGAACTTGACAGTAACATGGAGGTTGTTGTACCAACTGAAACAGCTGCAACTTCTACATGTGATCTTGCAACTGTCGATGAGAATGTCAATGAAAATGTTGATCATGCTCCAGGAAGCAACAATATAGAATTGACTTTGCCAAGCCAGGTTACCCCACCATCATGGCTGGAAGAAGCCATGGTGAATTTGAACAAAAATAATGTCTCAGGGACCAATGAAGAAAGCATGAACATGCCTTCACATCCTAGAGAATTGGACGATGAAATTGTTCATTATTTTGTGGACAATGGAAATATGGAAGAAGATATTGTCCACAATGAGTTCCAGCTGGAGAGGACAATATGGTTTAGATAGAGTAGGAGAACACTGACCCAAATATTGAAAGGCAAGTGTCAAGCAAGGAGCAGCTACTGTCAATGAAGGGCCAGTTGCTTGGTAGGTTCCTAAAGATACCAGTAGAGAGAGTGTCAGCAAAAAGAAGGCAAGCAACAACAGACAATCTTCTTCTTTGCAGAAATTCACAGTTACTCACCTCAGAAGACTATATAAAACTATTGGTTAAGTCTGAGCATAGGAAACTTGAAATCCAGGATTTAAAATAGAGAAAGAAGGACTTAGCTAAAGAAAAGAAGGCTGCAAGGATTGCTGCAACAGAACTTCGAGCATAGGAAAGGCTTGAAAGAGACAAATAAAGAAAAGAAAAGGCTCATCAAAAGCAGATGGCAAGGTAGGAAAACGAATTGAGGAAGGCTCAACAATTGCTTCAAAAAGAACAAGGGCTGGCAGAAAGGGTTGCTAGTGATGCAAACATAGTGGAGGGGAGTAGGATGATGCCAAACACATTGGAACATATTGCAGATAATACTCCATGTTTCCAAGACCTCCTAAACATCCAAGTCCCTCGCTATCAACAAGTGCGCATGCCCACTTTATTCCCTCCTACCATTGCAGGTGTCAATCATATGTATGATTATCGAGGGGCTCAACCTACTGCAAGGGTTGGTAGCACAAGTGTGCACTGTGGCTACTCAATTCCTCCATGGCTTCAAGAAGCAAATTGGATATCATATGGAGGCAATCAGCCACAACCTAATCATTCATTGTTAGGTAGGCCAACCAACTTGGCTCAAGCATGAAGCTCAACAACATTGGGCAGTGAAGATCTTGGAGGACATCCTTCATAGGTTTGTCATATGGGGTGCCAAAAATTTTGTTCTGACCACATTGCAATGTGCATTTTTTGTAATCATTGGCTGTAATGTTTGTAACAGGGCCATTTTGGATACAATCCTAGGCCATTTTGGACACAATCCCAGTTCATAGCGTTCCCTAATGTTTGCGGCATTGTAATCAGGGGTTTATCGAAAGGTTTATGAATTACATTTCATTTACATTTTTCAGGGTTTATGAATTTAGTTTGTTGTTGGTTTATGTTGCAATCCCTGCAGTAGGGTTAGGTCTAGATCCTTAATGAATCTTTACGTGTGTTTTTTTTAATGTACAACTCTTGAGACCCCTATGTTTCCTTCCTTCTATGATGTATGTGGCATGGTTTAGATCCTTAAACATGGACTGTAAGCCTTAAAGTAACAGTTAGGAATGGGTTCGAACCATTAGTTGGGTTGTGATACCCATCCATGTGATGCTAACTCATAAAAACATGCCCATATTTATCTCCTAAGACTAATGATGCTTCTCTAAGGCATGTTCTTTGGAGGGATCTCATGCATGTCTTATTACACCTAAGAGCAATGAGTATCATACTAATCAACATAAAAGGCCTAAATCAGGTCTAGTGTATGTAGAAAAAAATATAGGTGCAGTTCAGTTTTCCTATGAATTATAGTCTGCAGCCCTTCAACCAAAATAAATATCAAATATCAAATTATAGTCTACAACCCTTCTCTGTAATAATGTTATGTTAGATACAAAGAAGACACGATACTTTATAAGGAACCAAAAACAAAATAATGTTCTTCTATTTTGCATACCCTTCATCAACAATTTTGCATAACAAGTTTGCATATCAATTATGCATTACCTCCATAATTATAAGAATTAGGGCTAGTATATTTTACCCAAGACACATATTATTAGTGCTCACATAGATAAGCAACAATCTGAGTTGGACTGACAGCACCCATCAGAGTAGATTTTGCATATGAAATAAGTGCAGAAGAAAGTACATGGCCTTCAAAATAATTTCACACCATAAATTGGCCCATAATGCAAGTAAAGTGCACTTGATGTTAATAGTTAGAAGTAAAAACTGCATCATATACTTGTAAATTAACGCAATAGCCAATTGTGTTGCCTATAGTCGTAATTATGAGAAAAATCCAATCTCATTCCTTGACTGAAATCTCCATTGCTTTGGCACGCTCGCTGATATAAAAAACTGAATTATGGGTATTCTCCCAATAAGAGGAGACAATGGAAAAAGTCACTGCAGTATGATGCAGCTTTAACTATTAACTATTAACATCACTCCCATGCAGTTCCAAGAGTAGACATCCCTCCCATGCAACAAAAAACCAAATTCATAAACGAACCCTACTGCAGGCCATGCAACAAAAACCAACAACAAACTAAATTCATAAAGCCGAACCCTACTGCAGGGATTGCAACAGAAACCAACAACAAACTAAATTCATAAACCTACACCCTACTGCAGGGATTGCAACATAAACCAACAACAAACTAAATTCATAACCCCGAACCCTACTGCAGGGATTGCAACATAAACCAACAACAAACTAAATTCATAAATTGTAACCCTAATGCAGGGAATGCAACGTAAACCAACAACAAACTAAATCCATAAACCCTAACCCTGCTGCAGGGATTGCAACATAAACCAACAACAAACTAAGTTCATAAACCCTAACCCTGCTGTAGGGATTGCAACGTAAACCAACAACAAACTAAATTCATAAACCCGAACCCTACTGCAGGGATTGCAACATAAACCAACAACAAACTAAATTCATAAACCCTAACCATACTGCAGGGATTGCAACGTAAACCAACAACAAACTAAATCCATAAACCCTAACCCGGCTACAGGGATTGCAACGTAAACCAACAACTAACAAAATTCATAAACCCTAACCATATTGCAGGATTGCAACAAAAACCAACAACAATCTAAATTCATAAACCCTAACCATACAGCAGGGATTACAACATAAACCATGTGCAAACAAAATTCATAAACCCTAACCTTGCTGCAAGGATTGCAACGTAAAACAACAATAAACAAAATTCATAAACCATAACCCCGTGGCAGAGATTGCAACGTAAACCAACAACAAACAAAATTCATAAACCCTAACCATACTGCAGGATTGGAACGTAAACCAACAACAAACTAAATCCATAAACCCGAACCCTACTGCAGGGATTGCAACAAAAACCTACAACAAACTAAATTTTCCATATCAATTCTGCATAGAAATCTTCCATATCAATTTTGCATATCAACAAACCCTACAACATTCATAAACCCTACTGCAAATACATAAACATTAATTCTTCATCATTAACAAGAGCACAATTTCATTAATTATTCAAACGAAAACCCACCGAACCGTTCAAACGAAAACCCAGTTCAACAATTCACCACTGCCCGACATACCAATTACCGGCAGCCTCAATCAGTTCAACAATGAAACCAACATAATGCAGCACCAAAATTAACCAAAATTCAAATGCAACGTTTAAACAGAAATCCAAAACGCAATGTTAAACCTTGAAATGCAGCAGAAAAGGTCCACAGAATCCCCAACAGATTGGGAGTGTTGAAAAACATGTTTGCAGGGATGGCTGGTAGGAAACCTACCAACGAGCCACCAAGCGAAGCCAGCATCGTGCAGCCATCGCAGTGACAGAACAAAGAAACCGAACGCAGCAACGTAACGAAGTCACCGCAGCTACCGAACCAGGAGAGAAGCCGCCGAACGAAGTCACCGTAGCTACCGGACCAGGAGCAAAGCCACCGCAGCCACTGGACCAGGAATGAAACCACCGAACAAAGCCACCGCAACTACTGGACCAGGGACAGAAACCCACCATCGCCACCACCGAAACCATGGGAGGAAGAACCCGACATCTCCACCACTGAAACGGGGGTAATCCATGTCGCCACCACTTCTGAACATCACGAAGCGCACCAACAAGCAAACAACCACCATGTCCAAAGCAACAAGCAGGACGGACCACCAACAAACGTGTGCAGGATATCACGAGAGACGAGCACCAGCTGAACAGAGCCGAGCGCCAGGTGAACAGAGACCAAAGAAGGGAATCACTGCAGTGGAGGGCAGGGTGGTCAACAACCGAGGCAACATAATGCCCACACTCCGGGCCCGAACAGAAAGGCATGGGGGCAAAACCCTTTCCCAGGAAAAGGTCCATGGGACCGTGAAAAATCCCGCTGCACGTGCGGCGTAAAGGTGCCCACCTTCTAGACAGGTGGCGCTGTCTCGTCAGCCCGCAAACAACACAATCCGAGGTGGCCACGTGGTGGGGGGGGGGGGGGAGCCAGGTGGGGTGTCCAACAACTGCCATCCCTCCCCTATACACTTATGGCATAAATAATGATAAGATATAAAGATGGAAATTTGTGCCTTGAGATATACCTTGGAATGGTACGAGATAATTTTGTATTATTAAAAAAAAATGATGATAAAGAGTGTTAAAGGTTCTCATCATAATTATAAAGCAAACAAGGTTTTTTTCACTTTTATTGCATAACTAGTTTTGATATTAAAAACAAGATTTTTTTTTTTCATTTTTAATTGCATAATTAACTTTAATATTAAAATTCAACATTCTAAACTTATGCAAAGAAAAGAAGATAAAATAAATTCCATACATATAATTATGTTTTATATTTTATTTTGTTTTTTAAAATAATAATAATTATTATTATTTTTTTATTTTTGCTGAAAATTATTACATTTTAACAATTTTGAAAATGTAATAAAGATAATATATTTTTCCTTTTTATTTTATTGTTAATAAAAGAATAATTATTTATTTTAACAATTTTTAAAATGTAATAAAGATAGTATATTTTTTCTTTTATTTTATAGTTAATAAAAGAATAATTATTTTTTTATAATATTTTTAATGTTCAATTTAAATATTAAGATTTCAATTTGTTTTATAATTAATAAAAAATTGTTATTCTTTTAATAATTTTGATAATGTTTTAAAAAGTATTTTCAATGCCCAATTCAAAAATTAAGATTCAACATCAAATATTGATATCAATTTTAAAATAAATATAATATTAAATAATAATAAAAACTCACACCTAACTTTCTCTATTCAATAACATTATCAACTTTTTATATGTTTAATTTTACTATAAAAATTAGACATAAATTTTGATATCAATACCAAAATAGAATGTAATTTTAATTTTGAAAAGTCCCACCTCATTCACACTTTATATAAATGTTATATATTATCAGCATTTTATATTTTACTATAAAAATTAGACATAAATTTTGATATCAATACCAAAATAGAATGTAATTTTAATTTTGAAAAGTCCCACCTCATTCACACTTTATATAAAGGTTATATATTATCAGCATTTTATATTTTATAAATGATTAATTTTTATGTGTTGGTGTATCTATTTAATTACAAATTTGATTTGAAAAGAATGAATCATTTTTTTATAATCACTCATTCTATAGTTGTTGAAAAAATTAATGACATATTTTGATTGAAATAAAAAAAAATATTTTTTTTCCTCTTTAGTATTTGATTATTTATTGAGAAAAAGATGTAATAATCTTAAATTAGTGATATCAAGTGTTTTTTAATGTGTTTTTTATTGTCAATCAAATTATTATATATTGTTAATAATAATAAAATTATTCGTATAAATAGCAATAGTAGTTGGTCAATTAAGTCTAGTTGAATAATTGGGAGAAATGATTGTTTTATTTGACGTTGATATGGCCTTGAACCCTAAATAATGTTTGAGTTTACTTAACATGTTGATATGCCCTTGAACCCAGATGTATTTTCTTTAAAAAATGGCACAAGAATTTTTGACATACAAGCAAGCATTAAAGTGACATTGCACAAAGCCAATGTTGGAACTGTAGGTTCATTCGTAACCTCACCTTGTCGAAAGAAGGGAGGTGGTCATTAAAGGGAGCAGATTGTTGACTAAAGTGTGTCCACTTTGGATTTGAGATCCACATTTTATGGACATGTATGACCTAGATGTGGTCCCATTGTTGTTAGTTTGGGACCCTACCCAAACCTATTTATAGATGATCCTTATGGATCTCTCTATCATGGGATCTTTGTGGTCTTATGGAGCTTGCTCATTGTACTTTAGTGTTGTAATAGTGCTTTTAGACACCACCACTGTTCTCTTGGAATCGTTATTCTCTCTTCTATAGTGCACTTGTAATTCGAACATGGTATCAGATCTTTGAGGATTGTGATCATGGTTTTGTAGAGTAACTAAGTTCAATTAAAATCTTGCGGTCTAATGGGATGGTGTGAAATTTTCTTGGGTTCAGATTACGATAAGTTGTGTAGCTATTGCTTTGTTGGATTCAAACGTCATGTACCCTAGTGCTTTCATTTGGAGCTATAGACCTATTGAATCCATGCATATTGGATTATCTATATGGTTGAATTATCTCAAAATAGTCATTTTTCTACATATCAAGAGATGGTCGACGAGATGTGCTTTGATCCTCTGGTTCTACTGAAGGTTAACCAATTGGAAATTTTACTTGAGGTGAATCGACTTGCTTATCAACTTCTATCTACAAAATTCAACTTGCAATTTGAGACTAGTCTAATTGTTTTTATTTGGGGCCATTTCGTGTGACCTTCCATGCTGGGCACCTGTGTGATCTAGAGCTCGACCAATAATAACACTCGATTGAATAGTTTATTTGTATAATTGACTTGTATATTTTTCAAATGTTTTCCCACATGCAAAAAGGAATCATGGTTTCATAATTCTTTTCCAACAATTCATCTAGGATGGAAAAATAGATTATGCTCCATTGAAGAATTAATCTCTGATAGCTTTTTTTGTGTGAAGTGTTGGATTTTATATACTATCCATATTCAGATGGCTTAGTAAAAGATTTTTTTAGCCCTTCTATGTTCATGTTTGTGATTATTTGTAACACTTATTTATGCGTATGTTATATTTATATTTTTTTCTAACTACACAGATGGTCTCATTAACACATTCCAATCCTCCACCAATATCACCATTTCGAACAATTATTTCACTCACCAAAACCAGTTGAGCTTAGATATTTCAGTCACACACCATGTGCTAATTATTTGTTTTCCCGTAGATTGACAATGATAAGGTCAGTCTTTTCATATTGTAGGTGATCCTATTGGGTCATAGTGACAGCTCCGCTGATGAGAGAATTATGTGGGTAATGTTTGCATTCAACCATTTTGGCATCTCACGCAACGAATGCCAAGGTAAATAATTAATTATTATTTCATTGATACAATTTGACTTATCATTTCGCATTGTGTTGTGAATGAAGACTATGGTATTGTTAGTATTGTTATTTAGAGATGAAATTATAAATTAAATGAACGCAAGTGTCAATTTGGATACTTCCATGTACTTAACAACGAATACACTGAGTGTGAAATGTATGCCATTAGTGGAAGTGCAAACCCCATGATATTGCGTCAAGGAAATAGATTCAGGGCATATGCAAATCCCTTCACCAAAGAAGTAACGAAGAGGCAAAACACCAACGAGAATGAATGGAAGAAGTGGAACTGGAGATCAAAAGATGATGTGCTTCTTAACGTTGCATATTTCAGAGGATCAAGATCATGGGAATCTTCAACCTATGCAACCACATACAATGTCACACCGAAGAGTTCAACCCTTGTGGGATACCTCACCAAGAATGTAGGTATGCTCTCATGTAGGAAAAAAGTCACTACTAACTTCAAATTCTTATCCACCATTATCACGACTAAATTCGAGTTCATTTTTTGCCAACTTATTATCCACCATTACCAACGTTTGAGCAATTTGCAAATAGAAAAATATTAATTTTGCTTAATGTTTATCATACTTTTAATAATAAATATTTGAGCTAGGAATATACATTTCGGTCAATGTTTTCCAGATATGAAAATTATAACTTCATCATTATATACTTATTTAAATGTTGACATTAAGTTAGTATTATATACTTATTTAAATGTTGACGTTAAGCATCTACACTAAGTAAGGATAAAACAAATTAAGCGTATATGTACTTAGGTGCTAGTAAGTCTCGACAGTGAACAATATTTTTGTGTTTTATGAATAGCATCAATCACAAAAATCTTTTTATCACAGTGAAAACATGTGACCACGGAATCCCTTAAACCATGAAGGAAACATGCCCAAAAGAAAATATATCATTAAGAGTGTATACAGAGGCAGCCAACATTAGTGTAGCCATTTACATCTAGTGGTATGGGTGAATGTGAGTACTGGTTGAGTCTCGGCTATTAAAATGAACAAATAAATTAAAATTTATTTTGAATAACATGTTGTTGACAAAAATCTATGTGAGTCCCTCGCGACGCTTCTAAGTTATGAAGACAAACTCATATCAAATTAGCAAACCATTTTCCAAAATAATTTGCTCATATCAAAATTGCAACAACATGTGGCAATGGAAATGTCGGGGACATTGCCACCACTTGGCTCTTGTTTGTCATATGTTTTTCTATCTATTTATAAACCTAAATGGTGAATGGTTAGTTTTGCATTTCCATTTTTGAATGTCGAAGGCGGAGTCTCCTATTCTAATGGTAGTTTAGATGATATAATTAATTTTTGCGCCTGTTATATCACCTGCGTTGGACTACATTAGTAAATGGAGTAAGCAATACACAAAAGTAGATCGCAGTGACCAGCCATGATCTAAATAAACTGAATAGAAAAATCCAAATTAAAACTGCCAGGAAAACATCCTATAAAAAAATAACATCCCACCCTGATCTGAATCTTAGTTATCTGTTTGAAAATAACTCCTCCCTCCATAAATGGCGGTTTGCTCGGAAGAAAATCAGAGTAAAGCTCAGCTTTTTGCAAAATAGACAACTCACAAGCCAAATTGCCATCACATCCATCTCACTCCGAACAACTTTAAATCTGTGAACTCAGGCTGACCACGGCCGGCCGATAAAATTCTCTTACTCAGCCATAGCGTGTTGGAAACATTGGCATTGTTCGCTGGTGCCCATCTCAATCCTACTCTCAAGAAAAATGGGATAAACTGTCTGTGATGATCAGACCTATCTGGATGTCATTGAAAAGCTAATGTCCAATGGATTTAACAACCTTCATGTGCAGGATAAGTATATCCAGCCTCCCCATGAACGCCCTTAGTGGTCTGAGATCTCTTACTCTCAGAGCATTCCGGTGGTGGATCTCCAAGACCTTGATGGCCATAACAGAACAGGGGTAGTCCAACAAATCAATTGGGCACTCTTAATGCTAAAAGCTAAAAGACAGTTTGTGTTTGAAACTACCTTATAAGCTTGTATTTTTTCCGAAACCATATGACAAATATTTTCTGGGCATTGCAAGATGTGGGTGTGTCAACCTAATTATATGCACTATTAATTATGACATAGAATTGTCAACCCGGGAAGGTAAACTTAGAGGCACCAATATTGATGCTAATCTAACTTACTCAATTTGCCATAAGCTGTCACTAATCTAGTTCCATTCAGAATGACACTCCATCAAATCATACTTCAAAAATGTACTCTGTAATGAACTGAAACAATATAATTTAAGGAATCCACCAATCCACCAATCCTTGCTGCACATTATCAAAAGATGGAATCAAACTTACTATTCTCTAATCATTCCATCATCATCAAAGCAAATAAGAATATGGAACCAAAGTGGATTAAAATAGTTTTCACACTCTGCTGCTGAATTCAACTAACTGATGCACTCTTGAAACGAGAAATGACTAGAATACTTTGGAATTTGAAACTCAAATGCTGGCATGTTCTCAAATTGAAATCAAGCAACTACTCCTTGAATCAAACATCTAGAATTTTAAGCTGCAAATCTCAAAATGACTGCTGAAACCAAATCTTCACTTTAAAAGTACAGAAATCTCGATGGCATAAACTAGGATTAACACCATAAATGCTAAATTCAACTTCAACCAATCTCTAAAGTTGACATCTGCAATTAACACTTGATTACCATGACTTAAGATGCATTGCAATCCTGAGTAGGGGACCTCGCTTCCATTGATTTTAAATTTTAACCCTTGCAAAAGAATTATCAAATTCTTGAAGGCAGCAATTTCAATCAATGGTTTCCATCTCTTCTAGGTAGCACTTTCAATATTTTTAAAGAATTTTATAATTCTCGGCCATAACAATCAAAAGGATATTGGAAAAATTATCATGTTTAACCTAAATTGATGAATAGGTAGTAAAATCTCATAACCAAATCCCCAATAGATAATTAAAAAGGCAATTGGGAGACAGGGATTTTTTCATGTTTGTTTTAGTGCTTGTAACTCTAAAAACAAGCCCTGAAACCCATAACCAGTACCGACATTCAAATATTTAAATATCTTAAATCTGGATTATTAATTGTCTTCAACCGTGAATTATAATTTTTTAGATATGTCTGTGTAGATAAATCTATTCTTAATCTTACTTTCTAAGGACAAAATATTACATCTCATCTCATAGATATGTTCTTAATCCTATTTTCTAATGTAAAATCTTGCATCTCCTATCAATTAGCAGATCAATCTATTCTTAATCCTACTTTTTATTGACAAAATCTTACAGCTCTTATCAATTAGATATATCAATATAATCCTGATGTGGCAGGCGATTGGTGTGCACCAGATGGTGTTCCTTTGACAAGAAGATATTTAATGCTTCAGTGAGTGCATAAAAATATTTGTCATAAGTGCTATAATTTAATTCAACTTGAGAAAATATCTCCAAGTAATATGCTACCACATTTCCTCCCTGTTCTAGAACAACTCCCACTGCAATGTTAGAGGCATCAGTCTCAACCTCAATAGATTGTTGTATATCAAAAGTGTAGGTATAGGTTTTGTGTGTAAAGCATCTTGTTGGAATGGTTTATCTAGATAAAGTCCACCTGTGAATGACGTATTGCAGTTGGTGAGTTTGATTTAAGAGACGAGCAATTGTGGAAAAATGACAGATTCGAATTGTTGGTTTGGGCAACTCATTCAAAACATTCTCACGATTCCCATGGAATCCTTAAGAATCTACAAGGCAACCAACATAAGTGAAAGAAGTTTGTAGCCAGTCTGAAGAGATATCTCAAGTTTTGCATTGAATTGATGTTGACAAAGAAGATCAAGAACAAGTTACATATGTAATTAGTTTGTTCAAGTCTTACTTGAGATTAAGAATTCAGCCAGATAGGCAACAACAATTTGCCAAAGATAAGAATGAAAGATGCTATAGATAAGCCCCATGAAACTGACGCTGTATTAACCAAGACAAAAGGCACAATTAACCATTGGTTTATATTGATAAAGTCCAATTTTGATTTCCAAAACATTCATTCCATAAATCAAAATCTGTATTTGGATTTGAAGAGATATCTCAAGTTTTGCATTGAATTGACATTGAAGAAGAAGATCAAGAACAAGTTACATATAAGATTAAGAATTTAGCCAGATAAGCGACAAGAAACTGCCAAAGATAAGAATGAAAGATGCTATTGATAAGCCCCATAAAATGACAATTGTATTAAGTTATTAACCATGACAAAAGGCACAATTAACCATTGGTTCATATTGATAAAGACCAAATTTGGTTTCCAAAACATTCTTTCCATAAATTAAAAGCATGCATTTGGATTTGAAGTACATTCAGTGAAGAATTATGCACCAAAGGTCTTCAATCTAGGTCACAGGATACCTATTCTTCACAGTAATGTTCTATTTGTGCTTGCTCCCATTCATTGATAATTTGATTGAGTTATTACTAATTAGTACAAATCTACACATTCCATTATAGAGGTTCTATTCACACAATATTTAGGTAGTGGTTGCTCCACACATAAGACTGAGAAGGAGAAGAGTCATTGTCCTTATGTTCCTCAATTGCGTCAGCTTATGAAATGAGAAGGTCCTTGATATGAAATGGAACAGTATGTTTTGTTTTTTTGTTTTTCAAACTCACAAAGTCCATATGCAAGAGAAATTTGGAATTCCTAGCAAGTGTTGAAAGCAACCAACATTTTATGATTTTGGTACCAGAATTTCTATCTAAGTGGCGGAGTTCAAAAAATCCAAGGTGAAAAAACCCAGTGGATAAGAGAAAACCCAGTCAAGCTAATGTCACCATCTACACATTCATTGATAATTTGATCGAGTTATTACTAATTAGTACAAATCTACACATTCCTTTATAGAGGTTCTATTCACACAATATTTAGGTAGTGGTTGCTCCACACATAAGACTGAGAAGGAGAAGAGTCATTGTCCTTATGTTCCTCAATTGCGTCAGCTTATGAAATGAGAAGGTCCTTGATATGAAATGGAACAGTATGTTTTGTTTTTTTGTTTTTCAAACTCACAAAGTCCATATGCTAGAGAAATTTGGAATTCCTAGCAAGTGTTGAAAGCAACCAACATTTTATGATTTTGGTACCAGAATTTCTATCTAAGTGGCGGAGTTCAAAAAATCCAAGGTGAAAAAACCCAGTGGATAAGAGAAAACCCAGTCAAGCTAATGTCACCATCTCTTTGATTTATAATATGCCTGTCATTCTTATTCCTGTTGAATTTCTATGATACACATTCTATTCTTCATTATCTTTCGGTACTTTCTTCTCTGAACTATTATCTTATTTGTTTTCCACGATTGTGTCTAGATTCTAATTCAAGGCACTCTTTTCATTCTTTTTCTATAAGCTCTTAATGAAATTAATATTTCCTCTTACCATTATTTACACGTCCAAACTTACGTGGCATTGAAAAAGCATCGTTCGTTGGAATTTTTAGTAACAGAAATGTCAGAGAATTCAATTTGCAGTTTATAGGTGTCAGAGAGATAATCATCAAGCCGGGAGTGGCTTTGGGATGTCTGGGTGTTGCAACGGTCAGAGAGATCATTTGCATATCTCTCAGAGAGATCATTTGCAGTGCTAATCAAACTCGGTAAGTGGCTCTGGGATCCATTCCGAACTCCCATTGGCATTGGTATTTCCCGGCCTCTCCTCCTCCTCTCAGGTTTTCTGTATGAGTCTGTCTATGATTCTGGTCTGGAGCTCCGTGGTCTGTATGTGTCCTGGTCTGTGACTGTGTGTTGTTATGTGACTGTGTGTTGTTATGTATGTGTTGTTGTTGTGTCATCTGTGTTTGGTGTGTATGTACTCTGAGAGGTGGAGGCAGAGGCAGGCAGCACATTCTCGACCATGTCAAGGTCAAGATGGCTCTGGCTGTACCAAATTCTCCACCATGTGAAGGTGAAGATCAAGATGGCTGTACCAAGATTGCAGTGGGTGCCCGTGTACCTGGTCTATATAGCTACAGAGGCTTGGCTGAGCTCGAGGCGAATACGATCAGTGGAGATTGAAAATGAAAAAGAAACATTAATAACAACAGGTGGTAGCCCTAATTTCTAATTAAGAACGACGCGACATACTGATAATTTATACAGCAAGAGCCTGGCCCTGTTCTGGTACTAAGAAACTAGGAAATTCGACTTCAAGAATCTGGCTATGGCTATGGCTGTACCAAATTCTCAATCATTGATGATTGCAGTATGTTCACATGGAAGCCCACCAGCTTACCATTTGCACCGGGGATTTGGATCAGGAGCAAATAGTTGGCTCGTTCACTTGGAGGCAAGTCATTTTTCCTTTTCTTTTATATTGATTTATTCTCCAAGGATTTCTTTATCTTTTTAATGTTGATGCTCCGTGTTATGGCGGTTTCCTGATCTGATAATTGTTCCTGATGGTATAATGGGAGACAGGGTAATGTGTTTTATTGAAGTATTATTTACCGAAAACTATTATGCAGGGTGGAGGGTGGTGTGGCGACATACCCTAGTGTTCGCAGCGCATGCGCTCTTCTGCATTGGGTTCTTCTATGTACATGCAGAAATCAATAGCATTTACAGGCTTTTGAAGTCATGTTCAATCACAAAATCCAGGTATATCAAAGCTACACTCTAGGACATCTGATTATAATTTGTTCTTAATAGGATTCAAGATGAGATAGATGTAGTCTAATATATCCTGCCATTGAAACCACTGAAAACTGTACATGCAGAAATCAATAGCATTCACAGGCTTTTTAAGTCACGTTCAATCACAAAATCCAGGTATATCAAAGCTACACTCTAGGACATCTGATTATAATTTGACATCTGATTATAATTTGTTCTTAATAGGACTCAAGATGAGATAGATGTAGTCTAATATATCCTGCCATTGAAACCACTGAAAACTGTTCAACAGATTTCAATAACTAGAACCGTGTTATGGTTTGATATTGTGATGGGTCGTCATTCACTGGAGATGTTGGTATTTTGGTTTGTATACCCAGCTAACAGGATTGTAAAAATCTATCAACTAAGCATCTTGCAATTTGATATCAGTTGAAACTTTCGTACCTAATTATGAGCAGCATTTCAAGGTAGCAAACTCCATTTGAGAGGACAAAAGATATGGCAAGCTGTAATGGAAGATCTTTTGGCACAAGGGATGAACAAAGCCGAACAGGTAGGTTGACCTAATTATCTATGATGCATACTTATGTATCATAAAAGTATTGGAAGCTATGAAAATGGAATGTGATCTATCAATTGATTTGTTGCAGGCTATTCTTACTGGCTGCTCAGCAGGTGGTCTAGCCACATTTATTCACTGCGATGATTTTCGTCATCTTCTGCCCACAGTCACAGTGGACTCCACATTACAGGTACCCACCGCTAAACTTTACATCAATATTGAACAGACCTTAGCCTCTTGAAACGGAATGGCAACATAGGTTTTTTGTGACAGAACAGTTATGTAATCTATATGTTAGAAATTTAGAATGGTTCTCTTCCAAACAGCCTACATAACATTTGACCACATTTGCGGGTTTTTGTCAATCTATTTTGAAAAGTGATACTTCAGAAATGGATTTCTTTTCTATTCATCATTGACCTTAGCAGCTCGCCAACTGTCTCTATAGATTCTAAAGCAGCAATTCTTATTCCATTTTCTTTTGGACACCGATTTGATAGATTTTCGAACTACTTAGGGATCACTGTAACCTCCTCCACATGTTCTCCTTGGCCTAATTACTAAGAATCCTCCTATAATCCAAGTCAGAAGAAGTGAAGAGGCAGTTGATGCCGAGATAGCATAATAGAGGGCATCGATGAAGCTTATATCCTCTGACAAAAGGCCAAAAATTCCTGTCCAGATATTTTTTTCAGATCCAATTCCTGGACATAAAGCACCCAACAGATCTTCTGGCTATATAACTGATTATATGAATTTTACTGCATTCTTGATACGAGGCTCCTCAATGACCCAACATTCTATATTATAACAGAACTCGATTCATTCGACATATGAGATCGGTTTTAAGCTTGTCTCGGTAGCGATCCAACCAAAATTTCGCACTGAAATCTCTTAACCATAGAGTCTACAAATAAAAATCATTATTAATACTTGGAAAATGCCATACACAGGTGCGCGCAGGGTTCTTCTTCCCTCATAGTGAAATCAATAAAACACAACTGCAAACTCCTTTCACTTTTGGCATTGATCAATCATCATTATTAGTCCAACAGGGTTTCAGATATCATATAAACGCAGGTTGCTATATTCGATCAAAAACATTTACATATATGAATATAGGATAGAATATATAATAAGAGACATTACTTCCTTCATTCCTCTGAGATCTTCATATGCATATACAGAAATCATAAACAGAGCATCAACTCAATAACCATTCAATGCATCCATTGGCAATTCTTAGAAAGGTATCCATACCCCAGGTAGATGCTCAACATACTGAAAAAGATCTTATTCCATCTAATCCCCTGTACAGAAAACTCTAAAACCCTATGCCTCTGCAACGGACTACATAAATAGCTTCCTTAACTAAATTTTATAAAGTTGTAACAGCTGTCTAATTTTAGACACCTCACCCTATCTCTAATAACTGAATAAATAAATCCTAACCTTATATGCCAGCTATAATTAAGCCTTCGAATAGGTGTCTTTGAGGAAAAATATTCTTACAATGATTCGTCTCTTCATAACATAGGAAAATGCAATATTTTCATTAAAGGAATAAAATTCCTTAACAAATGTGAAGACCCCTCCTTGTGCTGATCAACAATGTACTGCATCAAAACTCCTGTCATTTGGATGGTGATAGCCATAGAGGAAGTCTACCCAATTTACTGAAATATGTGGATTCACACAGTTTGCCAATGGACCACACCATGTGGGGAAGCCCTTACCCTGGAATGCCGCAGAACAGATTCTAGGATTCTGAAAATTCCCTTATGAAATTAGATAAAATTTTGAAGTGATGAAACTTTCTCCCCTACATAATATTTGGAGAAGTGCATTACCAAGACGTGGAAATAAAAATATTATGATGAGATTGATTTGATGATGATAAGGTTGAAGGTTATCATTTGACTCCACAAGTGAGAGAAATGGAAAATAAATTGCATGGTTACCAATTTTCATATTAGAAGCCTCGCGTTCCTCCCTCGATCCTATGCACTAAACCTGCATCCTATGCACTAAACCAATTTCATGTTCCTCGTTAAGAGCATATTGTGGGTTGAGTGGTGCCTTTAAAATCTTTGCCTTGGCTGCTCTGGGAACCCTTACTAAACTCGATATTCATTCCGACTCCTGAGACACTAGGCCCCAATCCTGTTTGACCAGCTTTTGGCCCTAGGATGCCACAATCTTTGTCTACATGTATCATGATTTATAGACTAATATATACAACATTTTCAACAAAAGACATGTAACAAATGTGATTCTATATATTTTCTCTTGATTTTAGACTACTGCTTCTTCCCCACTGTCACTGTGATTATCTTCTTCATCACTTCCTCCTATGTGCCATGTTCCTTTACCCACAGGTTAGCAAACTTTTGCAGCTTTCTTTGGCTGAGATTTTTTGCAGCTTTCTTTGGCTGAGATTTCAGCTGCCTATCAAAACCTCTATATGGGGAATAGTAGGATGTGAGTTGTTGTATCACTTTGTTGCAGTCTTACCCTGTAAGTAATAGCAGTGCCCAATTTTGTACTTCCCCACTTTTCTAGTTCAGGTTGGGGTGCACATTCAAGTATTGATTAGCCCTAATTGCTCCATAGCATTGGAGCCAACATATGCTAGATTGCATTTCTGGAAGTAAAAGAAGAACAAATACAAATGGAACAGGAAAATTAGACCTTCCCCAGAAGAACTTGGCACTTCATCCATCTTCTTTGTGATTTCCATGGCTCTTGGGAGCAATTTAGCAGGGCCCCTGTAAACTATGATGATAGTGTATTCCTCCAACCCCACTTGCCAATTCCATCATCAGATTAAAGAATATTTTGACACCATTGGGGCAAAACTATCCTTGAATCAAATGAAAAACATTACTCATAAATTTATGTGTGGTGTCATTCTTTTTTGTTTGGCATTTAGCACATCCATTTTGTGCCAAGGTGCAATGTTCATTTATACCATCTTCTTTTGTTCCTTATGATCTCCACCTCCTCTATAGAATGTAGTTTTACCATCAGAACACTCATTTGAACTGGAAAAGAAAACCATTGAAGTACCTAGCACCAACTTGTAGTTCATTTTTATATGTATTCCGTCCTATTGAAATGATTTTATTTTAAATTCTGAAATTTGCACAAACAGAGTCTAATAACAGTCTAAGACAACTGATATTTCTAAATTTCTGAAATTGTACAAACAGAGTTAGGATAGGAATTTATCCCACAAACGCTTGACCATTTCTTCCTTCAATTTGGTATTTTGCTTACCCTCGTCACCCAGAGTGGCACAGAACAAATTCCAAGATTCTGAGCCAACCCTGAATCCATGGTAACCATTGGAGTGATGCCCACCTTTACTGCTCTACGAGGCATAGTTTCAACAGATATGAACCCAATGATTCAAGCCTTCACTGGTCGAGCAATGTCATGTCCCAAATTTGGAATTGGGTCACAATGGCCTAATCACATTAGCCATATTCATTAGAGTTTGCAAAGTTGATGTTAAGGGTCAAATAATTGCCAAGGAGGAAAATTACTAGTTTCCTAGGTTTGGGGTGGAAGCTTTGGGATTTGGAATAATGGGGATAATAAATGATGTTTGAACATTAGAATGGCATAAATATTTAATAAAGGAGCTAAATAAATATATACAAGTGAAAATCAAAGTGGCATTTCATCATGAAGACACATGGAGGAAGTGGGACCCACATATGGCTAGATTTCCCCACTACATTTGGCATCATTCTCTCACCAATTCGAATTCAAGGTGAATGGTAACATACTTGGGGGAGTCCAAAAGGTATTATTCATGGCATGACTCATCCAAGGTCGAAATATAGAGGAAGAGTAACTCCCATGGAAGAGGAAGAGGCAATTTGGAGCTAGTGAGACACTTGGGCTAGATTCCCTAGCTCTATGACAACAATGATGAAGATGCTATGACACCTATGACACAAATCAGACTTGAAGGCTGACATATGACATATATGACATGTCAGGGCTAAAAATAGACTCCAAGAGGGCGCTAAAGGGTGTTAGGGCAGCTAAGATGCTTCCACATGTGATTTGGTGGAAGTGGGAGACTAGGAATTGTTGTACAAGTGGCGTTCTTTGGAATCTCTTCCCAACTTGAGTTGGCATGAGTCTCTTGGAAGGAATTCGACCCATGGAGGCCATTAGAACTTTATAAATGTCAATAACAAAGAAGGAAACCGGCTTTTGATCATTTGTAGAATTTGCAATTGCATTTGTGAAGAGGGAGAGCTAGTGGATGACTAGTTTCTTGCCTTAGCCAATTTCAAGGGTGAAAGATTCCCATCCAAGTTGGCAATTGGAAAGGCCATTCAGACCTTTCATTTGGAGCTTTAATGGAGTCTTTATTTGCAGGTGTAAGCTACAGGGCAGCTCATGGTTTCTTCTATTGCAGCTCGCTCCTTCAACCATTTCCAGTTTTGATGGCATATTCTTGATCCTTGAGGGAGGGCGTTTTTGGTGAGCTATTGTACTCTTTGGGGGAGCTTCTAATGCCCCATTTATTTTTCAATATGAAGTAAATACTCTGTTCTTCATCTCCAAAAAGTTTCAGGTTGAAATTCCAAGTAGAAATGTAGAAATCTCATTTTTAATGGAAGAACAATGCCATTTCCCCACTACCTTGTTGTGAGCCAATGTATTGATGATGATTTCGAATGAATGGATGATTCTCTGATATATTTGTGACAAATATACTGCCATGGATGTCTTATACAAGTTTCATGTACTGTACTTGAGCATTTGAAGCATTTTTACTCAGTTTAATTGCATTGGGAGAAGAAATAGTGCCATTTCCCCAAGGGTTGAATTGGGGATTTTTGCAGTTGAATGGGAGAGGATGAGAACAGTTGTAATAAACCATTAATGGTGCATATGAGACCTTAATAACATAATTAACACATTACATACCTCTGTTCATAAATTTGAGTGGGTTTGGAGGCATTTGGGAAGCCATTTTCAGTACTTACCTTAGGGGGATTTGAACCCCAAATTACTAGTAAAATTGCATACTTCGTCCAGAATCTTAAGAGAGTTTGCAGAGGTCTTTTGGTGGCCATATGTTATCTCTGAACATAATATTCAATTCCTAATATCATTGATAAACCTTCCTTGAATATTTGAAGGCATTTGGAGTAAATTTGAGACCTAGAGACCAATACTAGTCAAAGGGAAATCACTAGTAAAGTTACCTACATTGACCAGAATTGAAAGAGTATTTGCAGAAGTGTTTTAAAGGTACAAAGGAATCCCTGAAATACATATTTATGTTCTAATATCATTCATATACCTTCTCAGAAGATTTGGGATCATTTGGGGCAAATTTGAGACCTAGAGACCAATACTAGTCAAAGGGAAATCACTAGTAAAGTTACTTACATTGACCAGAATTGAAAGAGTATTTGCAGAAGTGTTTTAAAGGTACAAAGGCATCCCTGAAATACATATTTATTTTCTAATATCATTCATATACCTTCTCAGAAGATTTGGGATCATTTGGGGCAAATTTGGGACCTAGAGATCGAAACTAGTCAAAGGTCGAACCAAGGAAAAAAGTGGAAAATTGTCATTTTAATAAAATTCCTAACAAGGGACATTACAAGCAAAGCAACCGAACCCATGCCTTGTTATCCTTAGCCAACCCGTTAGGTACGGAGATTGGGGCGGGCACTGTTATGGGCGATCTAGGTTATTATATTATAGGGGCCCATGTTATTTCAAATTTCAATAGTTCATATGATTCCCATTTCCAGTGCCTTCCAAATACGCAGTGTCTATAATCAATAAAATCAAATCAAAAGGAAGCCCTTACTTTACCTAGTACACTTGGAACATACCCGATGTATGCTTGACAATGTTTGTGCCGGGAACCCTTTCCCTGGAATGAACTGGATGTGGATCCCTTATGAACATCTAGCAGTGTATAGCTACTGCAATATTTTGTGGGAGCACAGGTATAGGCAACATTATCAAGCAATATGCGATAATTTTCTGAGGCCTTTATACAGATTGATCTTCAGAAAGCCCCCTGCTTGTATGTCAGAGGCAACTTGCCATTTACTAGAGGATATTAACTAAAACAAAAGCTATTCCCTGGATATGTGAACAAAGAAAAAATTGATTTGTTTTATGTCTAAGATGTCCAATTCTCGCTTTCTATACACAAGACAGAGGATCATCTCAATTCCCTTTCTTTGAACCAGAGACTAATAAGTTATGGACTCTCTTAGCATCTCCCATATTAAGAATTACTTGCATTTCTGGAAGGTAAGTCATTCTGTATGACAAATAGAGAGTATCTCAGCTTGCTTTTTCTTTGCAAGCTTACCGTCCAAGCCACATGGACCCCCAAAGCTAAAAACATGGTTTGTCAAACTATGATAAATAATATCCTCCTTTTAAGAGGCACTAGAATAAAGTTGCTTTGAATGTGATAGCCAATAGTGTGAGAATTCAGAGTGTCCACGGGAATGTGTCTGGTTATTCAATGAAAACAACAAAGTATTTATATAAAAGAAGAAAACCAGGCAAACGCATTACTGGTTCAATTTTTGTGCAGGAATGTTGTTATATTCGGAAATGTCTTCTGTTCTAAGGGCAATACCTCGGCTTTATTATAGTCACGCATTAGAAGGTAGTGAGTATAAGGTGTTGGATGCTCGAGACCCCATCACCTGTTCCCATTGTATATCACTGATCTGATGGTTTTACTTGAGATAGCCTATTAGACATTCGCTGATGGCTTTTCTCATGCCTTGAAACTCAATAAAAAGACCATCTAGCCAACATAGCTACTCGTTTTCTTCTGAGATTTGAAACCTGGCGCTTTGGAAGTGAAGCTCTTTCCTGCTTTATTTGTTAATGTTCAATCTGAATCAAGTGAATCAATAGCCACTTTGAATAGTATTCGAGGAGTTATTTTTGGATCGTGCTTGAAGATCGACACAGCTTGAAGAAATCGATGGAGGGAGTATTTGAGAGATCGCCCCACCCCACCGCCTACCGAAATGGAATACATTTCTTCCCCTAGTGAGCTTGCTCTTTGATTTCCCTCACTCGCTCGCTGTAAAAGCCTCAACCACATCTCAATCGAATGCGAATCAAAAGGTCCTATAACCTGGAGATAGAATATATGGATCTCTAATGAGCGGGTATCATTTCTCTCCATGAGCAACTCGGGTGTACACTGTGACCTATCATTCCCTGACGATTGTTGCTATTAACACGTAAATGTTGTTTTGTCACTGGAAGAAGTAGACTTCAGAAGTCCTGAAACCCTCTAGTATAGCAAAGGGGCCGATATGGCTCACATATAGCTGGTTGGTTTTCTCTGTTTTCTTTCAGATGTTTCAACTTCATTTCTTTCAAAATCTCCTGCACATAAAAACAATGTCGTGTTTTCTTTCAAATGTTTCAACTTCATTTTCTTTCAAAATGTCCTGCAGATAAAAACAAACAAGTGAAACAGATCCTTTATTCCCTTGCTCGCAGGAGTGACAGACTGGTCTTAATCCAACCATAAATTTACTCATGTCCGTGCAGAGCCATACCAAGAGGCATTTGTGTGAGAATCATAGGTAGACTTGTGCGGTTGCCTTTGAATCTATTTGCATTCAATGCCGGAATCAATTTAAAAACCTAACTCCCCGTGTCAGCGACAAGCTGGTCTTAGTCCAACCATAAATTTACTCATGTCCCTGCAGAGCCATACCAAGGGGCATTTGTGTGAGAATCATAGGTAGAGTTGGGCGGTTGTCTCTGAATCTATTTCATTCAACGCCAGAATCAATTTAAAAACCTAACTCCCCATTAACCCATCTGAAAATCTACAGTTTTTAGTGTTAAATTCTCGTACCCACGTGAGACAGGCCATTGTTATCATACCGAAGACAAAACTTTTCTATAATCGTTGCGAATAGGGCATACACACCGTCCATATGATATTTTATCTGCCCAAGAGCTTGGAAATGGAAAGCCTGCATTTTTCTCATAATGCCTGCCTGTTATGTTGAGCTTTTGTTATCATTGATTTACCATCTCATTGAGTTTTCTTGCTGGTTGAATCATTGTTTTTGGTTATATGTACAACGAGCACTGTAGAAGCTGGAGTCCAACAGGATCTAAAACGTCCGGATGCCAAGAGTGCCACTGATAGCTTTGAATCCTACAATCCCGCCCTTTCCAATCCTATTTCACTGACTAGATAATCTCATTGCTATTGTCCTTGAGTTTCATATTTATTTAGACTACTCTAATCTGTAACAAATAATTTGTGAAAAATGGGTCTTAGGGTAGGAGCCAAGGGTGGGGCTTTGTCGCTGACCCAATGGAGACCCAGGTTCCATTCCCTATGGGGGTTGCAGTACTTTCTTAAGGGAGATGTTGTAGACCTTTAAGAACTCGTGTTAGATATAGTGGCAGTTCTACTAACTGTTGGGCAGATCGTTCTTCTACTCAATATTAAGGTTGGGTCCGGCCTAGGCATCGATGGGTCCCGACGGAAGTCCAGGTTCGAATCTATGTGGGCGTGGGAAAGCATTCCATTCCTTAAAGTCATTTTTTAGGATTAAAAAATGAGAGATATGCATCCCTCTAGACCCCTCTAGACCCTTAATAGAATAGGTTTAATATGGATCTAGAATAATTTTTAGATTTTAACTTTTTCTTAATTCATGTATATTATTAAGTATTAGTATTTCATTATATGTGGCACGTTATTTGTCGACCTAAGTTGTAGCATGCATTTCTTGGTGCAATCACCAACCTCGACCTTCTCAATCTTCCACATAGTTGTACTCACAAAACAAACCCCCATTCCTATAGTTAACCTTTGAAACTTAGATTTAAACAATACTACTTTTAACCTTTTTTGAATTATACATAGGAACTCAATGCATTTTTTAAGAAGACATTCTTTGCAACATTGACTTTGTCGTTCCCCTAGCTCAACCATGTGCCACTTGGATTTGGTTGTGGAATGGGTCAAGAAATCTCTTGTATAGGCAGTGTTGAGTCACGATATTCACTATTTTAGATTGCTTACCATCGTCTAATGTCTTGCAACTATTGAGTTGTTATCTTATCTGATGCAGGAGCATCTGCTCTCAACAATAAATTGAAATGTTGATTAGACCTTAGGGTCTTGACATTTGCCAAGAAGTGGGATCTCATTGTAAAATATTGTAAATCTTCATAGTTTACAAGTATACGTTATAGGAGAGTCTTGATAACAATGAGTGTCCATTTAGTGATGAGTTATTCAGTCATGTAACTGAATCTACCTTTGTTGGCAGAGTTCGAAGAGTCTTAAAAAGATCCAAGCAGTTGCAGAATTATAGGAGTCAGTTATGAGAATGTAGAAGATTATTGAACAATCTAGAGTTATTTGTGTTTTCTTTATGTTATAAGCCAAAAGGCATTAAGAGGGAGTTGGCCTCGTGAAGAAGATATGGCCATAGGGAAGCAGATTAGGATTTTGTTATTGTATGTACAGTTCTTATTATGAATGAAAAGGGGGAGAAAATTGTAAACGGCTTATTTTGGGAAACTCGAGGGTTTCCTACAGGACATTCAAGCAGTGAACAAATAGTGCTTTCTGGTATTCCATCTAGGTGTTTTCTGTAGGTAAATGGGACTGTATAAATGATGATATGTTTCTTATACTGAAATGAAGGGTGAAGAACTTGATGGCAGTCACAGGTTTTCCTGTAGAGCTGAACACTATTGAATAGTTTGTGATTTTGTGAAATTACCTTTTGAATTTTGTGAATGACTGGAAACACATAAATTGTATGTATTTTTCTACAGTTGTGAGCATGCATTCTATTTATAAGTAGATTGATATTGGTTGACAGAGGAATCAGGGTTTGTGTGTGGATGATTACACTTCTGCGTAGAGAGAAATTGAAGGAGCCTTGTGTATTTACTGTGCAAGGGACACGGTAATGACAAGTAGTTTTTGTTAAGGAGAAATCGGAATAGCCTGTCATTAATAAAATGTATGAACTTGAAATTCGGGAGAGAGACATCTTGAATCTTCTGTTGTGTGAATAACTGGTGAATGGCATGGCATTCTCTTCCAGACTTGAATTTATTCCAAGTTTCGTGATATAGAAGCGATAGTGGTGGATTTTTTCCTTGCTTTCTGTCATTCCTCTTCTAGTTACAGTCAGCTGGGGTTATATGTATAGGCTCGAAGTTTAAACCATCACCAGTGTGCGTCCAAGCATTATTAGAAGCAAACCGAATCAATAGCAGCAGAGTAAAGGAGCCTTCGTTGGTGAAGGAATGAGAGCCCATCGTTTTGGGAGATTGAAGAACACGGTTTTGATTACATCTACAACTTCCTGAGAACGCTCCAGTGTGCAGGGCAGAGTCCGAAATACCCCATTACAACACTTTGTGGTCGAGCTAGAAAGAATCGGGCCTATCCTCCATTATTGCAGGCGCAGGGTAGAAGAACCCATTGGCAAATGGACGTCTCAGCGTTTTAGCCAAGCGTTGAGAGCATGGTGCTCGCAGGTGGAGTCCACGGTGTTGCTTTCCCAATACATGCAGGCATACCCACGAGTTAGGTGAGCCAATAACAACACCATATGACCAAGCCCAAACACCTTTCTGTGCATCAGGTTTTAACCTCGTGGTAGTGTTTGAAATCTCGTTACATTAATATTTGGTTTTGTGATGACATTAACCCTAGAGTTGGGAATTGTTGAGATTGAACCTGTAGTTGAAAAAAAAATCGTTTGATAAGTGCCTCTTCAACGTTCCAACATTTCTCGGTCACCAATTTTGGTATCAGAGCGGGAATGCTCCTTGGAAGGAAAGAAGATAAACAGGAGGTCTGTAGAGGAGGATTTGTGAGTTAAGAAGACTTGCATACAAAACAGAAGAAGCTTAGAGCTTGGGAAGGACAAGAAAGTTCTTGATAAGAGAGAAAACTACTTTGGGAGAAGTAGTTGCAAGCAAAGAAAAAGGGGTAAGTTCAACCAGAGATAGAAGCTGAGCATAAGTGTTTAAGGTGGCCATGGAAGTTGGAAACATCAGGCTTTTGGAAGTTTGATAGCAGAGAACTCAAGGTTTTTGAAGAAGTAGGTCATTGAGAACTAGAAGGTATTGGTCTTTGTTTTAACATTGTTAAAGTGCAGGTAGCAGAAATTGGTGAAGTATCTCAGCAAGAAAGTCATAGTCATTGAGGACAGTGATGAAGGAAGCCAGTGAGGGTTTCTGAGAGAAGGAGAAGAAGTGTGGCCAGAACCTAGTACTTCAGCTGAGGTTGAAATACAAGAGGATAGTCGCGTTCTCAAGAGTAGATGAGTTGTGAGTGCAGATCATAGAGAGTGAAGAACTCAAGAAGATGACTATCAAGAGTCATAGTAGAGGATCAGGAGGCAGCCACAAGGAGAAGGAAGAAGATGCTATAGCCAATGGCATATGGAGGCAGATGAGTGATGAAGAATATGAGAGGGAGAAGGCTGAGATAGAAGTCTGTAAAGGAGTATTGCTGGAGTTGTTACAGAAGGATGAGGAAGACCAGAGATATGGTTTCCTTATGAGGAAGAAATTGAAGTGGCATAAGCTACAAAAGAAGACAGAGCAACTGATGAATGCTCAGTGGGAGGATGAGGTACTCAAGGCAAGGGAGTATCTGGGAGAAGAATTGAAGACTGAAGTTTTAAGTGAGACCAAGAGGTCTCAATGTTTTAAAACTGATATCTTGTGTATGGTTGCAGGTGAAACAAGCAAAGAAAGACAATTGGCTAACATTGTCACAAAGAATGAAGGAGAGGGACAGAATCTGAATTATGTTCAGGAAGAAGATGGGACAGTGGGGTCTCACTCAAATGTTCATACACAATTGAGTGAAAGTGATGCTTTTCAGCATATTGTGGAAGCTGAAAGCAAGGAAGACTTGGCTTATGATGATAGCCAAGAACAGAAAGAGGCAAAGGAGGACATCAAGCAAACAAAAGTTATGCTTGAGGAAGCTGAACAGAAGACTATTGAGGAATTTCTGAGTCTCGTAGTAGACTTGGAACAGCAAGAGGAAGGTTGTGCAGAAGGCAATCCATCATTTGGTGTTGTCTTAAGTGAAGCTGAAAGTTGCCAGGTAAGGCATGAGAAGAAATGTCATTCGGATAAAGATAAAGATGAATTATTACAGCAGAAGGAGTTTGTAAATTCCTTGGTTAATGATGAAAGTAACCCTACTGGAGATGAAGCAATTATGCTTCTTCTGATGGAATCTAATACTGATGAAGACCAAGAAGAACTGGCTCACTTGAGTGGCCAGGAAGAACTGGCTCACTTGAGTGGCCAAAGGAAGACTGTTGGACAGACATCTAGTGCTGTTACAGTGGTGGAGGATCAGAATTCTATTCTGGTCAAGGATGCTGAAGTATTGTCACAGGAGAATTGGCTTGGTGACAAGGAAGGAGATAGGGAAGATTGTACAGAGTTTTCAGAAGAAATTCCATGTGAAATGGCAGATTTGTGGCATGAGCTTAGTCTTTTGGAGAATATACTAGCAAGCCAGAGAATGAATATTCTAAGTGTACAATTGAAATTGGAGGAAAGTGAGGTAGATGTGTTTCAAGCTAAAGGAGCATCAGTGTTAGAATTGAAGGAGGCCGAAAACTGTCTAGCAAAGTATGAAGATGCACTGGTTGAAGATGTTGAATTGACTGTCAGAATCAGTCAAGGAGTGGAAGGACAATTACTGAGGATTGTCAAGGAAAGAGAAGAGAGTTATGCTGAAGTTAATGATCAGTATCCCTATGATGTGTTTACTAGTATACAAAGAGGACTGATTGATTATGTTGCTGCAATCAGAAAATGGGAAGACAAATTACTTTTTGAAGGTGAATTTGCAGGCAGAAGGCATGAGGAGGATATTGAAAAGGGAGATGCTTACAACAACATCAAGGAAGTAAGGATAGCAGCAATATCTACAGCAGTATCTGGAGTAATCTCAAGAGAAAAAGTGGAAGAAAAGGTAAGTAGGGCTGAAGAAGATAATTAGCAGGGTGAACATGAATGTGCAAAGTGCAGCAAAGTACAGTGGCTAAGAGATGAGAACAAAATTAGTCTGCAGCAGCAGACCAAATTGGAAGGTGCCCTAGGTGAAGTATGGGAGTTAATGCAAATGCCTAAGAAGAGCTATAGCAGAATGATAAAAGCAGTCCACTATGAAATTAATTGGAAAATGAAGAATAGTGAAGGAAAGTTCAGTGGCGCATTACAGCATAAGTTATGGAAGCCTGGAAGATTGCAGCTGGAGGAAGGATGAAGATTGAAGATTCATGATCAGGAGATCATGTTCTTCTTTTACCTTGGGAGTCTGATGCAGGAGCATCTGCTCTCAACAATAAATTGAAATGTTGATTAGTCCTTAGGGTCTTGACATTTGCCAAGAAGTGGGATCTCAATGTAAAATATTGTAAATCTTCATAGTTTACAAGTATACGTTATAGGAGAGTCTTGATAACAATGAGTGTCCATTTAGTGATGAGTTATTCAGTCATGTAACGGAATCTACCTTTGTTGGCAGAATTCGAAGAGTCTTAAAAAGATCCAAGCAGTTACAGAATTATAGGAGTCAGTTATGAGAATGTAGGAGGTAGTTAAAAAGTCTAGAGTTATTTGTGTTTTCTTTATGATATAAGCCAAAAGGCATTAAGAGGGAGTTGGCCTCGTGAAGAAGATATGGCCATAGAGAAGCAGATTAGGATTTTGTTATTGTATGTACAGTTCTTATTATGAATGAAAAGGGGGAGAAAATTGTAAAGGGCTTATTTTGGGAAACTCGAGGGTTTCCTACAGGACATTCAAGCAGTGAACAAATAGTGCTTTCTAGTATTCCATCTGGGTGTTTTCTGTAGGTAAATGGGACTGTATAAATGATGATATGTTTCTTATACTGAAATGAAGGGTGAAGAACTTGATGGCTGTCACAGGTTTTCCTGTAGAGCTGAACACTATTGAATAGTTTGTGATTTTGTAAAATTACCTTTTGAATTTTGTGAATGACTGGAAACGCATATATTGTATGTCTTTTTCTGCAGCTGTGCGCATGCATTCTATTTATAAGTAGATTGATATTGGTTGACAGAGGAATCAGGGTTTGTGTGTAGATGAATATACTTCTGCGCAGAGAGAAATTGAAGGAGCCATGTGTATTTACTGTGCAAGGGACAGGGTAATGAAGAGTAGTTTTTGCCAAGGAGAAGTTGGAATAGCCTGTCATTAATAAAATGTATGAACTCGAAATTCGGGAGAGAGACGTCTTGAATCTTCTGTTGTGTGAATAACTGGTGAATGGCATGGCATTCTCTTCCACTCTTGAATTTATTGCAGGTTTCGTGATATAGAAGCGATAGTGGTGGATTTTTTTCTTGCTTTCTGTCATTCCTCTTCTAGTTACAGTCAGCTGGGGTTTTATGTATAGGCTCGAAGTTTAAACCATCACCAGCGTGCATCCAAGCATTATTAGAAGCAAACCGAATCAATAGCAGCAGAGTAAAGGAGCCTTCGTTGGTGAAGGAATGAGAGCCCATCGTTTTGGGAGATTGAAGAACACGGTTTTGATTACATCTGCAACTTCTTGAGAACGCTCCAGTGTGCAGGGCAGAGTCCGAAATACCCCATTACAATACTCTCTGGTCGAGCTAGAAGGAACCGGGCCTATCCTCCATTATTGCAGGCGCAGGGTAGAAGAACCCATTGGCAAATGGACGCAGTCTCAGCGTTTTAGCCAGGCGTTGAGAGCCTGGTGCTCGCAGGTGGAGTCCACGGTGTTGCTTGCCCGGTACATGCAGGCATACCCACGAGTTAGGTGAGCCAATAACAACACCATATGACCAGGCCCAAACACCTTTCTGTGCATCAGGTTTTAACCTCGTGGTAGTGTTTGAAATCTAGTTACATTAATATTTGGTTTTGTGATGACATTAACCCCCGAGTTGAGAATTGTTGAGAGTAAAAAAAAATCGTTTGATAAGTGCCTCTTCAACGTTCCAACATTTCCTAGTCACCATTATCTACAAAGGACGCATGTTGGGGAACTCATGGTGAACCCTAGGAGGAAATTAATCTCATCTCTAGCAAAAATGAACCACTTTAACATTGGAAATATTTTTGTCATAAAAGCAGATAAACTTTAAATTATCATTGAGTCTACAACAAAGAAAATTCTTTGAACAAAATCTCAAGCATGTTGTTTATGAAGGCTTTTAAGATCCCAAAGACAAAATCTCCACCTCAACCCCAAGGCATAAAACGTTCATTTTCTTAGAAAAAGAATTGATTGGAAATTTTATGGGACAACTAGTTTGTCTACAAGCAACTAGAATAATTTAGGTACCCTCTAATGAAGGGTCCAACCAATTTATTCATGTGTAGAAGAGAAGACATAGTCTTCCTCTTCCAGCTAAAGGAAGATCGAGATCTCATTTTCCAAAGTGATCCTTATTTTATAGGAATAAAGGGCTTTTACTAGAATAGATTGACAATTGATTTTAACCCAAAGAATGACATTTCCAAAGTTGTTTCAGTATGGGTCTAATCCCACATCTTCCACTAATTTTTGGCATGATTAGACCTTCTAGTTCATTTATAACAACATTGGAAATTTCTTAGAAAGTGTAGGGTTGAAGGCTTGCCAATAGTCCTATTCAAAAATCCGCACTGAAGTGGACCTATCAAAAGGGAACTCATGGTGAACCCTAGGAGGAAAATAATCTCATCTCTAGCAAAAATGAACCACTTTAACATTGGAAATATTTTTGTCATAGAAGCAGATAAACTTTAAATTATCATTGAGTCTACAACAAAGAAAATTCCCTGAACAAAATCTCAAGCATGTTGTTTATGAAGGCTTTTAAGATCCCAAAGACAAAATCTCCACCTCAACCCCAAGGCATAAAACGTTCATTTTCTTAGAAAAAGAATTGATTGGAAATTTTATGGGACAACTAGTTTGTCTACAAGCAACTAGAATAATTTTGGTACCCTCTAATGAAGGGTCCAACCAATTTATTCATGTGTAGAAGAGAAGACATAGTCTTCCTCTTCCAACTAAAGGAAGATCGAGATCTCATTTTCCAAAGTGATCCTTATTTTATAGGAATAAAGGGCTTTTACTTGAATAGATTGACAATTGATTTTAACCCAAAGAATGACATTTCCAAAGTTGTTTTAGTATGGGTCTAATCCCACATCTTCCACTAATTTTTGGCATGATTAGACCTTCTAGTTCATTTATAACAACATTGGAAATTTCTTAGAAAGTGTAGGGTTGAAGGCTTGCCAATAGTCCTATTCAAAAATCCGCACTGAAGTGGACCTATCAAAAGGGTTTATAGGCACACTCTAGGTGGACTTGGATGTCTAATGCCAACAAAAACCTCGCTTAATTGTTATTATGAAATTCAACAAAGGCAATGCCATGATAATCATGAACATCGATCACTATAATTCCAAAATGAAGACACCCTATTCATGATACTACATTGTCCATACTACTACAAACAATGATACTCACTTGAATATGCAAACGCCTCGCTACTTCAATCTCCTTGTGATATCTAATCAAAGAGATGTCATTTTTCATTTCTAGGACCCACCAGTTTAGTTATTCTTTGTGAGTTTTTGCAAGCTTAAATTGTGTTCAGAGGATTACTTGTTACCATTTTAAAAGACCGCATTTTTTACTATATTTTTTGTTTTTGTCTATATCCACTTCCACATTAATTCATTTTTCTCCCTGCAACAACCTCCACTATAGTTATCATTAAATTGTCTTTCACTTCTATAAGTTGTTTTAATCATTTTGACCTTTGAGTTATAAAATATGTGTACAAGATAATCATAGGTTCTTTGAACATTCCCTAACTAAGTTGAGAGACTCTTAGAATCATCCTTCAACCTATTCATTGCATCCAAATCTCTCTATGTCACACACATGGAGAATATGAACACAGGTTCTGTTTTAATTTTCGCTTTGTCCATATCTCAACATTCTAAATATGCATTATAATTATCCAATTTCATAAACTAAGTACCTTTTTATCTCATTGGATTTGCATTAGTATGTACAATTCAAGATTTGCATTTTCCAATTATCTATTATCACCTAAATGGTATTTTGTGTTCTCTTAGGTTCTTGTAAGTGTAACAAGTGGCTATGTTTCTTTGGGTTTTAGTTAAAGTACAAGCACCAAATTCAAGTGTGAAATTATTTTAATTGTCAAATTATCTTAGTTACTTATTTAAATGATGAATTTAAGTTATGCAATTTTTGTTACATTTTAAGTACGGATTGTCACTGAATTTGGAAAGGTATTATTTTTGCAGAGGAGAAAAGGATTATGCATGGATGACCATGACATGTGGAGTATCTACATGTTCATGATAGAAGACACGAAATGATTGTCACATTATTTACTTTCAAAATAAATTAACATTGATTTATTATGTAAATACTCTCTAACATATAATTAATAAAAAAAATTATTATTTTGTTTGAAGGGGCTAAAAGCCCCTTCTCAATGCCCTTAAGAATGAGACATGGTCATTCTTAAGGGTTTGTGCACTCTCTTTTTTCCCTTGATTTTTTTTTCCTTTTTTGCAATGTTTAAACATAGTTATAAATTTTAAATTAAAACTATTTAATAATACATTAATATAAATTATGCAATATAATAGAAAAAAAAAAAATCTAAATCAACTCATTAATTGGATCAAATATATTAAATTTTCTTAATATTTGTATGTTTAAAAATGCATTTAAAATTATTTTTGTATACATAATAATATGATAATTGATGATATTTTGTACTTTGTTTGTGAATGATGATGATGATATGATTGTTGTTTGATGACATGTATGCGCTTGTGTATTCATTATATTTTGATAATCGATGATAATTGGATATTGATGACATGTTTGTGTTTGTGTATTCATTATATTTTGATAATTGGATAATGATGACATGTTTGTGTTTGTGTATTCATGATATTTTGTACTTTGTTTGTGCTTGTGATTGATGATAGATGATGATGATGATATGTTTGTGATTATGATATGATAATGATGATGTGTTTGTTGTTTGGTGACATGTTTATGTTTGTGTATTCATGTTATTTTATACTCTCTTGTTATTGATAATCATGATTATATGTTTGTTATTTGATGGCATCCTTGTGTTCGTGTATTCATAATATTTTGTACTCTGTTTGTAATTAATAATGATAATGATGTGTTTGTTGTTTGCTGACATGTTCATGTTTATGTATTCGTGATATTTTGTACTATGTTCGTGGTTGATAATGATAATGATGATGATGTGTTTGTTCGTGTATTCATAATGATAATGATGATGTGTTCGTGTATTCATAATATTTTGTACTCTGTTTGTAATTAATAATGATAATGATGTGTTTGTTGTTTGCTAACATGTTCATGTTTATGTATTCGTGATATTTTGTACTATGTTCGTGGTTGATAATGATAATGATGATGATGTGTTTGTTGTTTGATGACATGTTTGTGTTTGTGTATTCAAGATATTTTGTACTCTGTTTGTAATTGATAATGATGATGATATGTTTGTGTATTCATGATATTGTATACTTAGTTTGTGATTGATAATGATGATGATGTGTTTGTTGTTTGATGACATGTGTATTTGTGTCTTCCTAATATTGTGTACTATATTTGTGATTGATAATGATGATGATATGTTTGTTGTTTGATGACATGTTTGTATTTGTGTATTCATGATATTTTGTTCTCTCTAATTGATGATATGTTTATAGTTTGAGTTTCATTTATATGGTTGGGTTGGGGGAGTGATGAGTGTAGTGTAAATATAGGTTAGAGGTGAGGGGGGGGGCCAAATGAGCTTTCACCTTCCCGTGGTTGGCCTCGTTAGTAGAGAATGTATGATTCTCGAAGTTAAGAAAAGCTCTTTTCAAATTTATATATTTATCTAATTTATTGTTTTGGGGTAGTTATAAAAATTTGAAATGTAATGTTTGTTTATTTTGTTGGGTGGGAAGGGGAGGCTGAGGGCGAGCATAAGGTGGCCAAATGAGATTCAATTTTCTCATGGCTGGCCTCATTAGTAGTGATTGTATGTTTGTGTATTTACAATTTGTGTCTCTAATGTTTGTGTTTGTGTATTTACAAAATTTCATGTGTACTCATAATTATTTAAATTTTATAGGCATGGTTGTATTTATAATTTGTTTGTGTAATGATTAATATTCGACATCTAATGTTTGTATGTTTGGATATTGCATGAAAGTTTGATCAATGTTTATTATTTGAGTTTCATTTCACTTCTATGGTCGTGTATTTACAATTGATTTATGTGTTTAATGTTTATATATTTACAAAATTTGTTGTGTATTCATGATTGTTATTTGAATTTCATATGTATGGTTGTACATGTTTGTGTATTTACAAAATTTCATGTGAATTCATGATTGTTTAAATTTCATATGTATGGTTGCATGTTTATGTATTTACAAAATTTCATGTGAACTCATGATTGTTTAAATTTCATATATATGGTTGTGTGCAATATGTTTGTGTAATGATTAATATTTGATACTTAATGCTTTGTTTGTGTAATGAGCAACATTTTATACTTAATGCTCTTATGTTGTATTAATCAAAATTTGATGTGCATTCATAATTATGTATAACAATGTTCTTATTTGTATTTGATTTCTTTTTATGTGTTTGTGTATTTACAATTTCTTTGTGTATCTTTATATATTTACAAAAGTTGATATTTATGATTGTTGTTTGAATTCCATATGTATGATTGTGTATTTATAATTTGCTTGTGTAATGATTAATATTCCATACATAATGCTTGTATGGTTGTGTATTACAATAAAAATTTTGAGTTCGGATAAAAAAATTGATGTGCATTTATGATTGTGTATAAGACTGTTTACCATTTCTTGGTGTCTAATGTGTAAATTTTATTTGATAATGCTTGGTATCTACATATTTTGATAAAAATTTCAAGTGGAATATTTATATGTATTTACAATGTATTTGTTTGTAATGATTGGAATGTGAGGCAAACAATAGTTCGATTACACAAAGTTTTACCAAAATACTTGATAAACCAAATAAGCCATAATCAATGATATATAAATTAATGATAGGATGATTATTACATAGGTTTGGTCACCTTTAAATATGGCCGAACCATTAAGATGATGAAACACGTCTTTTCTTAATAACCTAACTATTAAACTATCAATTATTTAATTATTTAATTATTATCTTTATTTATGTTTGTTACAATGTCACTCTCTTAGAAAAGCTTTGTCTTCAAAGCCTTAAAATTATGTCGCATCGTTCCTTGCGACATCGTAGCCAACGAAACATGTCGATACAAACTTCTTCCTGCTTGTTTAGAAGTTTTCCTTCAATGTCTTCAGTAGAATGTTCTGCTTTCCGACTATTTTTCAACTTCTTAATTTTTGTGACTAACGTCTTAGTATGGTTCTTTAATCTGAAAATTTCTTCGGAATTGTTGGATAATGCTTTATTACTTTTTGTGATTTCCAACTTGTATGGCTTTTTTGAGTTGTCATTTTGTTGTTGAAGAACTTTTATTTGTTGTCGACATTGGCCGACCTTTGATTCTTGTCCTTCTAATTTATGTCGTATCTGCGTCAATTCTTCATCCTTGTCATTAAGGATTTTGTTCAAGCGTATTTTTTCTGCTTCATACTCGTTTCTTTCTTTATTTATATCTTGATTTTTTAATCTCTGATTGAAATCATTTTCGTCTTTTAATTCCTCAATTTGCACACACAATTTTTCTATATGATTTTTCTGGTCGAAAATGTTTTGTTCCTTGGATTTTTCTTGTATCTTATGCATTTCAATTATTACATCCAATTTTTTATTCCTGTTGCGTAAATCTTCGTTGTCTCTTCGATAACGCTTTAATTGGGCTTCTAATTTCTCTATTTGTAATCGCAAACCGACTTCCATGGTTTTCGACTTCTTCGGTGATGGATGGTCTTCTGATTTTGACTTTTTCGTCAAACCTTCAATTGATTTTGACTTCTTCAATGATTCTTCCTTTGATTTTGACTTCTCTGATGATAAATAGCCTCGATTTTTTTTTACGACGGAGTCTTCCTTTGACTTTGACTTCTTCAATTTTGTCTTCTATGACAAGCAATGAGTTTCTTTTTTTTTTTTTTGACAATAGGGAAACACAAAAGATGTACTAACCCTCAATGTTGTTTTTCTTAGGGAAACAAATCTTTTTTTGACCTTTTCTATTTCTTCTTTTTGTAAGCCCCTTTCGACCAAAAATATTTATTTCAAAAAAAAAACAATTATTATTATTATTATTATGAAATAATAATTTATTATTATATAGTTTTTCTTGAAATGTTATATATTATTATAATAATAATTAATAACATTTTTATTATAATATTTTTTTGAAAATCTAATAGTAATAGCTAGATCAAAGATCCAGGTTCAAGGAAACCTTGTCAATTTGGCTATAAGCCGGAGATCAGCAACGAAGCTCTGATACCAAATGAGGCGAACAAAAGCTCGCTCACACAAAGTTTTGCCAAAATACTTGATAAACCAAATAAGCCATAATAAATGATATATAAATTAATGATAGGATGATTATTACATAGGTTTGGTCGCCTTTAAACATGGCCGGACCATTAAGATGAGGAGACACGTCTATGTTTAAGTACTTAAAATTTGTTTGTGTAATGAAAATTTGACGCTTAATGATTGTATATTTGTGTATTACAATATTTTTTTTCTATATTCATTAAAAATTGATGTGCCTTCCTAAATGTATAAGAATATTTGTAATTTGGATTTCATTTATCTATATATTTACAATGATTACATATGACATGTTGATATGTGCTCTAAAATAGAATAAACAATGTGGTAATTATAAATTATGATTTTGGAAAAAAATAATTCAAATAAACATTTATTTATTTAAGCAATTTATCATTTTGGGCAGTGATCAAAAATTGAAATGTAATATTTGTATAGTATTTAATTTATTTGTATGATTGTATATTTACAATTTAATATTAAAAAATAAAGAACCACGAAAAAACTTATATTATTATTATTTAATAAAAGTATTTATATTTAATAATTTGATCGAAAAAATTTGATAATAGTTTCTAACATTGTTTGCTCTAAATTATTATATTTAAATTGAAAAACTTTAAATATGTTTCTAAGAAAGGTTTGGAGTACTTATTATGTTGCTACAAAGAATTTAATTCATAGCTCTTAAAATATTTATTTAATATAATATATTTATCTTAATAAAAATATATATATAAATTTTATTTTATTTTAAATTATTATTCATTTTTTTAATTTTTAATAAAATATTCTTTGTATTAATATTTAAAAATAATTTAAAAAAAAAACAAATTAAGCCCGGAAGGGTGTAGCTCAACGGGCGATTCGCTTGATATGAAGGAAATAATGTAAATGGACTTACCCGAGTACCAGCCCCTTCCCAGTTGTCGATTCCCCTAATTACAAAAAAAAAAATATAACCAGCCTAGATCCAAATCCTAGGCTCTATCAAGTGCCGAGAGAGATCAAATCTCCCGAGGTGCAAACCTCTCCTTGAATAGCTCCTTGAGTGCAATACCTAAGCCACCTAATCCTAAGCTCTACAGTCTCTAGTTTAAGTCTCATCTTTACTTTTTACTTTGTATTATTCTTTTTTGTTTATGACTGACATAATATTTACCACCTAATCCTAAGCTCTAATTCTCTAGTTTAAGTACTTTTTACCTTTTATTATTCTTTTTTCTTTGTGGCCGACATAATATTTATTACTTTTTACTTTGTATTATTTGTTTTTGTTCACTTTGTATTATTTTGTTACTTGACAACCAGTCGGCACATGTTACAAGATCTCCCTCATACTGGGATGTAGAGCGCCTCTCGACGCAATAATAATAATTAAAAAAATTATATTGTATTTCTTACACGAACAAGTTGTAAATACATCATCATCAAATAGCAATTATTAATACACGTCAAATTTTATAAATATACAAATATTATACATATAATTGTAAATACACAAAGGATTAGCTAAATGAATTACAAATTAATTATGGTTAGCCAATATTGACACATATTTAGTGTTTTGTATCAATCAAAATATGATATCCATTCATTTGTGGTGTATATGAAGTGCAATGTTTGTATTTTTTTTAATGATCTTATGTATTTACTACTTTTGATGTGTATTTAGGGTCGTTGTTTGAATTTCTTTTGTATACTTGTTTACTTAAAATGATTGTGTATAACATGTTGAAATGAGTGAACATATAATTTAACGATGCTTATTATCTATACATATGTTAACAAAAATTTCAAATGGAACATTTATTGTGTGTATTTACAATTTCTTTGTTTGTAATGATTGAAACAAAATATATTTGTATATTTATGTATTTATAATTTGTATGTGTCGTGATGAATGATTTGGTGCTTAATAATTGTATCTTTGTGTGTTACATCCTAATCTTTTCCAATATATTTGTGTTAACAAAATTTTCAAATGGAACATTTATTGTGTGTATTTACAATTTCTTTGTTTGTAATGATTGAAACAAAATAAATTTGTATATTTATGTATTTATAATTTGTATGTGTCGTGATGAATGATTTGGTGCTTAATAATTGTATCTTTGTGTGTTACATCCTAATCTTTTCCAATATATTTGTGTATTGATCAAAAATTGATGTGCATTCATGAGTGTATATCAACATAAATTATTTGGATTACATTTGTGTTTAAGCAAAACTCTTCTCCAATATTAAATAATTTATTATTTTCGATAGTAACAAAAAATTGAAATATAATGTTTGTATAGTATTTGATGTGTGTATTTATAATTAACTTATTTGTATTGTTGTGTATTTTCAATTTAATATTAAAAATATATAAGAATCACGCCAAATTTATATTACTAATTATTAAAAATATCTATACTTGATAATTTGATAACAAATTTAATAATAGTTTGAGACATTTTTTATTTTAAAATATTTTTTAATTTAAAATCTATTAAGAAGTTTAGAAGATTTATTATATTTTCACAAAATAACTTAAAATACATTTCTTAGATTTATTTTGTTTTTCAAAGAATTTAATTTCATAATAATTAATAAAATATTTATTGAATATATTTCTCTAAATAAAAATATATAAATGTTATGTTTTTTTTAATTATAATAAAATATTCTTAGATTAATATTTAAAAATTCTAATATATATTTATATATTATGATGAGATTTTTTTTTGCAAAATATCAAAAAAGTTTGGGATAACTTATTACTTCAAAAAATAAAAAAAATATATAATAATAATAATAATACTCTAGTTTTAAGGTTAACGTCCTAGGAGGAAACACATGTTCTTACATGCCCATGTTCCATATTCTTATATATATGAAAAGCAAAATTAGAGCATCATATGTTATTTAATTTAATTTGATAGTTTTTAATAAAAACTTGTTAAATATATTTCTCTTCATCAAACCATAAAAATCTTAGGGTTTTTTTAATTAATAAAACAAACATTGTATTACTATTTTATAAATATTTCCAAATTTTAATTTTTTTAAATATTTATTTACTTCCCATTTCGAGAATAATATTCATGGCTTCACTTTTTAATTATTTATATTTAATTTTAATAAAACATTTATAAAATTAAAAACTCATTATGTTAATTTTATATTACATATTTTTTTTATATAAAATAAAAATTCCCTAAAAAATACATATTTAAAAAAAAATCAATAAATATTTTTTGTTTAATGGAATTCATAGTAATTAAAATATTTTGGATTTCACGGAAAAAATTAAAATATTTTGGAAAAAAAAATCATGAAAAGCAAAATTGATAAATCGTAACTTTATTTTGTTTTTTGGAAAAAAAATCATAAAAAGCAAAATTGATAAATCATAACTTTATTTTGTTTAATAGAATTCATATCGTAACTTTATTTTGTTTAATAGAATTCATAGTAAATTAAGATATTTGGAAAAAAAAAATCATAAAAAGCAAAATTGATAAATCATAACTTTATTTTGTTTAATAGAATTCATAGTAAATTAAAATATTTGAAAAAAAATCATAAAAAACAAAATTGATAAATCGTAACTTTATTTAATTTGAAACTTTTAATATAATATAATAAAATACTATTGAACATAAATTATATCTATGAAAAATCCAAGCAATCCTCCATTTTGAAAATCATATTCATAGTTAGAATAATGATTGAACATAAAATTTTAATTAAATTGAAATATATAGTTGGGATAACTTATTAGGCTTTTACAAAACAAGGTAAAAAATCATAACTTTACTTAATTTAATAATTTTTAATATTGGCATAAGAACTTAAAAACTAGATGAAATATCATAACATTATTTAAATTGATCATTTTTAATACCAACTCATTGCATTTTTATTTTACAAAAAGCATCAAGTGAAATCTTTTGGTTGTAGTGTGTAGGCAACCTAACCCAGTGGGACATCGAGTAAGTGTTCCCCAAGTGACTTTTTTTGCCTAAACCACTTAAAAGGGGGAAAAAGGTGACCCTCACATTAAAAACTACTTAATGAGACTTTATAAAGTTAAAGTCACTTTTTGATAAATTGAAGTGGGTGAGTGAAATGTATTTAAGTGATTTAAATAAATGTGATTTTTACTCTCATTGAATCTTAGCCATTGGATTGGATCTTTCTCCACCGTTGGATTAGATTCCCACTTAGGGTTTAGACAAAAAGGGTTGAGGGAGGCAAACCCATTCAATTTGACATTTTTGAGAAGAGAGAAGAGCTAAAGAGAGAACTAGGGCATTGACATGATTCCCTAGAAGAGTGTGCACAGAAATCGAGGCTTTCAGCAGCACGAATTTCTAGAAGGTGGCACGAGTTTCAAGGCATAGAACTATTTCAGTGGGCACGAATTTCCAAATCCGTACAGCGTGATTATAGGCATAGTTTTCGAGGCAACCTGCAGCAGGAAGAAGCACAGTTTCCCAGGTCTGTACAGCTGCACTGTTGGCACTGAAATCGAGGGTACAGCTGCACTGTTGCCATTAATTGCAGGACCGTACAACACAGTTTTTGAGGCATTTATTGCAGGCACATTTTTCTAGAGAATGGCACAGGTTTCGAGGTCCCTACAGCAGCATTAATTGTTGTTGTACCATACAAAAAATTTCTGTTCTTTTGCACAGAAATCGAGACAGTGTTTGGCACGATTTTCAAGAAGGGAGGTTGCACAGAAATCGAGGCAGCCTTGCACAGATTTTGAGATAACTCTGCTAGGTGGTTTGGTTGGTTGAGATAAGTACATCTTGTCTGTAAAATTTAAATGTACTGAAATATTGCTGAAGAAATAAAATCTCTCTCTCTCTCTAACTGGTTTTCCTCGTGGGGGTTTTTCCAGGGCTTGATTTTGGCCAAAAATTTCTGAATCTATCATTTTATGGTGTGATTGCTAAATGTGCTTTTCAGCCTGTTAAGTGTATTTTACTGTGTGTTTAATTGTTACTGAAAGTTTCATAAGTAACTTACAGTGAATGCAAAACCGGTTGTAAGTGAAAACCACAAAATGTCGACATAAACCAACAAACAGTAAAGTGCAGAAAATCTTCATGGTATCAAAGCAAGGGGGCAGAAAACAGTGATAGTTTGCAGACACACAGAAATTTTCAGATCTCAAAAACTTCAGTATTTTTTATCTTCTGTTAGTGGGCAGCGTTCTGTTGGGTTGGTGTTGAGATGGCCACAGGTCTAAGAATTGAGGATAGGTTGAATGGGACAGAAAATTTTGTGCCTTGGAAGGCCAGAATTTTACTGATATTGGAGGAGAATGAGCTATGGGTGGAGGTGGTGAGAAATACTACAGCTAACCCGGTTACCATTCCCGATGCCACTGATGCAACAGCACTTTCAGCCTTCAACAAGAAGGACTGTAAGGCTAGGAGGATTATTCTTGATGCAGTAAAAGACCACATAATCCCTCACATTTTCGGGAAGACCAGGGCACATGAGATGTGGAGTGCCTTGACCAACTTGTATGAGAGTTCCAATGAGAACAGAAAGATGGTTCTCAAGGAGAAACTCAAGAGTATCAAGATGAATGGAGGAGAGGGAGTCACAGCTTACCTCACTAGGATTTTTGCAGTTCGGGATGAACTGGCAGCGATTGGTGAAGTGGTATCTCCTACTGAGCTAGTACGCACAGCAGTGAACGGGGCTTCAAAGTACTGGAGTGTATTTGTGCAGGCCATAGTGGGTAGAGAGAACCTACCGTCTTGGGAGAGACTGTGGGATGACTATGTGCAGGAGGAGACCAGGAGAGGTCTCGTACAGGGCAGTTCATCAAATGGTGGGGCAGATGAGGAGAACGTGGCACTGACAGCCAAGGGTAAGAAGAAAAAAGGTCCCAAGAAGAATGGGGCCAAGAGGCAGCAACAGCAGCAACCGCAGGGTGGACAGAAGAAGGACTTGAGTAAAATCAAGTGCTATTGTTGTCAGGCGTTTGGGCACTATGCATCACAGTGTCCAAGCAAGAAAAAGAAGGGACAGGGACAACAAACAGCAGCCTCAGCAGAGGTTGATGATTTTGGTGACAAATTTCAGAGGGAGTTTTCCCTATATGCTGGACAGATTGAGAGAGAGAGAGTCTCCTTAGCCACCAGCACAGACATGGATATGGAGAGTGAGCATTCATTGTTGACAGGGCATCAGACAGGTCCATCCACCACTGGTACGTGGTACATTGACAATGGAGCCTTGAGACACATGACAGGTACTCGAGAGTTCTTCTCCGAGCTATCACGGACAGCTAGAGATATGGAGGTGGTACTTGGTGACAACACCATTGTTAGGGCAGTTGGTCAGGGGACCATTACATTCGAGAGGGAGTCCATGAGACCCATGACTTTGAGGGATGTGTTGTACGTCCCTGGGCTGAAAAAGAACCTTGTTTCAGTTTCCACTATTGAGGACAGGGGTCTTGGGGTGTGTTTCTCAGATGGGAGAGTGCAGGTGTTTCCCAAGACCACAGGTGTATCTACCCCCATGGATATTGGAGTTAGATGTGGACGACTGTACAAGTTATTGTTTCAGCCGCAGCATGCTCTAGCACACAGTAGCAACAGCAGTGAGCTATTTGAGTTATGGCACAGGAGGATGGCCCATTTACATCACCCCGCTCTGAGATTGTTGAGGAGCATGGTCACAGGTTTACCCAAGTTCGACACTGAGTAGAGTGATGTGTGCAGAGGATGTGCTTTGGGAAAGTACACCAAGACTACTTTTCCTAGCAGTGACACGAGAGCAGCAGGAGTGCTTGACTTGATTCATTCTGACATTTGCGGTCCTATGTCTTCAATATCTTTGACTGGTCACGAGTACTATATTAGCTTCATTGATGACTACTCCAAGAAGACCTGGATCTACTTCTTGAGGAACAAGAAGTCCCCACTAGTGTTGAGTGTCTTCCAAGGGTTCAAAGCCCTTGTGGAGAAGTAGACGGGGAGGAAGATCAGGATGTTGAGATCAGACAATGGGGGTGAGTATACCTCCAAGGAATTCAATGCTTTTTGCAGGTAGGAGGGTATACAGCGACAGTTGACAGTTCCCTACACTCCTGAGCAGAATGGAGTAGTAGAGAGAAAGAACAGGTCTATCGTTGGAGCAGCGAGAGCCATGCTTCATGATCAGGGGTTACCGTTCTTTCTATGGGCAGAGGCTTGCAACATTGCAGTGTATCTGCAGAACAGGAGTCCTCACCATGCTTTGGGGAGGATGACTCCAGAGGAGATGTATTCAGGCAAGAAGCCTGAGGTGAGCCATTTTCGGATATTTGGCTCTCTGACTTACTCTCACGTCCCTTCCGAGAAGAGGACGAAGTTCGAGCCCACTACAGAGAGAGGTATCTTTGTGGGTTACGATGAGACTTCAAAAGCATATCGACTTTACATTCCTGGCCAGAGGAGAGTTGTAGTGAGGCGGGAGGTGAAGTTTGATGATGAGAGGGCCTTCTGGAAGTCGAGAGAGATGGAGCAGGGGGAGCCACCAGCTCCCACACCTCAATTGATACAGGCTTCTTCGATACAGGTTTCAGGTCCGCAGGTTTCTGGGGTGACTGGATCACAGGGTACAAGCACAGCTTCTACAGGATAGGTGGTTCAGATTACAAGTACTTCAGGGACAGGTTCAGGATCACAGGTTTCAGGCTCATAGGTTACAGGGTCCTCAGGGACTAGTTCATCAGCTACAGGTCCTCGGGGTGTTAGACCTTCTGCTTCTGGCACTTCCTCAGATGAGGATACACCAGTTTGGGAGGAGCCTTCAAGGAAGAAGAAGCCTAAGTGGCTTCAGGACACCTTGAAGGAAGCAGAAGCATTTGGTAGACCTCAGGAGGCGATCAGATCAGTGGTTGAGCCAGACAGATATGGGATGGCCCTTGTTGCGAGTCTTCGTGACTCTGCGCCTTCAACCTTTGAGGAGGCTTCTTAGCATTAGGTATGGAGAGATGCCATGATGGAAGAGTTCCATTCCATCATGAAGAATGATGCTTGGGAGATTGTGCCGAGACCTGAAGGGAAGTCAGTTGTGACTTCGAAGTGGCTATACAAGATCAAGCATGCTGCAGATGGCAGTGTGGAGAAATTCAAGGCTCAGTTTGTGGCTAGGGGGTTCTCACAGGTTGAGGGAGTTGACTATGATGAGACATTTGCTCCAGTTGCTCGGTATTCCTCTATCAGGGCAGTGATATCTATAGCAGCTGAGATGGGTTGGAAGATCCACCAGATGGATGTGAAGACCGCATTTCTCAATGGTCTTCTGCAGGAGGAGGTGTATTTGGAGCAGCCACAGGGATTCGAGATACATGGGAGAGATTCTCATGTGTGCAGGCTTAGGAAAGCCTTGTATGGTCTGAAGCAAACTCCTAGAGCTTGGTACTCCAAGATCGATGCATATTTGACTTCGATGGGATTTCAGAAGAGTGAGGCTGATTCCAACCTATACTACGTTATGGTTGGTGGTGCATATGAGTGGTTGTCTATAATATCTGACTTTCATAGATTATTGCTCCTGCAAAGCCTGGATCTATTTTTTAAAGACCAAGAATGAAACTTTTGATAAGTTCAAAGAGTTCAAGGCACTAGTTGAAAATCAGACAGGAAGGCACATCAGCATCTTGAGGTCAAATAATGGGGGTGAGTTTGAATCTCACCATTTTGATGATCTTTGCCAAGAAGCAGGGATCAAGAGAGAGCTATCTGTGCCCTACAACCCTCAACAAAATGGAGTTGTCGAAAGGAAGAGCAGAACAATATGTGAAACTGCCAGAGCTATATTATGTGATCTAGATCTTCCATTATCTTTATGGGCCAAGGCTGCCAATACTGCTTTCTACATCCAGAACAGGTGCCCTCGTGCTATCTTGGGGGAAAAGACTCCAAAAGAAGTGTTCACGGGTAAGAAGCCTGCAATTGATCACATGAGGATTTTTGGAACTCCAGTCTATATCCATGTGCCAAAAGAAAAGAGAACAAAGTTGGAACCTTCCAGAAAGAAAGGTACGTTTGTTGGTTACAATGAAAGTTCAAAACCCTATCGTATCTATGTTCCTGGTCAGAGATACATTGACGTTAGTAGATATGTGATATTCCATGAAGAAGTTGGTTTCTACTAATCTAAACAACTTCCAAATGACTCAAACTCTCCTCCTTCAGAAGTCCCAAATTCTCCTCATTCAGATGATCAAAGGGAGGAGGAAGATGTGTTAGTTTTTCTACTTTTAATCAATATTTATCTAGGATCGTACTGAAAGAATAACATGCACAGCATATCACAATAGACACAAATAATTTCCTCGAGGAAACCATAAAGGAGAAAACCCCACAACTTCCTCAGAGATAGAATAGTCACCAATACAATGTCAAAAGTAAAACCCCAAAATAAAGATGGTCTTCTGCAGCTCCTCTTCTTCTCCTCCGATGTGAACTTGTCCTCTCTTTCACTAATGCGAACTTGTGAGTGAGTGTGATGTCCAAATGAGAGAGCTCCACTCTCTATTTATACTTTATCTTTCACTTGACCTTTTCACTTACTAGGTCGGCCCGAATTGTACCTGACTGGGCCGACTTCTCTAGGGGACTCAATAACCCTATTCTAACTGACTCTCGGGGGATCTATTGCCCCGACTTACAATGGAGGATTTACCTCAATGACTTTACATGCCCAAATGTAATAATAACATCCCTGACCTGAGGAATAAACATCTCCGTCGGATGTACAAATAAAATACAAGTGAATATCTTCCGAAGTTACAATTGCATTAACACTCCCTCTTAACTAGGAAGGTATTCTCTTGACACAGTCATCAACACATCCGGACACAAGTCTTCGTTATTGGATCATCAATGCTGGAACATCATCATCAACATTGTATCATCGTCATCATTGCTGCAATCCTCATCAAGTCGATCATCGATTGGTGACATCTCCCGAATCTACTCGTCATAGGAAGTTCTACAGTGCTAGCCCTTTTTCATGTTGGATGTAGGCCTAGCCCTCATGTAGGTCTTCATCATCTCTGCGAGCAAGCCATCAAGTAGGTACAGCCCAGGACCAGTCATTACATTAATGCACATCACAATGTCTCCAGTATGGGAGGACTTTCCTACCACCATACAAGACCCAGTCTACCAACATGCGAGGACTTTCCTACCAACATGTGAGACACAGCACTTACATCAACCGACATGGGAGGACTTTCCTACCACCATTCGGGAAAGGCTCAGCACTTACATCAGCCGACATGGGAGGTCTTTCCTACCACCATTCCGGAAAGGCTCGGCACTTACATCAACCGACATGGGAGGACTTTCCTACCACCATTCGAGAAAGGCTCGGCACTTACATCAATGGCCATGGGAGGACTTTCCTACCATCATGTCGAAATGGCTCAACACTTATATCAACAGCCATGGGAGGACTTTCGTGCCACCATGTCGAAATGGCTCGGCACTTATATCAACGGCCATGGGAGGACTTTCCTACCACCATGCCGGAATGGCCCATGTGCATCTGCGTCTTCCGGACTCATCACTTTCTCTAGGAAGGAACCTCGATCTGAAGAACACCAAGCTTCTCTTTGAAGTACTCAAACTTCACTCTGGCTAACAGCTTGGTCAACACATCGGCTATTTGCTCATCCGTTGCAACATATTGGAGCTTCATTGCTCCTCTCTGCACTATATCCCTGATATAGTGGTACTTGATCTCAATGTGCTTTGACTTGTCATGGAACATCAGGTTCTCAGACAACTTCACACAACTCTAGTTGTCACAGAATATACAAGTCACCTCTAATTGGAGATCAAACAAGTCAGACAGTATCTTCCTAAGCCATACTGCCTCACAACTAGCCGAACAAGCTGCAACATACTCTGCTTCGGCTGTACTCAGTGCCACGAATGACTGCTTCCTACTAAACCAAGAGATCATACCGGATCCCATACTAAAGCAACATCCCGAAGTGCTCTTCCTATCAGCGGCACTGCCTGCCCAATCCAAATCAACATAACCCTGCAGGTTAATCTTCTTATTCACGTCATACCTGAGCCCATAATCAACTGTACCCTTCAGGTACCTCAATGTATGCTTTGCAGCAACCCAGTGAACCTGTCTCGGATCCGTCAGGAACTGGCTCAATGTGTTCACAACAAAGCATATGTCTGGTCTCGTGTTCGTCAGGTACATCAATGATCCAATCATCTGACGATACATCGTGGCATCAACTGACTCTGATGATGCATCACAAAGTAGCTTAAAGTTCGATGTCATGGGTGTGGCCATTGCCTTGCAGTCCATCATTTCGAACCTCTTCAGAATCTCTACTGCATACTTCCCTTGTCCAAGGAAGATTCCATCCTTACTCTGCCACACCTCCATGCCTAAGAAATAGTGCATCATCCCCAAGTCCTTCATTTCGAACTCTACGATAAGCTTCCTCTTCGTATTTGCAATGAGCCCATCCTCTCCTGTTACAAACAGGTCATCTACATAAAGTAGAAGTATCACTGGATTACCCACTTCAACCTTGTAGTAAAGGTTGGAATCTGCTTTACTCTTGGTAAATCCAAAGCTCATCAGGAAGCTATCCATCCTGCCGCACCACGTCCTGTGTGACTGTTTCAATCCGTATAAGGCCTTCTTCAACTTGCACACATGAGTCTGTCTGTCATGTGTCTCAAATCCAAGTGGTTGCTCCACATACACTTCCTCTTCTACTACACCATTCAAGAATGTTGTCTTGACGTCCATCTAGTGTACCTTCCATTTCATCACTGCAGCCAATGCTAATACTGATCTGATGGAAGTGTATCTCGCAACAGGTGCAAATGTCTCCTCATAGTTTATGCCTTCCTTCTGGGAGAAGCCACGTGCTACAAACCTTGCCTTGTGTTTCTCAATGCTACCATCTGCAGCATGCTCGATCTGGTAGATCCACTTCGAAGTCACAACAAACTTCCCTTTAGGTCTCGAAACTACCTCCCAGACATCATTCTTCATAATCAACTGGTACTCCTCGATCATGGCATCCTTCCATTCTTTCTTCTTTGTTGCTTCCTCATAGTTGGAAGGTTCTTTATCAATGATGTCACACAGCAGGGCCACATGGCTGGAGTATGGTCTAGGTCTCTTGTTTTCTCTGTGCATCCCCTCTGAGCGCCATACTTCTCTGCATCTTGTATTGCTTCTTGTGCCCATGCCGGTCTTCTCTTGTGGGAGTTCTTCTCACGAGGTGGATCTACATGTTCTTGTGGTTCTTGCCATGTTGTGGTCTTCATGGTCTTCTTGAATTGTCTTTTCCATAACTATGTCTCTGGTTCAGGTTCTTCAGTTTCTTCATGTTGACTTCATAAATCTTCTTGAACGATCTTTCCTACAAGTCAATTCAGTTGCATAGCTAGAAACATTTCATAATTTTCAAAAAAAAAATCTTATGCATAAAGACATAGGTCACACAGTCATGCAACTATCTTAGCCAATGCTTCAGCACAACATTCATCCATATCCCGTATTCATACGGTAACTTCCTAGATGCCTTCCATCTCTACCGGAACATTATTAAGAGCATGCACTACTCCAAACATGTTACCAAAGAGGTTTCATTCTAGATAAGTAGCAATGGAATGTTGTACAGTGCCATAGGCCACTTACCCATTACATGCTCATTAGTAGTATTAAGTTCATTGTTCTAACATACTTAATCTAGAAACATAAATATGTAAACAACTGAACAATATTTAATCATACAAGAAAAGACATATCAAATACTTATCTTTGTTTGGTTGTTGGGTGGACTCCCTCGTGATTGTGCTTCCTTGCAGGAACTACTGGAGTCTCTAACAGTGTGCTCCCTCTTGATCATTATTCATCATAATAAATATTCTTCATCACTCGAAGAATCATCTCTTTCTTCTTCTCTGGTTCTTTTCCTTGCAGGTTCATCATCTACGCGGTGTGAGCATGGTGCCTTTTCTTGTTGGTCTTCTTTTTGTTGGAGACACTTTTGTTTCTGGGACAATCTCTAGAGTAGTGTCCCTTCTCATCACATGTATAGCATCTAATGTTGGATAGATCTCTTTTGGATATTATATAGTTCTCCCTCTGATTTTGATGGTGGTTCTCCCTCTAATTTTGATGGTGGTTCTCCCTCTTGCTGTGATGATGGTGCTCCTTCTTGTTATGATTCCTTCTGGCATGTGCTGTGAGACCCTAGTCATCATTTGCTCCCATCTTCTCTTCCCGTGCCACAAGTCGAGCTTCTTCTTGTGTACATTCCTCCCAAAGTCTACTGAATGTAATCAACCTCTTTCTAGCACATATCCCTTAAATGAATGAGTCCCATGATCTTGGGAGACCATTCAAGGTGGTCATAACGATCTCTCCTTCTTCTACATTCTCTTCAACTGCTTCAAGTTGCTCCTTGATTTGTGAGACCCTTGTGAAATAGGATTGCATGGTCTCTGCATTTTGGATCTTCACATTTTTAAGCTGGTTCCTCAAGGTCATCTTTCGATTGATGTTCTTCCCTTCAAATAGCTTCGTCAAAGCATCGAACATCTCCTTGGGTGCCTTCAAAGATGACACATGTGGGATGAGATGATCCTTAATGGAGTCTGCAATGATTCTCTTGGCCTTAACCAAGTTCTTCTTATGGATGGCCTTAGCCTCATCTCCCTCTGGTGCTGGAACATCTTCATTCACATACTTGTCCAAATCATTTTCTTCAAGGACAAGAGCAATCCTATACTTCCATGCTCAGAAGTTGTCAGCTCCTTCAAGCTTATCCTCAAGCTTCGTGTGGTGAGACATATGAATGAGTACCTCCAATGGAAATAGCAAAGCTTTTAGGTCTTACCACTTTAAGATGCCCAAACTGGTTCTAGAGCTGGCTGGCCTAGGGTTTGTCAGAGAAACCCTAATTTTTCAAAGTTGGAATCTTGAACTTCTGATTTAACAGGAAGATGTGCCTCCTCAAGGCGAGTTGTCTAATGTACTCCTTTTTCCAAATTGATGAAGAGAAGCCCCAAAAACTTGATGCCCTAGTTTCTTCAATTTCTACTGTAGATTTGTCAAGTCTTAATTCTGATGTATCTTCGAAATTTCTGCTCCTCAAGGTCTGAAACTTCGTCTTATGATAGTATGATTTGTCCTCTATCCAACCCCACGGGTTAGAGCAGGATTGGATTCACCAAGTGAACTTATGCTAAGTTTCCCACGATGACCTGTTTATGGACTTTTTCAGTATAGCAAACTTGTACGGAATGCCACGTGTCACTGTTTCATCTTCGGATTCTGAAACTCACACCAGAGAAACTACAGTCCGTGCACCTTTTGGAACATCTTATGAAATTATATTTGGATCTTCGTAGCTCGAGATATATCATTTCTCCCTAGGTCACCTTTTTGAAACTGAATTCTGGAGGCTGAAACCGTAATTTGCATGGATCATATATCCTAAAGTACAGCGAATCTGAGGCTGAAACTCACACACAAGGTACTTGAATATTTCATCTTCGGCCTATCCAAGTTTCAGATCCTGAAACTTCGCCAAAAGTGATTTATATCGAAAATGCCAAGATGACTAGTTTCCGGAAATGGAAACCCTAGGCAACAACTGCACAATGTTTTCTTTCAGGCCTGCTCTGATACCATGTTAGTTTTTCTACTTTTAATCAATATTTATCTAGGATCTTACTAAAAGAATAACATGCATAACATAACACAATAGACACAATAGACACAAAGAGTTTCCTCGGGGAAACCATAAAGGATAAAACCCCGCAACTTCCTCGGAGATAGAATAGTCACCAATACAATGTCAAAAGTAAAACCCCAAAATAAAGATGGTCTTCTGCAACTCCTCTTCTTCTCCTCCTATGCGAACTTGTCCTCTCTCTCACTAATGCGAACTTGTGACTGGGTGTGATACCCAAATGAGAGAGCTCCACTCTCTATTTATACTTTATCTTTCACTTGACCTTTTCACTTACTAGGTCAGCCCCAATTGTACCTGACTGGGCCGACTTCTCTAGGGGACTCAATAACCCTATTCTAACTGACTCTTGGGGGATCTATTGCCCCGACTTACAATGGAGGATTTACCTCAATGAATTTACATGACCAACTGTAATAATTGCATCCCTGACCGGAGGAATAAACATCTCCGTCAAAGGTACAAATAAAATACAATAATAAATACAATATAAAATACAAGTGAATATCTTTCGAAGTTACAGTTACATTAACAAGATGAGCATCAAGTTCAAGATGATGCGATAGAACCTGAGAAGCCTACTGAAGAATTGCTTGAGGCTCCCCCTTCCAAAAGAAGACCCACTTGGTTTCGTGAAACTCTGCAAGAAGAAGAAAAACATAAAGCTCCTTCGGGAACTTTCAGAGAAAGCAAGAAGCCTCAAAAGTACTATGGTCTTGTTACTCAGCCGGGACACCTCATTGATGCAGAACCTTCTGTTTATGAGGAAGTAGCCAAACAACAGGTATCGAAAGATGCAATGACAGAAGAGTACAATTCCATCCTGAAAAATGATGTATGGGAAGTGGTCCCAAGACCCAAAGGGAATTCTATAGTGACTTCTAAGTTGATTTACAAAATCAAACATGTTGCTGATGGGAGAATTGAAAACTACAAGGCAAGGATTGTAGCTTGTGGTTTCTCTTAGATAGATTATGATGAAACTTTTGCTCGAGTTGCCAGTTACACCACTATCAGAACAATTATCTCCGTCGCTACAGTTTTTGGATGGAAACTTCACCAAATGGATGTGAAGACAGATTTTCTTAATGGAAAAATTGAAGAAGAAGTCTAATTAGAGCAGCCAGAAGGTTTTGTGATCCATGGGAAGAAATCCCATGTATGCAAGCTAAAGAAAGCCTTGTATGGACTAAAACAGACCCCAAGGGTCCGATATGCAAGAATTGACAATTACCTTCACAGCTTGAGTTTCTCCAAGAGTGTTGTTGACTCCAACTTGGTTTTCAAGATTGTACAGAACCATCCTCTAATTTTGGTTCTATATGTTGATGACTTGTTCCTTACTAGAGAGGAACAACTGATAGCACAGTGTAAGAGGAGGCTCACCTCAGAATTTGAGATGAAGGATCTAGGTCTTATGCATTATTTTCTTGGCCTAGAGGCCTAGCAAAACCCAAATGATCCTTGCACAAGGAAATTACATAGTTGATATATTGCGAAGATTTCAGATGCAAGAGTGCAAGCCTATGAACACACCAATGGTGTCAAACCTGAAGAAGCTACATGAGTCAGCTTCTTGTTCAAAGTCGTGGATCCTACCTTGTACCGTCAGGTTACTGGATCATTGATGTACTTGGTACATACTAGACCAAATATCTATTATGCAGTGAGTGCTCTGAGTCAGTTTATTTCTGAGCCTAAGCACATACACTAGGTTGCTGCGAAGCATGTGCTTGGATACTTGCGAGGCACTATTGGTTATGAACTTGGGTACACTTCTAGCAGTGGAGTAATGTTACTCAGTTATGCAAACTCTGATTGGGTTGGCAGTGCAGTGAACCAAAAAAAGCACATTTGGGTATTGTTTTAGTATGGGATTAGCCATGACCTCATGGTCCAATAGGAAACAAGGATCCATAGCTCAAAGCACTACAGAAGCTGAATATATTGCTGCCAGTTATGCCTGCAGTGAAGCAGTGTGGCTTAGGAAGCTACTATCTAATTTGTTTGGTGGAGAGCTTGAGCCAACTGTTATCCATTGTGATAACCAGAGTTGCATAAAGCTTTCAGAGAATCCAGTGTTTCATGACAGATCGAAACACATTGAGATGAAGTATCACCTCATCAAAGATATGGTCCAGAGAGGTGCCATGAGACTTTAGTACATTCGTACAGATGAGCAACTTGTTGATGTATTGAGTCACTATTGACAAAGCCTCTATCATTGATGAAGTTTGTGTACTTCCGAGATAAAGCTTGGCCTTGCAGAGAATGCCTCTCTCACTGAGAGGGAGTGTTGATTTTTGAGCAACATCGAGAGCCATTCTCCGAGAGAATGGAGGCACCTAATTAGTTACCAAGGTTGATCAACATTCAGTCTGGGACTAAAGCTCATCCTGGGGCTAAGAACCATTCTCTGGGAGAATGGGGGACCTGGTCTTGGAACAAGGTATTGATCAACATATTTCAGTCTGGGACTAAAGCTCGGCCTGGGGCTGAGAGCCATTCTTAAAAAATGGAGGTACTTGGCTTGTTACCAAGTTGTTGGCTTCGGTCAACCTTTAGCCTAGGGCTAAAGAACCTGGTCAAGGACCAGGACCAGGGTGTTGATTCAATCAACATGAAGACCTAGATTGGATCTAGGCAAGTGTTGTACTCCTCTCCTTGGTCAGTGGGTTATGGGACCTTCATAATGGACTGGCCACCCCTTGTTGAATTACCTAGCACATGATTTTGGTGTTAATGGGGAGAACAAGGCAATCAAACAATATCTTCCTTATATATGATGATGTACTTGAATGCATGACCAAGAGACCCATTGATGGTCCAAGAACACCAATGGATGACCAAGACACCCATTGATTGTCCAAGAACCCAAATGGATGACCAAGAGACCCATTGATGGTCCAAGAACCCCAATGGATGACCATGAGACCCTTTAGATAACCAAGAGCCCACTTGTGAAGGACCAAAAACCTAAGTTAAAAGTTAAAGGGTTGAAAGCTACAAATTAAAAATTAAAATATTAATCCTAACTAAAATGGATTTTAAATTTTAAATTTTTATAATTCCTAAACCTAAGGATATAACCCTCATGATGATTTATAAATAGAAGAGCTCTCTCATTTGGAATAACAACACAACATATTTTTATCTCTAATTTTTTCGAATGACTGTTTTGGGGTTATTGTTGGTATCTTCATCAACACAAGTCTGATCCTTGAAGGCAATAGTTGGAGAAATTTTTTAGAGGTCTAATTTTTCTCGAGGCAACCAAATTCTGTCAAGGTAGAAGTATTGCCACCTGAGCCCTTAGTTAGGGCAGTCACAAACTCGGCTACTTTGTAGGTGGCTGACCTAGCAGGCCGAACCCCTTCTTAGACCCATTCCACTCAGCCTTGAGCAGTATAGGGTCTGCTTCAGCAAGTCGAGGGCAGCTTAAGGCCTTCCCTAGCAGACCGAGCCCTTTAGGGCCACTTCTTATTAGCAGCAGGGAGGTCAAACCCTAGTTAGGGAATCTATTGCTCAGTTACAGGGGGTCTTTAGGAGGCCAAAGTCGGCTCCACTTTTCCTCAGTCAAAAGAAGGTTGACCGAACCCTGTCAGAGCCACTTGAATAGTTCAAACAGTCAACAGTCAATCTCAGTCAACAATCAATCTCAATCAACAACATTTAACAGTCCATAGTTAAGCAAGGTTTGATCTCTTGGTTTAAGTGCCCTAGAGGCAAGTCAAATTGTAATGTAAAGTCTGCTCTTTGCATTTGTTCATGTAAAAATTTCAGTCATCTCATATTAAGGAATTAATTCTTTGTTGGGTTTTTATACCTTGAAGGATTTTCCCCAAGGTAAAATTTGTGTTCTTGTAGATGCTTGTTGTTCTATCTTATTGTTCGTAATCTACTGTTGATGATCTACTACTATTAGATCTCAGAATTGAAGTTTCAAGTCTGCTATAAATTAAAAGAAGATTGTTACTGCTATTAAATCTCAGATCTATGTGAAAATTAGCATGGTTTCAGAGCTTTGGACGTGAAGAGCACAATTTTTGGAGCAGGTTATTGTTGCCTACGTGATCCTAATACAAATCTGAGAAGGATAAATTCTTTGCAGACTTGTTTCAGCAGTCCACACCCATGGCTTCAGTCTCTTTTAGGCTTGAGGACAGACTTGAAGGATCATCTAACTTCAACTCCTGGAAGGCAAGGATATTGGCTACACCAAAAGAGAATGATTTGGATGATCTAGTCACCCAAGTTGTAGATGAACCCACTTCAGCTACAGATAGGGAAGCATTTAAGAGAAAGCAAGCCAAGGCAGGAAGAATGATCTATGATTCAGTCAAAGAAAACTTGATGCCTGTCATAACTCCATTGAAGACTGCTAAAGAGTGTTTTGATACCTTGACTAAATTGTATGAAATGAAAGCTCCCAACCAGAAAATAGTTTTAAAGAACAAGCTCCAGACTTTGAAGATGGACAAGGACGAAAGTGTGGCTTCATTCTTCTCGAAGATTTCTCAAGAAAAGGATCAACTCCTAGCTATTGGTATTACTATAGATGATGGCGATCTTGTTCAAACTATTGTTGATGGTCTCCTAGCTCGTGGGAAACATTACTATTGCTGTAAATGGTCGTGAAGTCCAGCCAGATTTTGAAAGATTAATAGATTATGGCACGACTGTTTGTAAGAAGAAGGAAGAATGCAAAGCAGAAAATGGTGGCTCTAAGGAAAGGAATCATGCTCTTGCCGCCAAGACAAAGAAAGGCAAGAAATTCTTTCATCAGAAGAACAAGGGTAAGAAGCCTCAAGGTAAGCGTTTTTATTTGTCAAAAATTGAATGTTTCAATTGTCAATTGTAAGGGCTCTTGTGGGTTACAAGGCCAACAAGTTCAATGTGAAAATGGAGATGGGAGGTAGAAGTACCTTTACAATAAAAGGAGTTGGTTCAACTGCCTTAAAGCTTGATTCAGGTACGTTAATTCGTGTTGAGGAAATTTTGTATATTCCTGGTTTAATTAAAGAAGAATGTTCTTACAGTGGCAATTTTAGAAAACAAGAGGTTTTGTGTATCCTTCTCAGAAGGAAAGGCACTAGTGTGGACTAAAGGTGGAAATATGAGCTCAACTATTGAGACTGGTGTCTGTGAAGGTGACCTTTATAAGGTCTTGGGACATGTTGCTAAAGCTCTAATGAATGACCCCTGTCAAATTTTAGAGATCAACAGGGAGCCATTTGTGCTCCTTAATCCCAAGCAGAATGGGATTGCAGAAAAGAAAAGTAGAGATGTGATCTTCCATCACTCTAGGGAGTCTTTTAGTGACCCAGACATGGAGGCCTATGAGACATCTCATTTAGAGAAGCAGAGGGATAAAGCCAAGGAGCCGTCAGTTGATCTCATTGAGGAGCCTATTGAGAGGTTCCAAGGGTGCTCCAGTGGGAGCCATGTCACTGATTCGAGATTATCCACTAATGTGGAGATAGCCAAACATCAGGCTTGGAAAGAGGCTATGATAAAATATATCCAGTTGATAATGGATAATGATATGTGGAAATTAATTCTCAGACAACAAGGGAAGTCAGTTGTAACTTCCAAGTGGATCTATAAGATAAAGGTACTTGCTGACATTCAGCGCTCTTTGAAGCTCTCAAAAAATATTGTACTCTATGATAGGTCGAGACATACCGAGAGAAAGTATCACCATGTTAAGAACATGGTGCAGTTGTCAGCAAATGTGTTAAATAAGCCCCTGTCTTTGACAAGCTTAGTGTTGTTGAGAATGCCTCTCTTGCTGAGAGGGAGTGTTAAAGTTAGTGCAACTGCGAGACCCATTCTCAGAGAGGATGGTACCCTAGTCAGTTAACTAGGGTTCCTGGTCAAGTTAACCAAGCAGAGTAAAGAATAAGACCCTAGAAGGTACCCTAGGGCCCCCAGCTGTCTCCTGGGATTCTTGGTCGAGGACCAAGCAGGTTGATGACATGGCAAAGTCCCTAGCATGTGGCTAGGGACCCTATTTGTCTCTAGGGTATTCTGGTCTGGGACCAGACAGTTTCTTGGTCACGAGGACCAAGCACGTCCCGCAGGTTGAGACAGAGACCTCCTAGTCTAGGACCTAGTAGATTCTTGGTCACAAGGACCAAGTAGTTACTACAGCGACATACCTGGTCAGTTAACCAGGTGGATCTTGGTCAGTGGACCAAGATGATGATGTGTGATGTCCTCTTCTCCTAGGTCTTCGAGATGGTTGAGTTAGATTGTCTTCTCAAGGGACTAGCCAACACTTGATGGAGCCACTAGCAATTGACCTAAAAAGCAGTCTAGAGGACCACATGATCACATCATCCAATGTGGAACCTTCCTTATACAATGATGATGAAATTTCAGGTTATATGGAATATTTGTACGTTTGACAAAGACTTGATTGGTTATACCCCACCTTGGTTGTTCATCCTTGGCCTTTACACCTTGTTGATTATTGGTCTTGTGGTACCTTGTCTTTGACTTGTGGTTAGTGGGGCCTTCTACCCACCTTGAGTTGTTTTGATTTGTACCACCTTGATCCTATGGGTACTACGGTTTTTTGTCCACTTTGTGGCATACACTTGGTCCTAGGGGTCATGGGTCATGTACCCACACTTATCTTATGTTGTACCATGTGTTGGTTCTTGTACCCTCACCTAATCATTTATATGACCCTAGTACCCACCTAATGTCACCCTATTTATATTTTGTGTTATTAAATGTGACTTTATAGTTTTGATCCTAAAATGTTGGTACCCACCCAAGTCACTTTACTTATACTTTATATTTTTGTGATTTTTATTTTTGAGGTACCCTCCTAATTAACCCTAACTTATTTGAAAGATTAATTAATAATCTTTCTAGAAGGTTTATTATCCTATTTATAAAGATCTTGGTTCCTCATTTATTATCATCCAACATTTTTATGTCAGCTCTACCTGCTTGACGTCAAGTCTTCCTGAAGCTTGGTCTGTTGTTTGGTGAGGCCGTCCACCTGCTGAGTATCCATGCATGTCTCAAAACTAATATAGGGCTAGCATGAAAGCTTGGATCTACCCTAAATAAGATCCAATCTGTTATTTTTGTGGCCAATTGAGATCCAACTTGCTCTGCATGACCTAGCCGTGTGTCCTTGAGACACCGATATGCCTTTCTGAAGTTTAACTTGGGTCCAATATGTTGCTAAAAGAACCTGATCTGCTTATCTAGAGATTCGGGCTGCCAGGATTTGGGTTGAGTCCGTTCTACTTGACTATAACCTAATCTGCTTGACTGGAAGTCCGGTCTGTTGTTTAAAGCTTGCTTGCAGCTCCGATCTACTATTGTTGCTCTACCTGGGATTCAATCTACTTGTTAACAAAATCGATCTGTTCTTGCTGGTTTGTTTGAAGTCATGATCTTCCTGTTGGAGTGTTGATCTACTTTATGTCTGCCTGTTGAGGAGGCTGTAACCCTCTGCTGTCCCTGAGACCTAGCCGTGAGCTCTTTTGGCTGTGATCTACTTGATTGACATTTTATTTGTGGAGGTCACAGGTTGTATGGACAATATAGTTTAAGTCTTGGGTTACTTGTTTATGCTAAGATAAGATGTTTACTGCTGAAACTTACCTTCATCATATTCATATTGTTGGGACTTGTTTTTGGTTTGGTTTTTGTACTGTAGATTAATTAGGATCTGATATTTGTGTTGATCTTTTTGATTGATTGATTGAGGTCATCACCTAGGGTTTAGACCTCTTGTGTTTACATCTATTATGTTGGGACTTGATTGTGACTATCACTGTGTTTTCTGACTGCCATTGACTATTTGGTTATACCTCAGCCCAGTCATCTCTCTCTCTCTAGTTTGTACTAACCCTCTAGCAGGGCCATCTTGTTCCTAGTGATTGACTAGCCTCTAAGAGGCACAGTCCTTTTCTGAAAGTAAAAAAAAATTCTGAGTATAAAATAGGAAGGGTCGCACACTCCAGGTAAGTACCCTCACTTGATTGTTTTTGTTAATTTAACATGTTAGTCATTCTTCTATTGCTGATTACATGTTACTGAAGATTACTTTAACACAGTGACCCAATTGGTAGTGTTAAAGATGAAAAGTTGAAAGAGATGAAAATTATGTTTCAATACTATTCACTGCTGTATTATTTCGTTTCAATATTAGTTTGTTAAAAGTGATTTTGCATTAAAGTACATTGATTTTTAATTATTCTGCATCAAACCCTAACCATAACCAAAATTTAACATTACTAACACTCACATACTGTTATGAATTGGAATTTCATGGTAAGGTATCCTGTTGGAATAGTAAGCTAATGTGGATTGATCTCTGACTTAGAGTATCGTCATGTTAATATACATACATTGACCACACTAGTGCCTAACTTGCTCATCTTTCATTCCATTGCTAGCCTCAATTTGACTCGAGAAAGGCATTGATCTTATCTTGAGGTTGTGGGAAGGTATTAGTGTGTTGGTCGACAGGTTTTTTAGTATAAGGGCTCTCCCCTTGGAAGTCAAGACTCTACGAAGAAGTCCAAGGAAGCGTGACCGAGGTGACATTGGGTCACAACTTCCTACATATGCTTACTAGGCACTGGCTCTGCTAGTTTGTCTGGTAATAGGTCCGATCAATTGCAGAAATAGGACCCTCATATGTACAACCCGATGAACATAAGTAAGAACAATAGTTGTAGAAAGGCATGTATCAAAACTTAATGTGCAAAAGGAGGAAATGAGGCAAACATGGGCGAGGTTTGGGTGCTCTATTGTTATGGATGGGTGGATAGACATAAGCAAGCACCTACTAATCAACATCATAGTGACATCTGTAGCAGGTCCATTCTTTCTTAGAGCCATTGATTGTTCTGGAAAGCACAAGGATTCAGCTTTCCAATATGAGCTTCTTCAAGATGTTATAGAGGAAGTTGGGGCTGATAATGTGGTTCAGGTTGTGACAGATGCAATAGCAGTTTGTAGGTCAGTTGGGTTATTAATTCAAAGCAAATATCAACATATTTATTGGACTCCTTGTTGTCTGCATGCACTCAACAATGCATTGAAGGACATCGGCAAAATCCAATGGATATCAGACTTGGTAACAGCTACTAGAGATGTACAATGTTTATCTGCAACCACCACACCTCTTTACCCATGTATAGGGATCACATAAGGAAGGAATTCCTCAGGCCAATTGATACTAGATATGCTAGATATTCTCTTATTGGAGAGGATGCTAGAGGTACAAGCACCATTGCAAGCCTTAGTCGTGAGTCTAGAGTGGGCAAGGTGGTCGAAATCCAAGACATAATTGGGGAAGAAAGTTATAACTCAGGTGTTGGACAATGTTTGGTGGGAAGATTGTTCTTATTTGGTGTCATTCTTGGGCTCTATTGTGGAGGTCATTCGCTACGCCCATTCAAATTCTCCTAGTCTTGGAGAAATCTATGAGACCTTGGATAGTATGTTGGGTCGTGTGAAGGCAGCCATTTAACAGAGGGAGCGCTCATTAGATTTCTATACAACCCAAGTTCGACCCATCATCCAGCATAGATGGGACAGCATGAATACACCTTTGCACATGGCAGCATATGCAATAAACCCAAAATCGTATGTGGAAAGGTGTCGAAGAGTGCTTCCCATTGATGATCCTGAGGTAAAGAATGGTTTTATATATGCAATTGGAAAGATGTACTGTGAGGAGCAGGGGACAAAACTTCGAAGATGATTTGTTCAATTTGCAGGTCTTGGTGGCCCCTTCAACAAGCATGGTGCTCAAATAGATCGTATAGATCTAGTCCAAGATGACCCGATTAGTTAGCGGAGGATAAATGGGGATGGTGCTTCAGAGCTCAAAAATCTTGCTATGTGTTTGTTGTCTCAGATTGCTAGTTCCTCTACAACAAAGAGGAATTACTCTAGATATAGCTTCATCCACTCTATCAAGAGAACAGACTTACCTCCAAAAGAGATGAGAAGTTAGTCAATGTGCATAGTGCCCTACGTCTTGAGCATAGAAAGACACTTGAGTATTTGAAGGGACCAGTGACAGAATGGGATGTTGATCTAAGGGATGATACACATGTTGATGTGGAGGAGTGACCTAATGAAGCAAGGCTCGATTTGGTTGGTGTTCCACCTAGCATGTTTGAGAATGCAAGTAATTTTGATTCAGATGGTGGCATTCCCATGGTTGATCCTGATTCATTCGTGCAGCAATTTGATGTAGAGACTAGTGGGGCATTGCCTTGAGCAATGATGCTCATTTGATGTTCTAGTTTCTACTTTCTATTTTAGACTTTGGTTTGTCTTTTCATTTGATGTACACATTAGACTTTACTCTCTAGCTTTAAACTTTTTAATTTCCAATACATTTAAACATATCAATGTTGATGTATACGATTGAGATTTTAAATCCTAATATGATGTGATTTACTGATGTATCTTGGAATGAATCATTGATGTATCTTGGAATGAGTCATTGATTTATCTTGAAATGAGTAATTGAATTGTGATTTACTAATTTATGAACATGATGTTAGTGGTTTAGTGTTTACATGATGACAAGCATAATACTGAATACATGATGTCAGTGTTACTGTTTTGTTACTATTAATCTTTAAAATCTTAAATTATAGCTTTTTAATTTTGTAGTATTCTTGGTGGGGTCCCCTATGTTGAAGACCTCGACGTTTCCTAAAATTTGGGGGGGTACTTCTACATATGTCATTTCTGCGTTTCCCTGCTCCCGCGTCCCCGCATCTCAAAAACTTGGAGGAACATTCATAAATAGAGGACAGAGAGTAATTCTCATTCATTCACTGTTGGAAGGGTCACATAATTATCATCTTGTGTTTAGAGATGTGAGGAGATGAGCAATTTAGTCTCTCTCTCTCTGGAAGATTCTTCTTTGTGCTCTTTCTATCTTGTCTCAAGGCGCTAGGGTTTCTTGAGCATTCTTGAAGTCTAGGGTTAGGGTTTCTAGCTTAAAGAGGCAAGGAGTTAGATGTTGGTGATAAACCCTAGAGTTGTACTGGTTGGATAAGAAGAGGAGAGAGAGTTGACATCTTGCTTGAAGCTAAGGATGCTAGCTTGTGGAATATCTTTGGTGGAGTTAGGGTTTTTCATGTTTTTCCCTAGCTAGGGTTTTGGAGAGCTTGTACAAGCTTATCTTTAGTTGAGAATATGTACTTGAACTTCATCTATTATATATATATATATATGAAGTTTTTAGCTTTCCAAAATTGTCATGGTTTGATAATTTCCAGCACTAATATGTCTTGCAGATTTGACATATGTTAAGGCTGAAATTTTTAAGGGTATTGACATTGATATTGAAAATATTATGGCAGATTAACAGCTTTCATAAAGTGAATTTCACATTTGGTTTATGTTTGATAAGATTGCCCTAGATGGCCGAAACTTGTTGGCACACATTTGGTATCGTTTCTCTTGGATTACCTTCTTGATTGTGGTTGAAAAGAAGTGAAATATTGTCCACTGTTTGCTGCTGTAAATTATATTTTAGACCAGCCCTGAGGCTGTAAATTCACAGCGACTAGATTTAGGAAACCTTTACTAAAGAGGTCATATTTTAGAATTTGCATTAAAGCATTGGGAGCAGAAATTTCTACATATTACTCATCTATTATTTATTGTTGATGTACTCCTATTTGGTAATGAGAATAGAAGAGAGGCTAGAGTTTCTAAAAATATTCTAAAGCTGTGTGGAAAATCAACAGGCATGGAGATTAACCTTGCCAAATCCACCATTGCATGCCATACAATTCAGTCCTTCCATGAGCAGGCCATTAAAGCCACTTTATCATTCACTTGCTGAATTCAATGTTGGAATGAAATATCTTGGGTTTGAGATGAGCCCAGATGATTATGGCATAAAGGATTGGAAATAGTTGTATAATAGAGTTGAAAAAAGGATAGTTACATGCGCAACAAGTGGATTTCATTGGGAGCTACACTCGTAATAGTCAAATTGTCATTGAAGCAACCCAGTCTATTTCCATTCTATGGAAAAAAGTTAGAAAGAATGTTTTTAGGTTTCTATGAAAAGGCAGGAAGGAAAAGAAGGGACTGCCTCTTGTCAAATGGCAAACAATTGCAAGACCAAAGGGCCTAGGTGGGCGGGGGGTTTGGAAGGGCCATATCTGCAAAGAATATCTGGATATTTATGTCATCATAAGGGCTATAGAAAAGTATTGTCACTAGAAAGTACATTGACCCACTTTCATTAGAAAAATGGAAAAGGAATCCTTGCAAATATACTTGATTGGATCCTGGAATCTTCTGGAAGGCCCATGTCCAAGCTTTTTCACTGATAGGAAGATTTCTAGCATGGAAAATTGGGATTGAAAGGAGCATCGGATTGGAAGTGGACCCTTGGATAGGAGAAAGGAAGTGTATAAGGGATCATAGGAGCTAAGGCAGGGAGGTCACTATATAGCGAAGGCAGGGTATTCCAATGTTCTTCCTCAGTACAATATGAAGACAAAAAAATGGCATGAAGAAAAATAAAGGTGGTGTAAAGTAATCTGGAAGAAGAAAATCCCATTAAGGTGAGAAACTTCCTTTGGTTAGCATTGCATAACAAGATTCTCATGTGGGACAACCTTCAAAAAAGGTCCTCGCAAGACCCAGGAATCTGCTATTCTGCAAAGGAAGTAAAGAAGGAGTCAATCACTTGCCAGTATCCTTCCAGTTCACCAAGATGGTTTGGGATGCTGTTTTACAATTAACTGGAGGTAGAGGGTTCTAGACACGATAGAATATGGAATCTACTCTAGAGAGCTGGTTTGACTACAAAGAGGTATGTAAACAGTCACATGTGCCAGTAGTAGCATCATGGGCAGTATGGTATGCCCGAAACGTTGCAATTTTCCAACAGACTACCCTCTACCCTGCTCAAGTATTGTACAAGGTAAAATATGCATATGACTCATTGAAAGTCCCAGCCAAAGTCCAAAAATAGAGGCAAGCGAAGAAGGTTCAAATAGACAAAACAATGGCATGAGGTTCTTTGGCTATGCATCTAGAGGTAACCCAGGCAGATGTGGAGTAAGAGGGCTTTGTACCTGAACGAAACAAACTAGCTCACATTCAATGTGGGATTGGGGAAGGCTCTAAAAATTGGGCAGACTTATAATACCTATACCTTTTTCTAAGACTAGCCAAGGAACGCAACATCAGAGAATTGCAAGTCTTTGGGGACTCTAGAATAGTGATATTGTGTATGCAGGGAGGACAAGCATGTAAACACCTTTCACTCCATAACATCTTGAGAGATGCAAAAGAAATATTATCCAACCTCTTTGCAATCACTTTCTCATGTATTTATAGGGAGAATAATAGAAAATAGCAGAGTTTATCAAAGGACGCAGTAGATTTGCAAGTTGGACTAGTAGAAGTGATGGAGCACGAGGATAGGGAAGCCCGCACTCTGCCCTATAGACAACTCATGTCCTAAAACAGGAGGAACTCCGCCTCCATGACAGAGGATTTATTGCATCTGATTATATTTAACCCTAACATGACCCAACATTGATTAAATAGCTCGGTATTTGGAAAAAAACTATGACCTAACATGGCCCAACATAGATTAGATTGCTCGGTATTTGAAAAAAAACTATGTAACCGTTATATTTCACCTCTGTTTAGAACAGATCAGATAGCACATTTACCTCTGTTGATCTGAGTTTGACTAACACAGAGCTCCATATACAAGTATAATAAAATGGAAAAAAGGGTTTAGGGTTTATAGGTTTCAAATTTGTACCTGTACCTGGTTCCAGAGCGCATAAAGTTCCTCCGAAAGAGTAACTTGACTTTCTCCACGTCAATGATGGACTCCATGCCAAAGCCGAGAAACCTCTGCTGAATTTGGACAGATTCCCATTTTATGGCATCATCTGGTAGACCCCGATGATGGACTCCACGCCCAAGCCAAGAAACCTCTAGAATTTGGAGAGATTCCCATTTTCTGGCATCATCTGGTCGACCCTATAAGCAGGAAAATGTCTGCAACGAAGGGTATTTTTTCCAGAGTGCATAAAGTTGCTCCGGAGGAGCAACTTGACTTTCTCCACGTCAATGATGGACTCCAAGCCAAAGCAGACAAACCTCTGGTGAATTTGGACAGATTTCCATTTTCTGGCATCATGTGCTAGACCCCAATGATGGACTCCATGCCCGAGCTGAGAAACCTCTGAAATTTGGACAGATTCCCATTTTCTGGCATCATCTGGTCGACCCTATAAGCAGGAAAATGTCTGCAACAAGGGGTAGATTTTTCCAGAGTGCATAAGGTTCCTCCGGAGGAGCAACTTGACTTTCTCCACGTCAATGATGGACTCCATGCCGAAGCCGAGAAACCTCTTGTGAATTTGGACAGATTCCCATTTTCTGGCATCATCTGGTAGACCACGATGATGGACTTCATGCCAAAGCCGAGAAACCTCTGGAATTTGGACAGATTCTCGTTTTCTGGTATCATCTGGTAGACCCATAAGTAGATTTTGCAGAGGAAAGAGGAATTATGGCGGAAATATAAATTTCGGAATCAGCAAATCGCACTGAAAACGTTTTTCAAAATAAATTTCGGAATCAGCAAATCGCACTGAAAACGTTTTTCAAAATAAATTTCGGAATCAGCAAATCGCACTGAAAACGTTTTTCAAAATAAATTTCGGAATCAGCAAATCGCACTGAAAACGTTTTTCAAAATAAATTTCGGAATCAAGAGGGCCTTCACCAAGCCTTTGCTTACCCGAATAAATATTCTATACTATATTTATCACATTATAAATGTTCCTCGTCATGGCGATATGCATAAACGGTGAGTAATAATTTGTACGGCTATCAAATTTATTTTTATTTTTGTTTGACTATTTTGCCATGTATACAACGACCCTTTTTCTTTTCAAACAAAAAACACTATAAAAACACTATACTTTATAAAGAAGTATAAAGACGATTATAGTAAAGATCCAACATCCATGACTATCCACTCAATGGTTAAACACTAACCAAGTAGGCCAGCAACAAGGATGAGCCGGTCCATAGTGATTCCATACCAAGTCATACCAGACTAAGGAGTTCCAAATCCATGACAGTCTCAAAACCAGCAAACTAACGCTCGAAGAGAGAAGTAGTAACATACCAACACCCAGTGGCAGAAATGACCACAAGTCTCAAAAAAGTTCCAAACTACAACCGATATAAATATATAAAAATATACAAAATGGAGGAAAATCGGTAGAAAATGAAAATAAAGCTGCCAGGAACGACACACCCACAGGATACTAATGAGGAAAAATATTCCAATGACCAGTAATAGGGATGGCAAAACCTTGCAAAATCTCTTAAAAGATATGCCCCTCCACAGCCACGAGACCCTAACATGAGAGACCATCAACAAAATCATTTTATTCACGAAAAATATGGATAATAGAAGTATGAGGACAGTGGCCCAGTAGATGTCTGGTTTGAATCGGCCATGAGTCAAATGCAAGGGCATTTATATTAGCTAGTTTATTGGCTAATGTATACAACGACCCTAAAACGCCAAGTAGTATTTTAGGGTTAATATTCTTTGTATGTGGGTTGCACCAAAGTTAGATCCTCCCAATGTGTAATTTAATCCTAGATAAGGGATTGGGGTTGTAATCTAATCCAAGTTAATGTATTAGCGTTTTGGATGCCACATAATATCATGTCCCCAAATTCTGCATTGGATCACAATGGCCTAAGCCACTTGGCCATGTTCATGATAGCTTGTCAAATTGGTGCTAAGGATCAAACAATTGCCAAGCATGATGTCCAAGTTAGTAATAATGTAAAATTAGAGCCAAATAGACAAGGTGAATCACATGAAGAGCAAATTCCCAATTAAAAGGTTGTAATATCCCCATCCAAATAAACTATCATTGAGGAAAAATTCCACTAACTTACTAGTTTCCTAGGTTGGGGGTGGAAGCTTCAAAATTTGGAATAAGGGAGATACAAGACCCAAAATGACCTTAGAGTTACAAATTCACATTAATTGGATCAAATAAATAATAATAAAATAAAAACAAGGTGGCATTTGTTCATGAGGGTGCATAAGAGGGTGTGGGGCCCACATGTGATAATATTCCCCACTACACTTGGCATCATTCTCTCACCAATTCGAATCCAAGGTGGAGGGTAAGGTACTTGAGGCAATATTCATGTCAAGAATCTATGAAGTTCGAACTAGAGTGGAAGACTAACTCCCAAGGAAGAGGGAGAGGCATTATGACACTTGTAGCTAGATTCCATGGCACCTATGACAACAATGATGAAGGAATCTATGAGAAATATGACAAATTCAGACTTGATTGCAGACCTATGACACATCTAACATATAAGGGCTAAAAATATCCACCAAGAAGGTGCATAGAGGGATTTATGGTCAGCCAAGATTCCCAATTCGAATTGGGGGAAAGAGGAATGCAGGGAAGAAGTGGACAAGTGTCTCAAGAGAGAATTTGTCACTAATTCAATTTGAGTGAAGTATATTGGAGGGAATTCGACCTCATGAGTCCACATGAGGGTAATAAAATATGGGAATGACAAAGTAGAGCAGTTTTTGGATCATTTTTGTTTTGCACTCTTGGTGCGCTTAGCTTGTCCTTGCACAGTGGATGTTCATCCTTCTTGCCATTGAACCAATTTTGAAGGTGAAATATTACTATCCAATTTGGTTGGAGGAGAGGTAATTTAGACCTCTTATCAGAGATTGATGTAGGTTCGAGTCCCCTTTCAGTTTGATCTCATCTACCATTTCTTTCTTCACTATCTCTTCTCAATCTTCCATGAATGTCCATATTCTACTATTGATGGCGCACTCATAGTTGTGTAGTCTTTGTGGAGGATGATTTATTGACTCCATGGTCATTTTATCTGATGTATATATCTATAATAAGCTTCACTTTGGAGCCATATATCTAAATACCATACCTTTCATGTAATATTTCCAAACAAACTCTTGATTCAAGCTAGTTTCCCCTCTATCTTCACAAGGAGTTTTGGAGTGATTTTGTATCTATTTTAGATCAGATTTTTTATGAGTTTTTGTTGATGTTTCGAGTTGCATATGATGTAATATTTATGACCAAAATTTTATGTGCATACCCATTAATTTTTTATTAAATTTTGTGCAACAAATCTCATGTCCATTGTTAACAATTTTCTCACAATTTCAATGTCTTACAACATGATGTTTTATGGGAGTTATAGCAGAGCCTAAAATCTAATTTAATGCTTCATTTTGGTTTCCCTTGAGGTCCTATATCACAGCCAAGTCTATGTTTATAAAATAGGGAACGTAGTACAGTGTTGGGAAGCCCAAAAGTTCATAGACTAGTGGGATTTTTAACCATTGAATTCACCTAGTATTCTCCCCTTCCTTCCTCCTTGAGAAATGAAAGCCCTAAATGTTTCTAATGAATGTATTAGTGTCTAAGAGATGAATTAGGATGTCTTAATACCTCTCAATCCTCTCCATATAGAATTCGAAATAATTTGGGAGCATTTGGTACAATTTGGGTTTCACTAGTCCAAGGTTTGAAAATTGGCCAAAATGAAGTAATTTTCCAAAAAGGGACATTATAGTGGTATCAGGGCATGGTCCTTGCACCTGTGCATTGGGTCATCCATTGAAGAAGGAAATTGCAGCCATGTTTTATTTAGATCCATAGTATGAGGAGGATTATTCTTTCTATGCCTCAGAGGAAGATGATTTTGAGTTGTACGATGGCAGCTATGTGGATGAGGAACCCTCTTGCAATACCTCTACCCAATTCACATTTAGAGATGATGATGGTTACTATTGTGATCAATTGTACAATGAATATGTAATATGTAAATTGGGATATCACACCACTAAGGAAATATGCTTTGAAGGAAGTAGCATGGTGGATGGAAACTTGCAAAACCCTACCCCAACAATATCAAGCCTATAATATTATTATGGACTCATCCCCAGTAGTTCCTTTCAATTTTTTTTTTGTATTATTTGTTTGGATATAGGACCAAGAATGAATATGTGGAGTTAGTGAAGAAAGGTCTATTCCCTTCTTGCAAAATACCTTGGAGAGAAAATCATATATGTTTGAGTGAAAAGAAGGAGCAAACTGAGGAGACCCATGAGCCACCTAGTTCTGTAGGTGGTAAAGCAAAAGAAGCATTACATGAAGAGGATCGAAAGTCACACCAAAGTGACTTGGAAAAATATGAAGAAACATTACATGAGCATGGTGGGAATCATACTCAAAGGTCTTGGTGTTCAAAATTTAGTTAAAAGACAATGGACAAGTATTGGTTCCATTCCCTTTAGTATTAGATCCATCATATGGAGCTCACCTCTTTCAATAACAAAGTTCATTTTTTATACCATTGGTTTCAAAAGAGATGAATTTATGATGTAATTTGAAATCTTGAAGTATCTTGGACATGGCCTTCCCACTTTGTTATATCATCGATCCACCAATATGTACTTGATTTGACTTGGACATGCAATTTGAGATATTATACTTGTGCATGATCTTCCCACTTTGTTGTGCCATTGATCCACCATTATACATGTTTTAAGAAATACAAAAGCATAGGGATACTTGAATCATTACCGAAAAATAACATATTTGATTTGTGCTCTAGTTGTAGGTAGCCTCCTTTCTGATGGGTGACACCCTCTCTTGTCACTCCTAATTTCTTCAAGTTACAAAAAAACATGATGTATGTTGGCCATAGGATTAGTTTTCTACCATCATAAAGAAAGGGGTATCTATTTAGCTTGTAGGATGGTCTAGCCTAAACCATCTTGTGCTTAGAAATTGAATATGTTGCATGTGCCCTATATCACTCAATATTGAAGAAGTGGGACACACCTAATACCTTATTCGAAACGTAAGCAACAACTAAGACCTTATGAAAGGGCATTAAATTCCCTTGTTAATCCCTCAAAAAATCCATACCTTTTGTATATGCCCTCTTTTCTTAGTGTTATGGGTTCTTTCCTAAGCTTTAGTTGTGATGTCTTCATCCTTTGAATTTGAAGTTTTGTGACCTTGGATTCATTAATATATTGATCCCTTTTGAATGTCGAGTTTGTCTACACAATATTCTAAAGTGGTATGGTAATACATATACTTATTTAGAAGCAAAATGATCCCATCTTCACCTTAACGTCTCCTCATCTCATAATTCGCCTTAATTTTCAAGAAAATATCCTTAAGTAGATTTTTCAAACAACCTACATATTCAACCTAAGTCTACACCCTTGCTCACTCCATGGAATACTCCAATATATTTTATGAAGTAGGAAACATGAAACTATAACCTTTCTTCCTCTAGGCCTAAAGGGGAGAAATATTGATAAATCTCAAGTGGTAGAATGATTCGATCTTCAATTGCATTGCAGATATTATTTCTAACTGTTCCCTCAATCTTTTTCTTCAAATCAAGAAGTTGGTTTCCCTAATTTATTGCGGTCTCCCTACCTGCCTTTGAACTTGTGATAATGAAGTCACTATACTTTGGTTCAAGATGCAAGAATGCGCGCGCGCGCACACACACACACACACAGATATGGTATCATACTCATAATCGCCATATTTAAGGGCTTGTTTATCACTAACTATGAAATTCTCCCTCTCCATGATAGAATCAATACTTGTTAAAGTGGAATGAGATTGATACCAAGCAAGATGTAGCTCTCTCACCTTGCCACTCACATGATTTGAATCAACCTTCAGAATCTATAACACTTCTCCAATCATGGTGTTGTGACAACCTTCGTGGGCTTGTTTAGTTCCATTAAACAAGGACGCACTTCATAGTCCATTCTCATGTTGTAATTATTGAAATTTGTTCTTCTAGTCTTCTCCCAATAGTCAATAGGATCATCATAGTATTGACATTCTTATATAGAATCTTTAAGTAGCAACAACACCATAGAAACAAAAACAATAAAATAATGGGCCCAATCAACAAATCATCCTCTTTATGGGGTTGACAACATATCTAATATGTGCAAATCATAATGCACATGATAATAGGCATGATTGGAGTCAACATAACACAACAACTATAAAAAAGGGTTGATGGTATCCGAAATAAAAATAACTTGATTTGCTTGAGATTGTGCTCTCAAGTATCCCACATATCAATCTATGATCCACACTCAAGCAACAAATTCACACACAGGATCTCTTATCTATAGGGATAATCATGCACTCCCATTTGACAAGGGTCACACCCCCTTTCCATAGTTGTACCACATATGACTAATTCACATGGATCAATGTTCCAATAGGCTTGACTTCATTGGCATATCCACTACAAGCAAAACACCAACTACTGGAGGATTTTGCAAAACCTCCCCCCAAAATTTCTCTCTTCTCCATTTATAGCAGAGGTTTCTAGTAAAGGGTGGAGGATTTAGTGGATGTTTTTTGTCCTTTTCACTTTATTCATCTCGTCACACCGGTGTTGCCACCCTTTAATACTAGCACTGGTGTGTGATCCCACCACAAGCACCAAGGTAGGTTAAACTATTTTGTTATATATATATATATATATATATATATATATATATATATATATATATATATATTGGATGCATACCATGTATGTCAGGGTTAAAAAAAGGACCAAAACAAAAATTCATCTATCACATCCATTGAATGCTTCACACCCATTAAAGCATTGATTCTCAACATTCCCTATGACCACCCCATTGTTTGGTGCTATCAAATTGCTTGATTTCTCGATTCCTTCGTTTCCGTTGTGGATTTGTGTTCATTTTGGAAATTTCCAAACATACCAAATTTTCATTCTTTATTTACGTGACAACCATGCCTCCTTACTGGAGAGGATACCACGTTAGTGAATTTTTATCCTTTAGTTTTCATTTTCAGTGGATTAAAATTTAAAATTAAGCTTTGATGATACTGTTTTTTTTAATTTAAAAAATCAATGTTGTGGCCCCAACGTTCAACTTGCATCGTAGTCTGGTTCTTTTACAAGATGCACCATTTATAGTGCACATTTGCATCTTCAGCACACCAGCCAAGGACCCTCAGTTAGGCATGCACACTCACCAAACTGAGTTACACTAACCCAATACTCCCCAATCACTAGTTCTGATTGAGTGATGTACATGGAATTGACTGTATGTACATGAAAATACCTAAAATATCTCAATTGGTGTGTTGACGACTGAAGAGGGTGTTAGGGTTAGTTAGGACCTATATTAGTGGAACATCTCTAGTCCTATACCAGTTACTAACTCAGTCACTCCTAAACTCGGGGAAAAGCTCCCCAAATCAAGGAATGCACCCCAAAATAAGGAAGGCGCCCCCAAAACTAGGAATGCATCTCAGGGGTGGCTTAGGTGCTCAATTTGGATGGGGTTTGTTCCACTAGAGTCATCAAGCCATGGTCTAGGTAACTAGGTAGAGGGTTTTTTGCTCTAACAATACCTGTATATTTGATTGAGAATGGTTAGGTGGGTACAATGAGAAAGAGAGAGGTGTGGCTTTATGTTATGTTGGTTTTATTATGTGTGTCCCATTGTTTAATTTCTATTTTGCTTCATAATCTATCCGGATTGTTTCACTTCATAGGCTTAAAACTTATCATTTATGTAGGATCCCTTCTAGATTGAGACTGGATTACGAGCCACACTTTCCTTTCTTATCTCTCTCTATCCATTGCTATAATAGATCCCAACCATTGATTGAAAGGTTTGTTTCTACACATTGAATTTTGCTATCAATTTCCATATTCAATTGGTTACTTTTGGTCTTTTATACAACATAACCATGAAAATTCTACATTACTTGATTCCCCCCCACAAGAACCAATTACTAGAATTAACACACATTCCTATTACATGTACCATTTCTTTAATATTTTTCATTCTTTCCACCTAAGATTAAAAAACCAAAACTAAGAAAATTTCAACAAAAACAAAAAGAAAGAAAGATGGATTTTTTTAAGTGAAAAGTTTTGGTTCTATGTAGCTATCAATATCACCCTTGACTAGAGAATCGACACAAAGTAAAAAAATTATGTCCATCCACCTAAAAATTAAGATAATTAAGTTTTATCTAGCCTTATGCATTTCTTGAACCTTAGTTCATGTTTTCCCACTTACCTTTTTTTTTCCAGGCAATTAACCCAAGCCAAACCCCTGGGCATTTCCCCTCTGTCAAGGATGGTACCTAGGGAAAACCATAGATTCTTCATCGCACAAGTCTAGGTCAACAATAGGCCATGAATCTATTACAACAATATACTCATTTTGAGCTCAACATGTCACTTATTGGAATAGAACCTAGGTGGAGAGGATAATACCCTATCCCCAAAACACATAGGCTAGACCCAATTGATAGATTTCCCACTTATATTACCATTACTCACCTTCCAATTCCACCTTTGTATGTGTTTATAATGAATGATTCCCATGTCAACCTTTCTGAAAGTCACTTCAAGTCAAGGGAAGTCCTCTATGACAATCCCCATGTTTGTCCAATTCCTTTGAGTCAAGTTTATGTCTTAAAATCATTCATGAGATATCTCCAAACCTCATGTTGTCTGGAAAGAAATGTCATTTCCTTTCTTTCAACAAATCTTCTCCTATAAATCACAATACATTTTCTCTAGGAGTTTGATCAAGATACCATATTACATGGTGTCCAGTTTCCTTATTGATGGAATTATTCACATTTTTAAGTAGGGAATCATCATTTCTCCACAAGCAAATGGTTCCTCTCAATGTTTGACATAATATCATATTTTCACATTGCTAGGATCACACTAGTACCTTCGAATCCATTTTCATCAATGGTAGGCCAACCCATGTCTAGCAAGGATTTCATCATTGATATCCGACTGGACAGTTTTTCCATTTTCAATGTCATCTCCTCATTGCATGTTAGGAATCATATGCAATGGTCTTGGTGTTCAATATTTCGTTAAAAGGCAATGGACAAATATGAATTCTATTCCATTTAGTATTGGATCCATCATATGTGAGCTCACCTCTTTCAATACCAAAGTTCATTATTTATACCATTGATTTCAAAAGATACGAATTTATGATGTAATTTGAAACCTAGAAGTATTTTGGACATGGCCTTCCCACTTTGTTATTTCATCGATCCACCGATACTACTTGATTTGACTTAGACATGCAATTTGAGATAGTATACTCGTACATGATCTTCCCATGTTAGTGTGCCGTTGATCCACTGTTATGTACTTGTTTTAAAACATACATGAGCATAGGGATGCATGAATCATTAATGAAAAATAACATATTTGATTTGTGTTTTGGTTGTAGGTAGCCACCTTTCTAATAGGTGATATCCTCTCTTGTCCGTCCTAATTTCTTCAAGTAACAAAAAAAACATGATGTATTTTGGCCATATGATTTATTTGATACTGTCATAAAGCAAGGGGTATATTAGCATGTAGACTAGTTTGGCCTAAACCATCTTGTGTTCAAAAATTGAATATGCAACATGCGTCCTACATCACTTAGGATTGAAGAAGTGGGACACACCTAGTAACTTATTCGTAACCTACGAAACCACTAAGACCTTATGAGAGGGAATTAAATCCCCCTGTTAATCCCTCAACAAACCCATACCTTTTGTATAGGTCCTATTTTCTTAGTGTTATGGGTGATTGCCTAAGCTTTAGTTGTGATGTATTTATCCTTTGAATTTGAAGTTTTGGGACCTTGGCTTCATTAGGATATTGATCCCTTTTGAATGTCGAGTTTGACTACACAATATTCGAAAGTGGTATGGTAATCCATATGCTTATTTAGAAGAAAAATGCCCAACAAATTGTATTCCTACTACAACTACCAATTTACATAAATGATCCCATCTTCACCTTGAATACTCTTCATCTCATAATTCCCTTTAATTTTTTAGAAGATATCCTTAAATATTCAACCTAAGTCTACACCCTTTCTCATCCCATGGAATACTCCAATATATTTTATGAAGTAGGAAGCATACACCTATAAACCTTCTTCCTCCAGGACTAAGGGGAGAAAATATTAACAAAACTAAAGTGGTAGAATGATTCAGTCTTCAATTGTATTACCAAGATTTCTCTACTTTATTGCAATCTCTATTGCAAACTCCCTACCTCCCTTTGAACTTGTGATAATGAAGTCACTATACTTTGAATCAAGATGCAATGATGCATGTATATATTTGGTTTCAAACTCGTAATCATCATATTCAAGGACTTGTTTATCGCCAACTATGCAATTCTCCCTCTCCATAATGGATTCTATACTTGTTAAAGTGGAATGAGCTACAGACAGGGAAAGATCTAGCTCTCTCACCTTGCCACTCGCACGATTTAAATCAACCTTAACAATCTATAACACTTCTCCGATCATGATGTTGTGATAACCTTTGTGGGATTGTTTAGTTCACTTCATAGTCCATTGTCATGTTTTACTTATTGAAATTGGTTCTTCTAATCTTCTTCCAATAGTCAACAAGATCATCATAGTATTAATAATCTTATATAGTCTCTTTAAGTAGCAACAACACCATAGAAACAACAACAATAAATAATAGGCCCAGTCAACAAATCATCCTCTTTATAGGGTTGACAACATATCTAATATGTGCAATTCATAATGCACATGATAGTAGGCATGATTAGAATCAACAAAACATAACAACTATAAAAAATGGTCAATGGTATCCTAAAAAAAAAACTTGATTTGGTTGAGATTGTGCTCTCAATCAACCCACATATCAAGCTACAATCCACACTCAAGCAACAAATTCATACACACACTTTCTTCTCCATAGGGATAGTCATGCTCTCCTTTTCTACAAGGGTCACACCCCCTTTCCATAGTCTTACCACACATGACTTCACATGGATCCATGTTCCAATAAGCTTGACTTCATTGGCGTATAAACACCAACTAGTGAATGTTTTTGCAAAACCTCCCCAAAAAATTGATCTCTTCTCCATTTATAATGGAGGTTTCTAGTGGAGGGTGAAGGATTTAGTGGATGTTTTTTGTCCTTTGCACTTTATCCATCTTGTCACACTAGTGTTGCTACCCTTTACTTCTAGCACTAGTGTGCAACCCCACCACAAGCACTGAGGTAAGTTAAAATATTTTGTTATAATATATATTATTATTGATGTGCCATATACTTAGAAAAGCATCAATACATATGTGTGTTATCCAACACATTACACTAGGTTAAAATATTTTATTATAAAATATTAATTTTCTTAAAAATAACAAATAATATTATTTGTGTGCTATATACCTATAAAAGTACTAGTGAATTAGAATATTTGGATGCATACAATGTTAGGGATAAAAAAAGACAAAAAAAAGTTCATTTGTCACATCGACTGAATGCTTCACACCCATCCAAGCATTGGTTCTCAACATTCCCTACGACCACCCCATTGTTCAGTGCTACCAATTGCTTGATTTCTCGATTCCTTTGTTTCCATTGTGGATTTGTGTTCATTTTGGATTTTTCCAAACAATACCAAATTTTCATTCTTCATTTACGTGACAACCATGCCTTCTTTGTGGAGAGGAGACCAAGTAAGTGAATTTTGATCCTTTACTTTGCATTTTCGATGGATTAAAATTTAAAATTAAGCTTTGATTTTATTGTTTTTTTTGTTTTGAAAAAATCAAGGATGTAGCCCCAATGTTCAACTTGCATCGTAGTATGGTGCTTTTACATGATGCTCATTTATAGTGAAGTTTGTGAAAATTTCTTGTGCTCTATAATGTGATTTTAGATGTACAATCGCACCTTGTCAATGCTTTTCATTATCCATCATCATATGGTGTGCCTATACATATTAAATGGTTTGAAAATATTTATAATTATATTTTTTGATATGTTTTATGCTTTAAGGTGCACTATGTAATGCCCCATTTTGACTTTATCACCTGAAATATCATTACATGTTTGTATTTTCTTATCATTGTGGAACTTCGTCGGTTTGATGACACTGTGGACATATGGATTTATTATTTTGCGGAATATATATATGTGTGTGTGTGTGATGTTAATATTATGAATTATGTTCATGTTTTGATTATGTCTCTAGCATGCAAATTTAATAGATGATGGGTATGTGGATACCAAGTTAAAGTTACATGTTGAATGGATGGATATGACATGGTACATAGAAAAATGATTTGCATTATTTTTCATTAGTAATGAAATATGTATACATGTCAATGATTGCACGATATTTCTCGATCTTGTGTTTGGAGACTAACCTATAGGTTAAAAGAGCTAAGTGGTAGCTGGGTCCTAAGAGGTGGAAGTACATCAGAGACATGAATTCCAAAAGATAAATGGTATGCAAGTGATGCATTATTGTTTAGCATAAGTATTGGTTTATTATCATGATGTATGAGTAAGTGCAGGGTTTCAGGAAATTCAACTGCCCAAATTGGTTATTCGATGACAAAACCTGAGTACAACAGTCGCAATGCAATTACTATGTTGATGTATATGTAGTCCCTTGTTCCATTAGGAGGGGTGGAGGCATTACCCACCGTTTATCCTCCGAAACTCAGAGTCATGGGAGGGTTGTGCTACGATGCACTCCCCAAGGTGTGTGATGATGAATAGTGGGTGCTTGCTAGGGAAGCTTGGTCGATATAGTCGATACTTCCGCTTACGGGTTCTAACTGGAGTTAGGTCATGTAGTTGATGTTCCAGGTTAGTCCAACATAGGAAGGATAGGATGTGGAAGTTAGTTGTGAATTAGACATAAGGAAGTAGGTAGATAGGAATGTCGTGGAAGTTTTAGAGGGAAACATAATTAACTGTGTGTGTTGAAACCTTTGCTTGATTCTTGTGTTGTAACTCAGTATATTATGTTTGTGTCATAGATTATTATGATCAGAGTTATTGGCTAGACATTGCAAATTCATGTTTAAGTATGCGTCAACAGATAATAACTTGTGTGATTATGTGTGATATGTGGTTGAGTACTATTGGTGTACCTACACGATGTATGCAAGCATTAGCTACGCTTACATAACTTGCCTACATATGTTGTATGAATCATCTATTATACTATTAAAATATGGCTTGGATGCATTGTGGTTGTGAATGATCACATTATAATTACTATTACCTTTTTAGTTATGAAATGATATTATTACGTCAAGTTATTAATGAATGGATAATTAATTGTGATTAGGGTTAGTTATTAATTATTGTCAATAAAGGTGAAATAATGTTAATTATGTTAGTTAGTGGTTAATAGGACTGTTAATAACTTGGTCGATAAATGTTAATGATGTTAATAAAATTGTTATTAACTTAATTGTTGAATGAAGTACTTGGTTACTAAATGTTAAATAGTGTTAATGATATTAATTATTTCAATAGCTTGGTTTATAAATGATAATGGTGTTAATAATATTAATTAGATTATTATTAACTTGATTCATTAATATTAACTGCGTGTTAATAATGTTAATTATACTATTATTAACTTGATTCATTAATATTAACTATGTGTTAATAATGTTGATGAGATTATTATTAACTTGATTAATAATTGTCAATTAGTTTTAATTATAACTAAGGTGTAATCATTGAATAGGGTACTAAGTGAATGAATTAGGTTTTAGCCTTAAAATAATATTATTTAATTAATATATATATCTATTGATTAAATTTTGATTATGATTATATATAATTGTGTCAAAAGGAATGTTGGTTGAATTGAAAGGGATGATGATTTGTATAATAAATAAGTGTTAAACACACACACATATATATATTATGGTTTTGAAGGGATGTGACTGGCATAGTAGGTGGAAAAGCATTTAAGGAGTGGATAAGGCAGTAAATGGGGGAGGGGGAGAGTTGGTGAAGAGAGGAGATAGATAGGGGGAGATGGATTTTGGATGGGGATCATTCAGGAACTTGAGAAATTCAGCAGAGGAGGCTGGAATTTTGGTTAAGGGAAAGATACAAAACTGGTTGGACTTTGTACTCAGGTTTTGGGCTCGGGGGTCCAAGAAACATTGTTTCCTAGAACTAAGGAGATGGTGAGGCTTTCCTAGTGACAGGGTGGCAATTCTGTTTGGGCAATTGAATTTCTAGTAGAATTTTTTTGGTTGATAGGAGCTAGACAAATCGGGATCTAAACCTGCAATGACAAATCTGAGCTCCTACAGGTATTTTATTTGATTGTTCAAACGGTAAGGAATCAGAGAAAAATCAAAAACATAAAATTTATAGAGAATTTCAAGAGCTTTCCAACGATCCAAAGTCCACCCAATTCCAAGTTACGAACGAAAAGTTATACCCAAAACATCAAAGTTGTATATAATTTAAAGAAGATTTCCAACGGTCCAAAGTCCTCCCAATTCCGAGTTACGAGCGACCATTTATGCCCAAAAGACGAAAGATTCCTGGAATATTTAAAAGCATCTTTTGAAAGATGTTTTTTTTTACTAAAATGACCGCATCTCACAAACAGTAAGGGATTAGAGAAAAATCAACAACATAAAATTTATAGAGAATTTCAAGAGCTTTCCAACGATCCAAAGTCCGCCCAATTCTGAGTTACGAGCGAAAAGTTATACCCAAAATACAAAATATTTCTAGAATATTTCTTAAATGTGATACACTTTAGTGTTGGGTAGAATGTTATGAAAATTTTATAGAACAGTTCAGTAGCCTAGGTGTTAACAATCAAATTAACACCCCTAGTCATGTGACAGAAGAAGCACATTTTTACTATGCGCCCGCAACATGAAGACAGAAACACAAGTACATTCAGAGACAAGTCCTCTCTGATCTAATCACTTCTCCCATAAATGGAAGGATTGTGTGAAGACAGTAAGAACTTAAGGAGACCAATTTTGGTCATCGAACCACTCATTAAAGGTCTAAACTTAAGCTACACCAATCAAAATGTGAAGAGAAATGCATTAAAATGCATTAATTGTGCTTAAAGTTATGCAAAAAGCCTAAAACCTATGGAAAAGTGGGTTTTCAGGTTAAAATAATATAAAATGAGGAAAATGAATAATCCCACATTTAGAAGAAAAACTTAAGGCTCATTTCCCAATGCTATATAAGAAAGGCATGGGAAACATTGTAAATGACAAAAAGGAAGAGCAAAGGCATGCTGGAGAGATTCTGAAGGAGGAGAAAGAGCTCAAATTCTTCAAAAGCAAGGGTGAAGGAAGGGAAGTTCATGGCAATGGAGGAAAGATTCACACCAAGATCATTGGTAAGGATGTATTTCTTCCTTGATTTAATATGAATGGATTCAAGCTTCCACCATCTAAGAGTTTGAATTTTGCTTATCATGTATGAATTTAATTTTTAAATGGCTTTAGATCTTAATGAGTTTTGATGAATGAATATGGATCTTTAAAAACTTGTGATAATCTCTTCATTTGCTGACATAGAAACTCACCATTTCTTAGTAAAATAGTTGAAATAGTGTAGACAAGTCCCTACACTAATCACTGTTATCAGATTGGCGACCATACTGCTTGAAATTTCTTGATATCTCATGATTTTTCTTCATTTTTGGTGATCTCCATCCTTTAGATGTACTCATTTTGAGCTTAAAGATCCTTAAAAGAATTTAAGATCCAGCTTAAGAAGCTCAAGATCAACCTAAATACACCTTTAATTCATCAAGCTATCTCCATTTGCAGTCAGCTCTAAGTTTCTTGATTTTGAGAGCTGGTAGCTCGGTCCTTCTTACAGTTCTGCGTATTGTCTTAATTTCTGCCCCAATCTTACAGTTCTGTGTATTGTCTTAATTTCTGCCAATCTTACAGTTCTGCGTATTGTCTTAATTTCTGCCACAATCTTACAATTCTGTGTGGTCCTAAAATTCTACATTTACAAATCTTGCCATTTATGTCTTGGTTACATACTCAGAATTTTTAGGAGTCCAATTCCCATTCAGAATTTGAATTTTGGAGTTTGTCATTCCAGATTCATTTAAATAGACAAAGAAATTAAAGATTGGATTTAAAGATCGCAGAACATTTTCTGGACGAGCCTTCATTTAGAAATTAGAAAACGCAGAAGCATGTTAGATACATGGCGTGATTCTGCTGTGCATGATTATGAGGAACGAGCGTAAATCTCAGTTGAATGCATTGTCAAAACTCTCAGATCCCTACGTTTGAAAATCCCTGCATTTAAGTTTGATCTTTGAAGAATTCTTTAAATTCTGCGCAAACCGGATCCCAGCGTGAATGTAAACTCTGCAGTAATTTGAAAGATCTTGGCATTATAGCTCTTAAAACCCTGCCGATTTGAAATTACTCAGCATTGAAAGTTCTTTAAAGCTATGCGTGAATGTTGAAAGATCTCAAGGATCTTGAAGCTTTCATACCTCTGAGTGAAGCTTTCAATCTCAGCATTGAGCGTTGAAAACCAAACCTTAACGGGATTCCATTTTGCTGAGTTAATTAATTTTTGCCACGATCTTAATGAACTAGAAACTCTTAAAACTCAACATGAAAACTCAGCATAAAAGCTTTGTGTGAAGGCTCTCAAAGATCTTGTCCTCTCAGCGTTTAAACGATTTGAGAACTCTGTGTGATTTGTGGGAAAATCCTACAGCTCTGCGTGAGTCCCCTGCGTGGATCCAAGATCTTGAGACTTTGAATCTCAGCGTATTCTACGTGGATTTACACTCTACCAGGATTTGGATGTAGCTGGTTTCTTTAAACTCTGCCATTACACCCTGCCAAGCTTTTGTGTGAACCTCAGCATAACTCACCAAATGCGTTTTGATAAACCAATTTTGAATAGGCATTTTGGTCAATGCTTTTGGTAAATGCGTTTTGATAATTTTTGAAACCACATTAAAACTTAATGCATCAACCTTGAGCGCCAAAACAACCAAGGAACATTTTCGAAATTATTTCAAAAACTCAGTTTCCAGATTTTTGCAAAAATTTTGTATGCATGGATTCAAAACCTTAGTTTTGGACTACAAACTAGTTTTGGAAGAAAAAGATTTTTTGAATTTTTTTTTGTATGTTTGGATTCGAGTCTTTAACTTTAGATTACAAACAAATTTTTGCAAATTTTTTTGAAATCTTTGAAGCCTTTAACTTTGGATTACAAAAAAAAACAACACATTTTTAGCCAAAATTTTGAAGTTTTTCAAATCTTTAATTTTGGATTGAAAAGAAGAAAAATTTGCAAAATTTTTGAAGTCTATCAAATCTTTAATTTTGGATTGAAAAGGAAAAAAATTTGCAAAATTTTTGAAGTTTTTCAAATCTTTAATTTTAGATTAAAAAGAAAAAAAAATTGCAATTTTTTTTACAAAGCTTGAAAAGTTTGGATCAAAATTGAGATATGTTTGGAGTCGTATGACTTTGAAGGCGCCATTCACACACAATTGCATTTGAAAAACACACTTTGAACACCACATGTTGAGATAATTTGAGAGTACTTTCTTTCCAAAAAACAGAAACAAACTTTAATCAGTTACATTTTGTTTTGGATTTAGAATATTTTCATGATTTTCATGCACAATTAGAGAGAGTTGCACCTTTAGAGTTCAGTTTTCTTGAGATATATTGTGTATGAGGCACCGTATCCTCTTCACTCGCCTCTTATGATGATCTTGTGAATGAGAAAGTGTATCTTGCTTGTAATAGTTTAGGAGTTTGTTTTTTCAAAGCATATTATTTCGAGCCACCGTATCCTCTTCACTTGGGCCTTATGGCGATCTTGTGAATGAGAAAGTGGATCTCACTTGTAATAGAGTAGATTTAATTTTTGCATACAGTTTTTCAAGCCACCGTATCCTCTTCACTTGGGCCTTATGGCGATCTTGTGAATGAGAAACAGGGATCCCTCGTGTAATAGAATTAGATTCATGTTTACTTGAGATATCTGTTTGGGTTACATTGGTCTTTAAACATCAATTATTATCCATATTCTAGAAAAAACTGTGCATGAACATACAAAATCTACTAGAAATTTTGCATGTTTGAAAGAAACTCATGAACCTCTAACTCTCCCTTAATTTAGAATATTCATCGAATTGACAGGTAGAGTAGTGAGCATTTTGTATTGTTTGGTTCATTTTCATATTTTTGAGTCAAAACACCACTAGTTTCATTTCCACTCCTGAAACTAAGCAAACTACATTTAAAATTGGTGCTTAATCTAAAATTGACAAACTTTTGATTTTCATATCATCAACAAGTTTAGGTTAGTGCCCTGGATTAGGTTTGGAGAGTTAACAATCATGGGCTGCAAAACTTTGAAACTAGCATTGATTAAAGAGAGTAAATCCATTAGTAGCAAAAAATGCTTGTCGGGAAAGCGCTTCTGAAACATGCGTCAAGCACGAGGTCAATCTGGATAAGTAAAGGGTGGTTCCCCCCTTTTTCTTATTTAGTGGGACATGAGCTTATCAAGGGGACTCTATGTTCAGTGACAAGTCCTCGGGGTGACATCACCGTTTCTAGAGTTTTTGGTTATGAGAGTTGTCCTCGACTTACAACTGTTCTTCCCGACCGTCGATTGTGAAGTGGTAAATTTAGTGGCTATTCCTAGGATATCACATAGGCTGTTGTGAGTGGGACACACTTGCAATACCTGAGACAAACTTTGGAACTTTTACTCCTTGGGAGGGTGATTGGTCAGGAACCAATACTTGCACCCCTGGCGATTAAAGTTTATTGTAACTGTTTCTCACACCTTCGCTTCTAGCAATTGTATGAGGACATGAAATCCCTCATCAGTTACTAGTTTCAGAAGGCCTTACAATCCAGCTTTTCACTGAGCTTCGGTTCTTTGGAAGAGTAAGTTTGCTTGCTTGAAATCTCTAGGAAATTTTTATTGTGTGGACACTTTTTATTTTGTTGAGTCTAGAAAGCCATAGGATTGTTTAATTCTATTTTCAAAAACTTTTTAAACACATCCTTTTATCAATATTCTTCAAAGTGGCTAATCTTCCGACTCGCCAGTCACGGCGGCATAGAGGTGAGTCACCAGAAATTGAAGGCCCCGCTACATTGCGGAGATGGCTACAAAATACAAGGCACTTTGAATTTGAAACTAACACACTTCTAACTTCAATTATCAATAGTAGAGCGGAAACACATCAAACAAATACTGCAACACCACCTATCAAGGAAAACACAAAAATTGTTGATCCTCTTGCTCCAATTGCAATTGAAACATTAGAAGACAACACTGCAAATCTTGTAAATCCACCTCTGACAAATCTTTCAGACCCAGTGGTACTTCACATCAGTGAACCATTGAACACCATCAATCCTCTTTTGGCACAGTTGGTACACATGCAAAATTCAACATCTAACCCCATGGCTTCATCAGGAGCACAAGGGACCACATCATCACAACCTCAAATGGTTGTGGGAGGTAGTAATACTTCCAACATCCCTATGGCTTCATCAAGAGCACAAGGGACCACATCATCATAACCTCAAATGGTTGTTGGAGGTAGCAATACTTCCAGCTTGACCTCTACCACAAATCCAACAGTTAGTTTACCTGCTGCTACCATAAGTTCAACTAGCACTTCAATACCAGTTGGTACACTTTCAGGTCCCAATCCCGGAAGTACATCCACTTTTCTTGCAGGAATCCCTACTGGAGGGTTTGCTTTACCAAACTTGGGTGGTTTGGCTACTCAAGGTCAAAACAATCCAGGAGTAAATCAAAACCCTATTGGCATACCAAACAGTCTTCCAGTTCTACACCTGGGGGGAATCCTTCACTTTGGAATCTCAATATCCCTAGTGGAATTAATGGACCATGGAACAATAATTCTAATTGGGGTAATACTCCACAAGTTAGTGGAAATGCATCGAGAAGCCAGTATCCAAGATTTCCTAGCATAAATCCTGGGGGCAATCCCATACCCCCAACAGGTAGCACACAAGGAGGTAACCCATCCACCAACCCCATTCCACCATGGAGTGGCCAGGTTCCAGGAAGTACCCAATCTTCTTGGGCACCACCCCCGCTAGGGGGCAATCAACCTTGATAGGCTTATCCAAACCAAGGAAACATTCAATGGAGTGGTCCAATTCCAACTAGTAACCAATCTAATTGGGGCCCACCCCCGCAAGGGGGAAATCCACCCATGAATCCCAACCAGCAATGGAGTGGTAATGTTCCACCAAGTAACCAATCTCAATGGAACATACCCTTGCAAGGGGGCAATCCACCCATGAATCCCAACCAACAATGGAGTGGTAATGTTCCACCAAATAACCAATCTCAATGGAACATACCCCCGCAAGGGGGCAATCCACCCAATAATCCTATGCCACAATGGAGTGGCAATGTTCCACCAAGTAACCAATCTCGATGGAACATACCTCCGCAGGGGGGCAATCCATACATGCATCCTACTCCACAATGGAATGGAAAACCTTCAGGAAGTAACCCATCTTTTTGGATGCAATCTCCGCAAGGAGGTAACCCTTATTGGAATGCTTCTCAAGCCCAAGGAAACCAACAGTGGAGCCATTAAGCTTCACCTGGATATCAAATGTTTGCTCCGGCACCATCCAAGTCACCATTTCTAGCCACATTGAATCTACCAATGACCATGTTCTACATTTGAATGGGTGGCCAACTATACCAACCAAACTACCATCATACATACACAAGTTTGATGGAAAACCAAGGGAGGACCCATCCAATCATGTGATGACATTTCATATGTGGTGTTCATCAAATTCCTTGGTTAATGATAGTGTTAGGTTAAGGTTGTTTCAATGGACCCTAACAGGAACTGCTGCAAAATGGTACTTTGAGTTGCCACGTAATACATTCACATATTTTTCATCTTTAGCTATGGTCTTCTTGACACATTTTCAATTACCCATCCACTATGAGGTGGGAACAGAGCTTTTAACTTCACTTAGGAAATCCATCGCTACTCACATCTTGGATCACATCCATGACTGGAGGAGGTGCCGAAGGCTCATTAAAGCTTAAATCCCTGACCAATTCTTAGCATATTGGTTCATTAAATCCATATTGCCTACTCTATCCAAAGATGTAGCAATGTTAGCAACCATGACTGAAGAACAACTCATTTAGAGTGCCCACCAAACGGACTTGGTATATTCCCAATCGGGCACACTTTATGATTTAATACCTCATGTTGTAAGACCTGCGTCTGATCCAACTAGGCCACCCAAAGGAACTCAAACCGATGGTGTGATTGGATCTATTAACCAAGTTAAACATATTACCCAACAATTGGGACAAATGTCAGTTCAAAACCCGCAACCCACAGCTGGCCAAGCAACTCAACAATCTGCCACTCCTGCCCAAACTTCCGAAGTCCTTACAGTTCAAACTGCGGACCCAAAAGGAAAAAAAGAAGAAACAAAAAAAGAAGCCTAATACTAACCCTGGGACAAGAGAGGCACTTAAGGTAAATAATCCTAATGGAGGAAATCATGAAAATCGGAAGAACAAGTACCCTTGCAAAATTTTCCAAGGGGACCATCATACTCCTCTTTGTCCTCATGTGAATGATATTCATCGCATGTTGGCACAATGAGGAGGGAAACAACCACAACTTTCTGTCCTAACTCAACCCTTCCCCTAGCAACAACAGATGGTTGCTGCGGCACTAGCACCTCCACCAAGAGGAAACTAGGCAAACCCTCCACCAGGGGGCAATCCACCCAACGCTAATATCTTCACTATTGGTGAATATGACATCCATACCCAAACAAGGGCTCGTTCTTACGACATACCTTCAAAAGATGCTGAAACACTTGGATCTCATCCTAATGGTTTTCTAAATATTAAAAAAACAACCATAGACATGGTGCCTCGACCTCCAAAAGGGGTCCTCCACAAAACAACACACAACCCCAATGCGTGAGCTACTCAAAACTACAATGTGGTTGAAGATTTAGCGCAAGCTCCTTGTGCAATGTCTGCCTTGGAGGTGTTGCAAAGTTGTCCCGCTCAACGGAAAGCACTATTGTCTGCCATCGGTGCTATTGATCCATTAGACACTAATTTGATTACATTTGACTTAGAACAACCCACATGTAGGCTTCCCTCACAGATTGCATTCCAGATTAAAGTAACTTCACATGGTAAGAATATTTTTCGAATTGTTGTGGATGAAGGAGCCTCTACCTGTGTCATGTCACTAGCTTGTTGGAAAGCTTCGGGACCGCCCACCTTAGTACCATCCCACACAATTCTCAAGGCATTTGATGGTCATTCGTTCCCACCTCATGTACTTATCATGGCTTGCCCAGTTGAACTGGGGGGAAAAACGGTTCAAGTAGATGTTGAGGTAGTGGATGCACCCATAAACTACAATTTTCTATTGGGTCCCAGTTGGATTCATAAGATGACGGCTGTAGTATCTTCCGTATTCCGAGTCATTCGGTTCCCCCACCAAGGGAAGATTGTAACAATCGATCAACTAGATTACTGCACACCTGAAACTGGTCTCCACTCGAATGTACTCTTTGTAGGGGATTCAACGACGATGATTCAGGAGATTGGGGTAGGAATGTTTAAAGACTCATCCCTTTTGGGAACTTTTCCAATTCCACCACCAATTTTAACCCCTAACACTACTCCGATTTTCACCATTACATCGGAAGTGTACTTTCCATTAAGAGTTTTTTCTAACTCCATATCGGAGGTTGGTTCTACCTCATCAGTTGGAACCTCCAAAGAGAACATCTTAGATGAAAGGAATGATGGAAATACACATACTTATGCACCACATGATGAAATGGAAAGTAGTGTTCCCTTTTCTGCCGTAGAGCTCGCTTATCAAGCTATTCAAATGGCCTCAGTAGAACCGGATCAAAATCCTCCCAAGATGGAGGAATTTGATCCCTATACTTCACCTGTTTAGGCCTTGAACTCTCATAGTACCCATGATCTCCTAGATCAAACTTTCTCTTTGGATGAAGCCATCTTAGAAGTCATGAACATCTCGGAACGACCCTGGGAGGATATGCATCACAAATCCTCGTTTCTTCCTAAGATCGACTCATTAGAAGTCAAAATTGAAAATTTTTACTTCGATGATGACATCAGTAAGTACCAATGCCCTGTCCAAATACACAATGTGAGTTCAGAAGGCAATTTGGCAAAATTTTTTTACTTCGATGATGACATCAGTAAGTACTAATGCCCTGTCCAAAGACACAATGTGAGTTCAGAAGGCAATTTGGCGAACATTTCAAAAACCATCCTAATTAATATATCTATCAAACCTGGCATCGTTGAGCACATCAACATAGGTGCATATTTTTCTCCTGAGGAAATAGCATTTTACACTGCTTTATTTAAAAAGTTTCGTGATTTATTCGCATGGTCTTATGAGGAAATGCCAAGCATCGATCCCAGTATCGTAGAACACGAGATCAAAACCTATTCCGATGTTAAACCTGTGCGGAAAAAACTACGTCCAGTGGACCCTACGAAGTGTGTTGCCATTAAAGCCGAGGTCGAAAATCTATTAAAAGCTGGATTCATCTATCACATTCCTTTGACTGATTGGGTATCCAATCCTGTTCCAGTTAACAAAAAACAAGGAAATATTCGGGTTTGTACCGATTTTAGAGATCTAAACTTAGCTTGTCCTAAGGATAACTATCCCACACCCTTCATTGATCAGATCATCAATGAATGTGCCAGGAATGAAATCTTTTCGTTTATGGACGGCTTCTCCGGTTACAACCAAATCCAGATAAAAAAGGAAGACCAACATAAGACAACTTTTATATGCCCTTGGGGGACTTTTGCATATCGAAAAATTCCATTCGGCCTTAAAAACGTTGGAGCTACTTTTCAAAGAGCTATGTCATACGCATTTCATGATATTAAGGATATCGTCAAAGTTTACCTTGATGATTTGGCAGCTAAATCTAAAAAGAGAGTTGAACATGGTGCACATTTACAAGCCATCTTCGAGCGTTGCCGCAAGTACAACATTAGGTTAAATCCACATAAATGCATGTTTTGTGTGGACTCTGGGAGGTTACTTGGGTTCGTAGTGTCCCAAAAGGGGATCATGGTTGATCCCATCAAGGTTGAGGTAATACTTCAGTTGCCTTCCCCGAAAACAATCACTCAACTTCAGAGCCTTCAAGGGAAAGCTAACTACTTGAGGAGATTTGTCGAGAATTTTACTGAGAAAGCTAAAGGTTTCATGTGTCTCTTAAAACAATATGCAATATTCATATGGGATGACCAATCTCAATGTTCATTTGATGAAATAAAGAAAGCTTTGGTCTCTGCCCCGGTGCTTAGTCCACCGAACTATAATCGATACTTTTTGCTATATTTAGCTGCATCTCCTTCCACAATTGGAATGGTCTTAGCACAAGAAGACGAATCATCTCAAGAACATGTTATTACGATCTTAGTAAGGGCCTTACATGTCTTGAATTGAGATATTCCCAGGTCAAGAAGTTGGCCTTGGCAGCAGTCCATGCTGTCCAACGACTTAGACATTACATACTTCCAAGGAAAACAACCATAGTGGCTGAAATGAACCCCATGAGACACATTTTGTCCCACCATATCATTAGTGGCAAATACTCAAAATGGATAGTAATTTTACAAGAATTTGACCTCGAATTCAAAAATGCCAAAGCCAAGAAGTTGTTGGCATTTGCTGAATTAATGTCTTAGTTACCCATAGAGAAGGAGGGTACTATATCTGTTGAAACTTGGGTAGATGAACATGTATTCCTCATTGCAACTTCTGATGCTTGGTATGGACCATTCATTATATATCTTCAAACCCAAATGATCGATCCTCAGTTTTCTAGTATTTAACGACGTCGTATTCGACACCGAGCTTGAAGATACCTCATCATCGGGGATACTTTGTACCGTCAAGGAAATGATATGATATTAAGACGTTGTTTAGTACATAAGGAAGCTGAACAAGTGTTGAATGATTTCCATGCTGGGGCATGTGGCGGTCATCTTTTTGGGTTGGCAACTGCCCAGAAAATCTTCCATGCAGGATACTTTTGGCCTACAATTTTCAAAGATTGCATTAATGCTGTAAAAAAGTGTCACCCTTGCCAAATTTAGACAAGAAAAATGCACGCACATCCTGCTCCTTTACACCCTGTAGTAACCGTGGGTCCATTTTCAAAATGGGCCATTGAGTATATGACAGTCAACCCACCTTCAGCCGATGGCCACCACTACATCATCGTAGCAGTGGACTACTTCACCAAGTGGGCGGAGGCGATGCTTACATTCAATTGCACGGGTAAAACTGCAGCATATTTTATATTCAATCATGTAATAGCAAGGTTTGGTGTACCCAAAGAGATCACTACTGACAATGGAAGTCATTTTAGGAATTCCTGTATGGATGAACTTACAGACCGGTTAGGATTGCGGCAAAACTTTTCCTCGCCATATTACCCTCAAGCTAATGGACAAGTAGAAGCCATCAATAAGGTTTTGAAAACTATGTTATAGAGGATGATTAATAAAAACAAGAATAACTGACACTTGATGTTGTTTACTGCTCTTTGGGCTTACTGAACAACCGCTAAAACCGCAACTAGATTCACTCCCTTCCAACTGGTTTATGGAGAGGAAGCTGTGTTGTTGATTGAATGTGAAATCCCATCATTAAAGATAGCTGTCGAACTCCTACCTAACACTTCTGCAGAAGAGGAAAGACTTCTCCATCTTCATTCTCTTGATGAAACTAGAAGGGAAGCCTCTCTAAATATAGAAGCACACAATAAGAGGGTTAAAACACAATATGACAAGTCCATCCGTCCCCGAGTCTTTTCTGAAGGCAATCTGGTTTTAGTTTATGACCAAGACCAAGATAAAATAGGAGAACGGAAATTTGTAGCTAAATGGTTTGGCCCACTTGTTGTCAAAACTCTGTTAAAAAAGGGAGCTTATGAATTGGTCAATTTTGATGGGGAATCCATGTCGGAGATTAGAAATGGTCTCTATCCAAAGAAATACTTCGCGTAGGCACTGATGCCTCATACCATTTGTTGTATTATGTTGTATTGTTTGTATAAACTTTTGTACATTAGTTATTTCGGGCACACACTTATCTTGCTTGGCATTGTCAATTTGGCAAATGACACAAGAATCTTTCACATATTTGGGATATGCGGATGGCGCCAACCGTAGTTCTCAGAACATTGCTTTCGCCGCATGGGTCGTTTTCACACCTAATAATGAAGTTCTTAGTTCAGGAGGCATTTCATGGTTATTTTAATTGAATACATCATTTAAGGACATAAGTAAGACCGAAATAACCTAGCTTACATCATAACCCAAAAAGTGTGTAAATTTTGCACACACCAAAAATAATAGTGTAAATACTATTTCTCTTTTTGATTCTTTTTCTTACAGATAACACCCAAAAAATGTTCATACAAACAAAAAAATGAAAACATTTGGAAAAACTTGAAAACATGGGAAACTGTTTCAAAATTTTCTAGTTCAACATCGAAACTAACCCACTACTGGCAAATCAAAGACTAAAGGTTCATATATTCTAGGAATTCAAGCTGAAAGGGGATGCTTCCTCTCATACATTGGCTGCACAATGAACACATATGGTAAATCATGAGTATTTTACTTATCTTTTATTCATACATATACAAACCGTATCCTTTTGAATGATAGAAAGATGCGTAATTCCTCATTTTTAGCTATCTTTTTAGATATTAAATGCACATTTGAACCCGTTCCTAACTAAACTGCTGGCTAGTGAAATGGTTTTTGATTTCAGGACTTGAAGACTTAGACCGTTCGAACTATTTGATTCAGGTAGTTGAGACAGACCATGGTTCATGATGATTTATTATTTTGACATTTTTCACAAGACTCAAGCTGAAGCAAACCTCATTGAACCATTCCTACTTGGCCATTTCACCAAATTGGATAACCTCAGTCACATGGTATTACTTCACCGTCCGTCAACACATAATCCTGCTTCAGATAGCCTACCCCGGGAGGGAACAACTGTAAGAGTGTGCACAACTAGCTTAGCCCTTGTTTGCAATATGGATCTTTGCCTTGGCCTAACCCGTGCCCTTGAAAAATAGGCGTATGCTCACGCAACACTCGTTCCCTCCTATGTATCATAACATTCTTTATTCTTTTTTTATAAAAATGAAAAACCATAAAAATTAAAAAACACAAAAATCCAAAAAGGGAGAGACTTGAATCACTTCATATTATAAACCTTGAAGAAAATGGAAACAATCAGTCCTTTTCGCCCTTGAACACGGCACATCATTTCGTATCCGCTGTCAGTACACCCTCTACATTTGCCTTGGGAAACTGTACCAGTATTTTGAACAGATCTCCACCGATGGGTTATCCTTCCCGTGACCAATGGATCTTGCGTTAATGCATCTGGCATTAGTGTATTTCATTAAGGTTGGTTACTCAATGTCCTATGTTTCCAAGTGTCCATTCTGCGTCGTGTTATGTGTTCAAGGGAAGTCCAAACCGAGTCGACCATTCCTCAAATATTCCTAACGAATCATGTCAGCCTTCCTTGTGTCAGTATACAGTGTTGGATCTTGCAGTTCTACCAAATTACATCATACTATTGATCTTTGTTTCGTATTGGTTGATGTGGGATGCATCAATGCCCTCCTTCCGATGGATCTATTCCTATCGACATCAAATCATCATCTAGGACATGGATCTAGAAACCCAAGAGTACCTTGGATCTTGCAGTCATTAGTGGCAGGTTTCATCGCATATGATAATGGATATACATCAATGACCCCTGATTGTTTGATTCTACAAGTGTTCGACTTCAGAACATTTATTCACACTTGCTAGTTTGTACTCAATACCTTAGAGTCCATCATCATTATCGGTGGGTCTCTTCGCATTTGTTAACGGTATACATCAATGACTGGTAATCAGATGGTGTTTTATTATGCTCGACATCAGATCACCTATTCGCATGATATAAAATCGTACTATCGTCGGTTTGTATTGAAGACCATGGGAAAAACAATTGTATCACTCATCGATGCATTGCTCGAGCTGCGCAAGATTAGACTGCCATGTCAGAAGTTCAATAAAGACTTTGTTCTCGCACTCATCAAAGTGCATGTTTACATTTAAGAAAAAATTTGCTTTTGACATGGATCCACTGTGTATTGTTTGTTTCCATGCTTGTTTACTGCTGAGCATGGGTATGCCCACCTCAAGAAGATATTATATATTTGAGAAATTGCTATGTTTTGAAGGTGTGATCCTCAATGCTGCACCTATGAGTTTTCCTTCCCTTATCCTTGCTTTGAAAGATAAAAGAGTATCAGTATAAAGAGTATCAATATACAGAGTATAAAATTCAATAATGTATTTCGGCCCTTAGCTTTGCTTCGGACCTCACACATTAAGGGGCATCTGTTAACAATCAAATTAACACCCCTAGTCATGTGACATCAGAAGCACATTTTTACTATGCACCCGCAACATGGAGACAGAAACACAAGTACATTCAGAGACAAGTCCTCTCTGATCTAATCACTTCTCCCATAAATGGAAGGATTAGGTGAAGACGGTAAGAACCTGAAATGAGCCTTAAGCTTTTCTTCTAAATGTGGGATTATTCACTTCTCCCATTAAAATGCATTAATTGTGCTAAAAGTTAAGCAAAAAGCCTAAAAACTATGGAAAAGTGGGTTTTCAGGTTAAAATAATCTAAAATGAGGAAAATGAATAATCCCACATTTAGAAGAAAATCTTAAGGCTCATTTCCCAATGCTATATAAGAAAGGCATGGGAGACATTGTAAAGGACAAAAAGGAAGAGCAAAGGCATGCTGGAGAGATTCTAAAGGAGGAGAAAGAGCTCAAATTCTTCAAAAGCAAGGGTGAAGGAAGGGAAGCTCATGGCAATGGAGGAAGGATTCACACCAAGATCATTGGTAAGGATGTACTTCTTCCTTGTTTTAATATGAATGGATTCAAGTTTCTACCATCTAAGAGTTTGAATTTTGCTTATCATGTATGAATTTAATTCTTAAATGGCTTTAGATCTTAATGAGTTTTGATGAATGAATATGGATATTTAGAAACTTGTGATGATCTCTTCATTTGCTGACATAGAAACTCACCATTTCTTAGTAAAATAGTTGAAATAGTGTAAACAAGTCCCTACACTAATCACTGTTATCACTAGGAAATAAAAGATATATACAACAAAAACCCTTGAGACAAAAACTAATAGATTGTATTCATTATTTTTCACTAAGGACCTGGTTAGGTCCTTATACACTAATATATGTATATATATATAGACATACATTTACATATACATATACATATGTATATTACACACACACACACACATATATATGTACGTACACACACACACACACACACACACACACACACACACACACACACACACATATGTGTGTGTGTGCATCGTGGTAATACTCCTATACAAGCACCATGGTGGTGCCTTTCAGTCCACATTGTATCACAGTGCACTTAAACTTATTAAACACACCATCAAGATTTGTAATAGTTTTATAGAAATTTCCCAAGCTATTTAGTGCTCTTATAGATGTATGAATGTACCATGGTGGTGCTTTTCAATCTGCACCGTATTATGGTGCTCCTAAACATATGAAACACATTGTCAATATATATAAGGATTTTGTAAAAAATTCTCTCACTATTTGGTGCACCTATATTTGTATGGATGCATTGTTGGGGCACTTTCACTTTTAACTAAGAGCACCATGTACATGCGTTATTTTATATTTAGTTCAACCAGTGGTTGTGCTTCACGATGATGTGGCACACCACCAACTGTTGTTAATAAAACATAGTCATGGCACTATACTCTAATATTTATTTCGCATTGTCAAGATCAATTTGATTAGGAATTTTGTGTTTTTATATATTTCATACATCAATGGTTAAATCACATCGCTTGCTAATTATATTTATAAAACTTGTTAGCCTAAACAATGAATGAATGTTTACATATGGGCATTGTTAATGGTGCTTGGGTTAAACCAATATTAGCAATGCATTTGATATGTTAGATCACCATTTACAATGCATTTGATATGTAAGATCACCATTTACAATGCATTTTTGTAAATTAGGTGCATTGGTAATGCAACAAAAATCAATAGATTTTTATTTTATAGATATATGTGCCTAATGAAATTTGTGTATGAATCAGGGATATAGACAACCATAACAACAACAAGTTAACACCTATAATTATGTATGTCATTTTGGTAGATCCGAGAGAGGGAGAGGGATTTGTACCCTCATCCTATTATAATTTAGTCTCGTCATCTCTTGATGGAATATGGAATCATCAATTTTTATGAGGAGGCTAACTCCGGCCTCAAGGGGAATGTAGGTCTGTTTATGCATATGATTCATTGATGGGATCATGATCGACAAGCCTTTAGGTTTGGTGTTTGGTCTTGATTTGTGGTACCAACCCATAGATGATGATTCTTATTTTATCATCAGGTTGCCTGGGAGGGAGGATGATTTTCCCTATTTCTTTGATCTACTAGCTGATGTTGTAGGAGAGACTCAATTTCTATATCTGTATAGATATGTTAGTGTCAACATCACTAGCCCCCGTGATTTTTAGGTCATTGGGGGTAGTTATGTGTACATTCTTTTGTAGTAGAGGAGGTTAAATGTTTGTCTCCTACGATGTTGACACTGTTAAGCTATAGAGAAAGCAATTAAGAGACACAATATGGCAAAAAAGGATTCACATTTAGATTCACATTCACTGCAACTGCTGTCACTCTGTGCTTATTCTTTTAACTCATCTTCAAAACTTGTGTTCATCAATGCATTGCTTATCACTAATTCCTTGTCATCATCAAACTTATATTTTGGTGCATGAGTTTCAACCAATAGGTCATTTGTATCACATGTAGCATCAATTGTTTGCATGATATCATCTGTATTACAAGATGCATCAACCATATGCATTCTTACCATTTCCTTCTCTTTTTCAATCAATTTTATTTGAAGTCCTATCAATTCAATTAGGAAATTGATCAATAACTAATCTACAAATCAAATCAAGGAAGTTTAGCATGGCCTCTGAGCTCCTCTTCAAATCATCAAATCGTTTTTAATTCCAACATATACACTGGTATCCTCAACAAACTATTCAACTATTAATGGATGCACAACACCTAATTGTGTCCAATTTTGGAGAGTACTTAGTGATCCTATTTGTTCACAGATAACATAATGGTGATCCTATTTATTCACCAAATTAGCAGAAGACACCAAATTCTTTTAGAAAAATTAGGAAATGTTTAGGCATCGCAGTTGTTCACTTCCAAAATTTCAGCTCTCATTCAAAATTCAACATCCAGATTGGTGGTTTTTAGGCATATCTTCATCGAAGCTTAGTTCAAAAGTTTCAGATTGAAGATGATACCAATTCTTATTAATTTATTGGTATACTTATCCAGACTTGTGGTTGGGGATGGGAATGTTAGACTGTGAGTCCTTATGCAATCACAAAGTTCTAGATCAACTCTCATGTGAATTGTTATTCTTATCACATTATGAGTTTCATACATATCCATCGATGACTCATCAATGAGATCTAGATCTAGAAGTGACTATGATCCATGTACTATATAATACCGTCATTGGTATGGAGATCAAAGTTGAGAATGGCTAAAGCCTTTTCCACCAATTTTGTTTAGTACTTGCTTGTTTTATAATTTAACATGATATAGGTGATACCATGTTAAACTATAGAGAAAGCAAAGCAAGAGACATAATATGACATAAAAGGATTAAGCCATTTTCAACTATAGTGCAATGCTTAAGACATTGAGATTTAGCCTCACAATAAATATCCTTACAAAAAAAATACATTTCTCCTTTCAAAGATGTAGTATGCTACCAAGAATGTCCATTGCACAATTTTGTTTCAATCAGAAAATATTTCATTTATCATCTCCATCCTCCTTTCAATGGTGAAGAAACAAGAATGCCCATTGCCCAATTTTGTTTTAATGAGAAGATACTTCATTTATCATCTCCTTGCTCCTTTTAAAGTTTTTAGAAAAAAAGAAACCATTATTCACTAAGTCTTTGATGTTCCTTTTTTTTCCACGAAACTAGAACCCACCAGGATTCAAACAAAATAATGTTCAAGTGGGATAAAAACTTGCTGATGCTTAAAAAACAAAAAATTGTGAGCTCTGCCTATGTTTTTTTATTCCGATATGTGTGGATTTTATTTTAACTAGCATAGATCCATCTTAAACCCGTATCTATTAAGCACCGAGAGGGATCCAATTTCTTGAGGTGTATTTCTTAACTTCAAACTCAAGAAATTTGATCTCTCTTGATTGATAGATCCGGGTTTAAGTTTTAAGTTTTTATTTTATAAACAAACATCTATTTTTTAATTACTTTTCATAATATTTTATTTTATGAACTAACATGGATTTTTTTTAAATACTTTCCATAATTTTTTTTTATGAGCGGAAATGAATTTTTTTAATTATTTTGTTAGTAACAAACATTACATCACAAACCTTACAACATCTCCCCCATACTTACTTTACTTTACTTTATTTCTTTTTACTTTACTTTACTTTACTTACTTCTTTTTACTTTACTTTACTTTACTTACTTCTTTTTACGCACAATCACTTTTTACGTTTTATTAGATGTAACGCTACATTTTTACGTTTTATTAGATGTAAGGCTACATCACACATGTTTGAAGATCTCCCCCATACTGGGCTCTAGAGCACCTCGTTTCACTCCGTGCAATAAATTTTTTAAAGTTAGTATTCAAGACGTTTCGAGTACCTTAACAATTAATCTATTGACTATCTATTTTATGCCTCATGACAGTTTATCCATTCACCATTTATTCTATACCGCGTGGATTCCTTTTGAATTCACATGATGAAAACTTGATGTTTGTATCATTTAAAAAGCCATTAAACCTCTACATTGCATGGACACCACCAAATCCGTCTGAAACTCACAAACTCCAATCTTCAAGCTAAGCAAAACCATTACACATAACCCTTAACAAGCCTGCAATGAATTGAACTACATGCATTGAACATTGAAGTATAGGGCTAGTGGCATAACCTGCAAGGATAGGTCAGATATGATGTAAATGCCATTGAATAAACAACCAAAGAGATAACAAGAAGGCACAAAAAGAAACAATAAGACCTTAATAAGCCGGAAACAAAACTAAGAATGCACAAAGACAACATGGGCTTATCGTGGAGAAAACCTCTTACAGGTATGCACCACTCCTGAGAGAACCAGAGCATTCCTGTGTGTGATAAATGATGCAAAGAACCATCTATTTATGTGAAACTTAAACCAGCCGATGATGATTCTCTCAATACAAAAAAACTCTGTATAGGTAATCTTTCTGTTGATGTATATGTAACTTCGGAATGTATTTCATATATGTATATTGTACTCCTATAGAGATGTTATTATTCCTCTATACTGTAGTGTCGTCATTTATATTGTAAGTGTCGTAACTTATACTTGATGGGTTATTAGACCACCTTGTTGGGGTCAACCCTGTATAAGTCATGTGGGTTGAAGGGTTATTAGACCACCCTATTGGGGGTCAGCCATGTGGGTCAAAGGGTTATTAGACCACCCTATTGGGTTTTGGCCCAGTCAACATTATGTTATGTGGTTAAGTTAAGGCCGACCTAGTAAAGGTTATTAGGCAAGTCAAGTCAAGTATAAATAGAGTGCGGGAGGCACTCTATTTCATCATTCTATTCTCTCTCGCACTCTCGGGAGAGTGGCGCACTTGTGGAGGAGGAGAAGCTGCTGCTAGGAGATTCCTATCTCTTATGGTTGGGTTGTATCATTGCTCTATCTATCTCTGAGGAAGTTATTGGGGTTTTTCACCTTTATGGTTTTCCCCAAGTAATCTCTGTTTCTCTTGTGTGCTTGCATTAATGTGTCCATGATTGATATGCTGTACATGTTGTTCTCTCGGTTAAGATCCTAGATCAGATTGAAGTAAATTCCGAAAAATTAACACTTTCATACATGCTCATGATTATGATAGCTTATAATCACTTTTTGTTTCACAGATTTATCATATCTCCAAATCTATTATATGAGGGAGTAAATGTTAAAGTATCACTATAATCACTTTAGTCTCACATATTCATTATAACTCCAGGTCTGGTCTGTTATATGCCAAGAGGGAGTAAATGTTAAAGTACTAACATAGATCCATCTTAAAGGGGATCTACCAAACACCGAGAGGGATCAAATTTCTTAGACGAAAAATGTTGAGAAAATGTGTAATACAATGTTTATGGTTTTAATTTATCTAATTTGTGTAGTTTTATATTCCGAAAGGAAAATATCCACCACTCTAAATAAAGAGTGATCATAAACTACCCGCTACAAGCTATTCTTTCATATTCATAGATTACATCATTTTACAAAAATTCTGTCCAACTTGGATCAGAAAGCTTCAAAAAAATACTGTTCATTTATGAAATACATCATCCTGAGATAGAGCCTAGGAGTACTTCTTTATATCCAAAAAATCCTTCATACTTAAAGACTTGTCTTCTACTTACGGGAGATTGAGCTGAACTTCCACTCTGATCTCTCCTGGTGGAATTAGCAGGGCATTTTTTGAAAGAAGATCCGCCTCTACATTGAGTTCACGGTAAATATGACTGAAAGTGATGTGGTTGAAGCATGAAACCAAGCTTTGTATTTGAGCTAAGAGTGGCTGCAGATGAGGAGCTCTGATCTGTAGTTGTTGATTTGCCCAGTCTATCACCATTTTGGAATCACCGAAAACTTGAAGAGACAAAATCTGATGCCTTAAAGCGGTCGACAGTATAGCCCATAAAGTTGAGAGTTTAGCCTTTCTATTAGTACCATGCCCAATTCCATAAAGGATGTTTAATTTGTTATGCTTATCAAGGTAAATAACTCCTCCTGAGCCTCCATGCCGAGGGGTTCCCTGACTAGCCCCATCAAAATAGGCCCATGGTAGGTTACAGTCAATAGGAGGATGGACCAAAACTCTTTGTTTTTTCTCTATCTCTTCCTGTTTATGCTCTTTTGTCCACTGCACGATTAGAGCCACAGTAACATCAGAAGGGATAAAGTTTTCTAGGAATATAGCAGCATTCCTTTCCCACCAAATGCCATAAAGGAAAAGGGAAGGGAAGGCATTGAATGGGCGTACCAATGGGTTCTTCCAAGCTTCTTCGTGGCCTCCTTCCAAACCGTTTCTGCATAGACACAAGATGAGAATAAGTGTTCTGAGGTTTCAACAGAGTTATAACAAAGGGAGCACCGGCTTGGCCCATTCCATCCTCTTTTAACTAGGTTGTCCCATGTAAGAAGCTTGTTGTTCAGAACAAGCCACAAAATGATTTTGGCTTTCAGAGTGCCCCCTGTTTTCCATATCACTGACCCTCACCATTTTTTCTCTCCAATTAATTGAATTTTTCCGTGAGTTTCATAACCGAGCTTGGTTGTGTAGTTCTCATCTAGTCCATTTACAGTCCAGACTAAAGTATCTTCAGAATCCTCCATCAGAACCACAAAATTCAGAGTTAAGAGTTTTACATAATTGGCCCATTCTGCAGCTTCTTCATTTTCAAGTCCTAGATTGTCCACTGAGATCCAACCGTCATTCACCTTTGCATTTGCTAACCTTAGGATATTGGATCTTTTCAACTTATGAATTAGTCCTTCTGTTAATCGAAAATTATTTCCCGCTCCAACCCAAGGGTACGAACCTATACGAATCTGCTTTCCATTCCCTATTTTCCAAGCGATCCAATCTCCAATTATGGGGAAGGATAACACCAAAGCTTTCCATCCAACTGATCCTCCTTTGAAGGTTTTGTCTCTGCTTCTACACCATTTGATGATGGAAGAGTTTGTACAGTACTTAGAAATCAATGTCTTTCCCCATAAAGAAATAGAGTGTTGAGATAATCTCCGCAAATTTTTGGCTGCAAGTGCTCGGAAAAAGGTGAGAGGATTCTTGATCCCCCATCCCCCCAGCTCTTTTAAATTAGCAACAGTGGTCCATTTTTCCAAGGGGATGCCCTCTTTCTTGTTGCTTGAAGTCCAAAGAAAGGAGATACATCTCTTCCTTAACTTAACCAGGATTCCTTTGGGAATATAAGCAACAACTGCTCAATAAACAAGGATGCTCTGTAGGACTATTTTTAATAATGTTAGCCTTCCTCCTCTTGACAAAAACCTATTAGCCCAACAAGAGATTCAGGCTTCCACTTTCTTGATAAGCCACACCCAATCTTTAAAGGAGTAAGCATTTGGTTTCAGTAGAAAGCCAAGATATTTAAAACCATCCTGAAAGGAGGATAAGGGGATAGGGATGTTGCTCTTTGCTTCAAGTCTTCCAAGAATTCATTAACCACCATATTTGATTTATCAAGGTTTATTTCCATTCTAGTAGTTTGTTGATATAACGAGAGGATGTTGGCTAGAACTCTAAGATTGTCTTCAGTTCCTATGCCAAAGAGTAATACATCGTCCACGAAAAGCAAGTGTGTGAGAATTGAAGAGTCAAAAACCTTTATCCCTTTGAAGGAACGTGTGAGCTTAGCCTACTGCATTAGTTTGCTGAGGGCTTCAGCTATGAAGAGGTAAATGAAAGGGGATTAAGGGCACCCTTGTCTCACCCCTCTAGAAGCTCTAAAAAAAGAAGAAGGAGAACCATTGATAAGAACATAAAAGGAGGCTGGGCTGACACACCCCATGAACTAGTTTACCAGATCAACTGAGAAGCCTAATTGAATAAGCAAGAGTCTTTGGAAGGTCCAATTCACTCTGTCATATGCTTTTGAGAGGTCCAGTTTTAGAGCAAAATACCTATCTTTTTTTTTAATTTGTGTAGTTTTATATATATGCAGTTCTAAATATTTTTAATATAATTTGAGTCGACATGTTATTTTTTATAATATATATATATATATTTTTTTTTATAAAGGACACGTGTCAACTATAGGATGAGCACGGAAGGAGTTACACATCTCCCCCTATTGGGTTGTAGAATGCACCTCTTCAGCACAATCAATATCAATGTAGTTTTAAACTATAGTGGAAGCTATTCACCTTGACTAAATTTTTCATCGCTGTGAGTACATAATAGATTTTGCATTAAAATTGATCTATGCTGGTCCTTTTCTCCAGTCCTCTTTTCTTTCAACAATTACAACAACAACAATAGTTATTCTTCTAAAGTTCTACACCATCATACCATCTGTGGGGATTTCTTTCCTATTACTACCATGCACAAAAGCCCATCCATACATCAAAATCATTGAAATCAAAGAAAAACTGAAGAGTGGAAACGAAAACCAAAATCCCTTGCGAAAGTTATTGAATGAATTCTAAAGTGGTTGTCATATCATTGAATGACTTAACATGTTCAACAACACAATTGATTGTAGTGAATTGAAAAAATTAAGTTCGAAGAAAACCAAAAAACTTTTCTTTACAGCATAGAAATAAAATTTTATAACAATTTAAATAATTTTTTTCTTTTAAGATTTAATAGATTAAATAAATCCTCGTCACCATCATCATCTTTCTCACACACATTAAAAAAATTATAACAAAATTATATATTTAATAATAAAAATAAAAATTTATTATGTTTGATTCCCTTACAATGTAATACTTATTGATTCAAAAAATTTGATCGTTTTTTTGCTCTGCGTGAGGACCTGGGCGACGACAACGAGGCTCCCTCGAAGGCCACGAACTGGCTACATGAGTGTTGAGCACCCTAGCTGAGTGCCTGCGGGCTCTTCCTGCGCAGGCTCCCTTCAAGATAAGCAATGGATCCCCCCTCGCCTTCTTTGGAGGAGAAAAAGCAGATCCTAGATGCAGCTTTTCGCTCTCTGGTGGCTTTAACACCTCCTCCGATGCTGGACTCTTCTGAAGCTAGCTTCATCAAAAGAGCAGCTGCTCCCCGTATTCAGATCTTGTCGGCAGCTTCAAAACTGAAATCCCTGGCTTTGAGTGAGCGAGGTTTGATCGGACAGTTCACCAGAGTTTGGCCCTCACCGAAATCTATGGATGTATGGATTACCAAGAATTGGATGCCTCTAATATCTGGGGGCTTGCAGCATTGATTATGTGGCAATGGCTTCTTTAATTTTTTGTTCGAAAACAAAGTAGATCAGGATCTGATGTTCCGTAACGGCCCATACTTCATGGGCCCACATGTCTTGTACCTAAACAGATGGAGTTTATCTTTTGACCCAGGGAGGGATGTACCCTCAGCGGTTCCTGTTAGGGTAAGGCTACCCGATTTACCACTCCACTGTTGGAATGACAAAACCCTGCAGGCTATCGGAAATTCCCTCGGCAAGTATATTGACAAAGCTGAACCAAAAGGGCCCTTGTTCTCATGCACAAGAATTTGTGTGGAGGTAGATCTGGAAAAAGGTTTACCGGAGGAAGTTAATCTATATATGGACGGTTGGGAGCACATGCAAAAAGTAGACTACGAGCAATTGCCATTCAAATGCAAGAAATGCCATGAGTACAGACATTTTGTCAAAAAATGCCCTAAGACGGCACTAGAAGCCCCAGAAAAAATTCAAGAAGAAGGCTGGAAGCAGATCAAAAGAGGAAAGAAAACTACTCCAGCAGCACACCCACCAAAGGGGCCACAAACAAGGAACAACAAAGAAATCCCTCAAGAAGTTAGGGAAGACTCAAACAGTAATGGATTTCAGAATCTGCCATTAGAAGAAGGAGAAATTCCAGTCATTGAAGCAACTTCAATTGAGAAAGACACGGAAGAAATTCCCATTCCAACCAGCATACCTACTTCAACCCTCAGAGAGGAATTAATCAGTGAAGACATGGGAGGATCCAGTACTCCTGGTATCTCGTGGGATGATAAGGTAAGAACAAACTTTGTTCTTCCCTCATCGCCTCAGGACAACACTCTCAACACAGAATTCTCAGAGGAGATTGATGTGGTGCAGCAGCCTAACACAAGAGGAAGGAAAACTCAAATGTACTACAGTGAATTGGAGGCAGAAAGAGAGATCGAGATGGGCAGATAAAAAATCTTGGAGGAAATGAAATTTCTTCAGAGTAACAAATCTAAAAACGGTCGCAAATCTGATGGTAGATCTCAGGTAGGATCTAATTTGGTAAGGAAGTAATGAGAATTGTCTCTTGGAACTGCAGGGGTCTCGGTGATTTAAACAAAGTTGAAGCAATCAAGGAAATGATAAAATCTGAAAAACCTGACCTTATGCTAATCCAAGAGACTAAAATGTTAGACGTGGAGGTCTTGTCTCTCTCACAACCCCTCTGGAAGAATTATAATGGCAAAGCCCTAAGTGCTCAAGGTGCATCCGAGGGAATTGCTACTCTAATCTCTCACAATTTCAATTTAATTTCCACCATCGAAAACCATTTCTGGCTGCTAACAAAAATTCAGGAGAAAGATAGTAACAACCTCATATACATTTGCAATGTATACGGTCCCACTCATTTCAGGGACAAAACCAAGTTTTGGGATGATCTCATTAACCTCAAAGAGGATATGAGAGGAAAAAATCTCATTGTGGCTGGGGATTTTAATGTAACTAAATCGCATCCGGAGAAGCGTGGAGGTAGTGTTGTTCGTGATCCCTTTGGAGAAAAGCTCGAAGATCTCATCTCAAGCTGGACTTGATAGATATATCATTACTAAATGTTAAATATACGTGGAACAACAGAAGATGTGGAACTGGACACATCGTGGCCAAGTTGGACCAGTTTCTGGTAAGCTCATCTTTCTTCAACTCTGACCTCATAGCCTATTCGCATGCACTAACCTCCGCAGTTTCTGATCACAATCCTATTGTATTGTCTCTAACCTCTCCTTAAAATTACAGCCCCATACCTTTCCGATTCAATGCACTTTGGCTATAGGATCCCGGGTTCTACGACATTGTCCTTTCTGCATGGAACACAAGCGTCAATGGATCTCCCAGCTTTGTGTCGGAATCCAAGCTAAGAACAGTCAAGACTGCGCTTAAAAGGTGAGCTAAATTATCATATAAAGATCCTAGCCAGATCAAAAATTACTGTCAATCGGAAATGGCTACTCTTCAAAGCAGAATGGAGGTAGAGGAGTTGATGCCCTTCTCTCTTACTCAAGAAAAAGACTTAAATATGAAAATTCTTGTAGCGGCCAAAAATGAAGAAGAAATTTGGAGAGTCAAGTCCAGGCAGATGTGGCTCAAGGGAGGTGACAGTAACACCAACTACTTCCATAAACAAGCTAAGGTTTGCCGCAGTCAAAATGCTATTAAGGAGCTTAAAAATCAAAATGGTGAGAAGATAAGCGGGCAGGAGGATTTGAAGCTCCATATCTTCAACCATTTCAGTGAACTCTTCAAAGACAATGGTGAAACTGATTCGGAAGCATAAGAGGATCTTCTCGTTGGCATCCCTACCCTTGTCACAGACAATGAAAATAGGGATCTTTCCAAGCCAATATTGGAACATGAAATTGTAAACGCCATATGGTCCCTCCATGCTGACAAAGAGCCAGGCCTAGATGGGTTTACCATCAATTTTTACAGAGCAGCTTGGGAGATAATTAAAGAGGACCAAAAACGTATGCTCAACTGGACCAGGAAAAAAGACAGAATAGGAGGGGCCACTAATTCCTCATTCCTTGCCTTAATTCCTAAAGAAAGGACTCCCAACTCCATCAATCGCTTTCGTTCGATCTCTCTTTGCAACACTTCCTACAAAATTCTATCAAAGATCCTTGCAACCAGAATGAAAAAAGTCACGGGACAACTCATCTCAGAATCTCAGGGGGGTTTCATTGTTGGTCACCAAATCCTTGATAATATCATTATTGTTCAAGAGGCTATACACTCCAGCATCGAGAAAAGGCATCAAGGTATGGCAGTCAAGCTTGATATGGAAAATGCATTCGACAGAGGAAACCATCACTTTCTATTCGAAATCATGTCCAAGTTTGGATTCTCTAGTAGATTTGTTAGTTGGGTCAAAGCATGCATAAGTTTCTCTTGGATAGCCCCCCTTGTTAATGGGAGGTCCACGAACTTTTTCCAAGTCTCACAAGGACTGCGCCAAGGGTGTCCAATGTCCCCTTTTCTTTATCTCTTAGTTGCTGAGTCAATGAGAAGGAAACTCCATCTCCTGCAAGAAACGGGGGAACTAAGAGGACTCAAAATTGTCAGAGGGGTGAAATCTGTCAACCTAGCTCAATTCGCAGATGACACAATCTTACTTGGGGGAGCCTCTTCTATCATAGCGGGCAGACTCAACAAAGTTCTCTCCACTTTCCTAGCAGCTTCTGATGGCAAAATTAATACAGCCAAGTCTAGGATATACGGCTGGAATTGCAATCCTGGGGTGATGGCTAGCATTGCTAGAACATTTGGTTTCGAAGGCATCATAGAGTGGAACTCATTTAACTATCTTGGGATTCCTATTTTTAAAGGGAAGAAAAAAGTTGCTGATTGGAAAGGCTTGATAGATAAAATAAAAAATAAAATGAACTCTTGGGGCTCTTAGTGGCTCAATCCCGTTGGTAGATTGGTTCTCATAAAATCCATTCTCTCTGCTTATCCCCTATACACTTGCTCAATTTCCCTAGCTCCCAAAACTGTTACGAAAGAGATCACTAAAGAGCTCAGGAAATTCTTATGGCAAGGCGAGAAGTCCAATAACTCAAAAAAGTTCCACCTAATTAGTTGGGACACGGTGTGTAGACCCAAATCATATGGCGGGACAGGGATCAAAGACCTAGCGACCATGAACCTCGCCCTTGGTGCAAAGATTCTGTGGAGAGTTATTTCTAGAAAGAATGCATGGTGGAAAGAAATCCTCCACAAGAAATATATGTCTGGCAGCAGAAGACGCTGTGTGGATTACATCGACCAAGGTAGAAGAGGCTCCTTTATATGGAATTTGTGCAAGAGGGCAGCCTTTATTATTCAAAGCAGCCTCTTCTGGATCCCTAGTAATGGAAAGAAATTCATCATCTGGAAGGATAACATTGGTGCCAACTCACCTGGAAATTTCTTGCGAGAATTTCATGATTTAAAAGAATGGATGGTTCAAGCCAACATTCATACTTTGTTCGATCTTTCCTCTTGGACCAACAGGGAAAGATGGGATGGCTGGATTGATTTGAATCTTCCAGAACACCTTGTGCACGACTATAATGATCTTCTTTCTTTACTTCATGGCTCTCTTCCCGTTCATAAAAATCTGAGGGACAAATGTGGATGGGGCAAAGCATGGGCTTATTCGGTTAAAGAGGGTTAGAGCTACTTGGATGCTCTCAACAATAAACACATTAAGGAGACAAAGTGGAATAGAGTTTGGGGCAAGGAGTTCCTACCAAAAATAAACATATTCTCCTAGACCCTAGCTCATAGGAAAACATTAGCGGTTGAGAATCTCAGGAAAAGAGGTTTAGAAGGTATAGCCAGATGCATTTTATGCAAGGAAGCCGAAGAAACTATTGACCATCTCTTTCTCGAGTGAGGTTTGGCACTGTGCTTTCCGAGAAATACAACCCAATATGATCCTACCAACCAATGGGAATGACTTGTTTGCATGCTGGCATGACTACTACCAATGTTCAATGTCTAGGAAGCCGGAATTCAAAAAAGCATGGGCTACCTTCCCCAAATTTATTTGTTGGAAGTTATGGATTGCCAGGAAACATGAGATATTTGAAGACATCAGGACCACTCCAGGCAAAGTTTTATCTTCTGCTAAAGCTCTCTGGATCGACTCTCTTTCCACGAGAGGAATGAAAAATATCAGTAAAGAACGCCTAAATGTGGAAGAAAAAATTTGGGTGGCTGATCTCCTAACATCCACCTCCTCCACTTGCTCGTTCCAAATTCTCAACAACTATCACATCAGCAAGAACCAGAATTCCAAAGCTTGGCACATTAGAAAGAACCCGAAGGATCTCCAGCTATGGATCAAGAATAGTGGCTGTCATACTCTGTTATTTGATGGTGCTTTGAATGGTAACCTAGGGCTGGCAGGGGCGGGTGGAGTCCTCCTTGACCTCGATGGTAACAAGGTGAAAGAATTTGCATGGGGAATTGGAAGGAGAACCAACAATGATGCAGAGTGGCTCGCCCTGATCAAGGGAATGGAAATTGCTAGGAAAGACGAAACAAAGGACCTAGTGGCTCTGGGAGACTCTATGCTGGTTATTCGGGAAGTAAGAAGTTTGGCCAAAAAACGCAGGAATCCTGTCTCCAAGCTCCAGCATATTTTCAACTACTTGGTCAAAGATTTCAATTGCATCAACTTCTTTCACATTTTGAGGAACAATAACCAGCAAGCTGATTTCTTGGCCAACACAGGAGCAAGTATGGAATGTGGATGTTTGACTAGCAACGGGAAAGATCTTGGCACAAACTGGGTTCCTTAATCCTCAGGCATGAATCGAATTTCCCTTCATCAAGCTCGGTGAAGAATGTAGTACCAAACCTTGGGCAAAAGGTCAATCAAGTTGATGATTCAGATGGACTGAGCTTTTCCACGCTGCCAGAAATGAACTAAAGTAATGTGCAATGTGCCAGAAATGAAGCAACAACAATGTGTCATTGGCAGAGCTGAATGAAGTTTGTTTCATGTTTGAAACTGCATTCAGGGAAAAATGGTTACAAGGCAGAAGAAGAGTCTTGTTTGATGATACAAGGCAGCATTGGGAGCAACATTGGGTGCAGCATGCAGTTGCTTGAACGACTATGACTATCACGAGCAGACTGGCCTTGGAAGCTCCAGTTTATTAGCTCTGAGGAGAGAGCTTTGAACCTTTAAAATATTCTATTCAATTCTAATAAATATATATATCCAACACTCTTTTTCGATTGCTGATCGCTGTAGTAGGATGAAGGATTTTTCTTTTTATTTTTGGTGACGAAACGAACATGAGAATGACAGTCCCAGCAGTCATAAGAAGTATGTCAGATTGCGCTCTGTTTGTGTACTGGCCATCATATATTGTTTTGGAAGATTAGAGTTATTAATGTTTTTTTCAGAGACTGGGAAGAGCAAGCTATTCATGGCAGCTCACGGTTTAGGGATCAGTATCCCCTTTCATTTGTAACCTCATTCCTATTCCTCTTTTTATAAAAGCTAATTATCCGTCATTGTTAAAATAAATAAATAAATAAAAATTTAATAACAACATAAAATAAAATTAATATTAGTAAATAAATTTTATTAACATTGAAAAAATTAAATAATATATAAAGTAAATATGTAATAAGAAATTAAAAATTAAAACATATTTTTGGACTACATTTTCAATAAATTCATGTCTCCTTCCATACATTTTAAATCAAATATTCATGAATCACTTCATAAATTTTAAATGAAACATTATTATAAAAATAAAAATAAAATATAAAATGAAGATTAAAGTTTATTTTATGGGTAAGTAATTAAATTTTTGCACCAAAGAGGCTCATTCTACAACCCAGTAGGGGGAGATGTGTAACTCCTTGCGTGCTCATCCTCGAGTGACACATGTCCTTTTTAAAAAATAATAAAATATTATAAAAAATAACATGTTGTCTATTTAAAACATTTACAACTGCGAATATAAAACTACACAAATTAAAACACTTACTTAATATTTGCACTCTAAAAGGGGTTTGCGTTACTAGATATTTGATCCCTCTTGGCCCTTGGTAGTTCCCCTTTAAGATGGATCTATGCTAGTAATAAGAGTAATTGCGCCGAAGAGGCTACATCGCAGTAGGGGGATGTGTAACTCCTTGCCTGCTCATCTTAGAGGTGAGATGTGTCCTCTTTAGAAAATAATATGTTAGCTTAAATTAGATTTAAAACATTTACAAAGATATTATATAAAACTACACAAATTAGATAAATTAAAAAGATTCCTCAACATTTACACTCTAAAAAACGGTTTGCACCTCTAGAGATTTGATTCCTCTCGGTTCTTGGTAGATTTAAGATGGATCTATGCTGGTATATATTAAAGCTAAATGTTAGTAGAAAATACATGATTCAATTTGTTATAGCTTTCTTGAATTGATATTATTTAAGTTGAATAGTTATGGAGTAAAACTTGAAACTACTTTTAATTAACTAAGAGTTAGTCTTCATCACTTAAAGAAAATGAGTCAAGACAAAGGCATAGCACGAATGAAAGTATGTCCCCTTACACATCACTAACATCTAATAATTAAATTATAATAAATTTTATTACTTGACTAAATTTTTTTTTTTGGATTTATGCTAGTGGAAAAAATGTTTTAATTATGTGATAATCCTCGTAACAATCAACCACTTCACAAATATAATTTTCAAGGGAATTTTTATTTATGAAGGAATTTTTTTATATTTTTTTTCATGAGTAATAGTTGAAAATTACATCACTGTGTAAGACTTTTTATACATATAGTTACAAAATGACCCTTCCTGGGTCTCTGATTACTTCTGAGCCCATCATGTCCACTATCCTGCTTTACCCCATTACAACTTTTCATAAAACACCTCTTTTTCCAAAAATTACAGAGAGTTTCACTCCATTTGAGCCGAATTCCCCCTATAGAATTTGTTCCCCACATTTGACTATGCCTATCACAGTCTATTGCAGTCTTCTTTCAAAAGTACCATTCTACGCCCCCCAAGCATAACCCTCGCTTGGTGATACAACATTAAACTTTCCCATTATTTCCGCACCCCAAATTCTAAGATTAACAATGTCTACAATCAGGCTTAACAAAACAAAATTGGGAAATTCGACATTATCACTCTTGCAAAAACAATGTTGGAAGGAACTCTAAATTACTCAAGGGAGTAATTCTGTCGCCGTATCCTCCTTCACCTCCTCCGTTGGTGGTCCACATACTTCTCCCGTCGCGCGGTTCTCCTCTTCCTGCTACTGCTCCGTAGTCACATGTAACATCGTCTCATTTCCAACGTGCTCTTTTTGCTGGTCCTTGTTCCTCTAAGCATGAACTTCTCCCACATTCCCTGGTGGTTCCCCTTACTCCTCCTATAGAGCGTACGGGGAATTTTCCAGACCCATTACACCTTCCATGTCCATGATATTACGCCCCCATTCCTCTTTGGCATTACTGAGGACATGATGTGCCAGGTCCCCAAAAATTTCCCTTTCTAGCATAATTTTTTCCAGAATCCTTCGCAGGATCCAGTGTGGGTTTATCCCCACCAGTGCCTCTTGATCTTCTATCCTTTCTTCGATTTCCTCTTCCTCCATTCCGGATATACGCTCATTCATATACTTCAGGATTCCTTTCATGTACCATTTCTCCTCTTCATTTTCCACAATTATTTTGTTTCTTCTGCTTCTACCTCCCCGCTTGATTCTCATTCTTTGGTAGGGGGGCATGCTTCCTACCTTAACTAACAGAGTTTCCAAATATCGCCTCCTTGACAGAGCCTCTATTCTCCTCCTCACCGTATTCTTCTCCACTGCTTTCCTCCACTTGTTATTTATCATGCTGGCTTCCATAGTCAACTTCATTGTCCGATTCATCTCCCAGGGGGCGTCGAAGCTCCCATTAATGCCTTTAACTCTTCCTCTGTCATAATTTTGTTTCCCATTATTGCCATGCATACTTCTGCTCTCATCATTCCTTTCCCTTCCTTTCCTTTGCACGTTCCTCAGGTCACCTTCCCTTCTGTGCCATTTGATCCTCATTCCCTGATGTCGTCCTTGTAATTCTTTCGCTTGCTTCTTGTCTATTCCACCCTTTTGGCTTTGTACCAAAACTCCCATCGCATTAATAGTTACCAACCCTCTGTTCTTGTGCATTAACTTCACAATGCCTCCAATCTTCAATAGAACGTCTGGCGTCCCCTTTCACATTTACTCGCCACCTTTACAATCAGCTTTGACTATGTGTCTTCCTTAATGATCCACTTGGTCGTCTACCCCACCTGCATCCAAGAAAAAATATTTAAAAAAATATTAGTATAGATTTATTTTACTTTTATATTTATTAAATATTTAAAAGAATTTGTAAATATAAAATTTTCATTGTTTAGAAATTAAGGTTATGGATTTACATTGATTTTTTAATTATAACTATAGATTAAGAGAGACCAAATCTCTTCTCAACTCCAGAAGACTCAAAGATCACAACTCATACAATATTTTAGTATTGTTAGTATATTTATATTTGCATGTTAATAATATTTTTGTGTACATATCTTAGAGTATTTCTATTTATGTATAAATGTGGTATCTCTTTTTTGATATAATGACTTTTATATTAGGAGTACATCGATGCTAAAAAAGGATCCCTTGTCCCATAAATAAGGGGTTCTCATACACCAAATTGGTTTTTTACTTGGATGTGATTTTAAAAATAGATTATTATTATTATTATTAGTAATTAAATATCTATCTTTCATATATAGAGAGATATTTTTCAAAATTGATTAGAGGAGAAGGATTTTAGAAAAAATATGATAGAACAATGGATTTTTTTTATGGTACCCCAATGGAGTCAAATCCACTTTAGTTTGAAGCCAATATTAAAATAAATAAGCAAGAATCCATTGCTTGGGCACATGCTAAAGGAGAAAGAGAAGATAAGGAGCTAGTGGAAGTGGAGTCAAAGTTGAAGGTCTTATGTTTTAATGAAGGGGTTGGTTATTTGGTAGAAGATTAAAAAACTAAGGTAAATTGTTTGGAAAAAAGGAGGAGAAAACCTTTAGTTGATAAGGAAGTTGCATGGAGGCTAAAAGGAAAGGCTCCTTGGTTATCCAAGGGGGATGAAAAAAAATCATCTTTATGTAAACTATCATAAAAATGTAAATAATATATGGAAAATTGTAGAGGTTGATTATCAAGAAGCTATTAGGATATTGCAAGAGAAGGTGTAGAATACTTTAGGAGTATCTCTAAAATCATAGGATAAAGTCACTATTGTTGAGGTGTTGCAAAGCTCATATTTCTTTTCTAGTTTGTGAATGAGGGTGCTCATCATACTTTGATGAATGAGGTTTCAAATTATAAGTTACAAATATTACTCCATAGTTTTCAAAATGATAAAATCCAAGGAGAAAACTATACAAAATTGTCAAGAAGATGGAGAACCATTGTAACTCAGTGGAATAGGTGGATGACCACTAGTATCCACATGAATTATTCCCAATCAAAATTTTCCTTGATTATTTCATCGAGACTTTTCTTTGAGTGGAATAACCATTTGATTTTCACTCTTGAGTGTCTCTCCAACCTTATCATGTCTTTGTATCTTTTAATGTTTTCAGTGATAATTTATAATGGCCTAATTAACATAATAAAAAGCTTCAAAGCTAATGGGAAATGTCAACAAAATATGCTTAAGCACATGCTACCTTCAAATTTGCTTTGAATATGTGAACTTGAGAATTGTGTGTGGTAGCTTAAAAGAAACAACTTGATGGCATTATTAAGTTGCATACAGAGCTTGGAGTGAAGCCTCTAAGTCTAAATCAAGTGATAGCATCCATGCTATGTAATTCTCTAGAAGGTTAGCATATTTCATATTTCTTATTAATTGCAATCATGTTGGACATAGGTTTAGTTAATAATGGTTATGAAACAACAATTAAACATCAAGAAGCACAAGCTATGATGAGAAAAAGATAACACTCACAAGACTAGTTGCAATCCAAGATGTTGGGATTATTTGAAAGTCCTACTAGGGTTTCACTATTCAAAGTACTTGATGAAGGAAAACTCAATAAACTCGATAAACTGAAGGACTTATGGAATGAATATTGAATATTGAATTCTACCAGTAAAGTTGTCAAGTTGAAACATTTTTACAAATTTGAAAATATAATAGAAGCTTTGAGCATTGCCACATTGACTATTGAGGGCAAACTTCAAAAAGTTTTATGCAAGTTTATTTGTGAATAAAGTAAAGGACTCATTCTTGCAAACTCATGACCAATGAAAAGGACCTAAAATATGGAAGAATGGTGAAAGGGAGACAAGAACCCCCAAAGCTCATGAACCATGGATCTTGTCATAGTTTTACTGGAAAATATCACATTTAAGGAATTAGGGTTAAAATGCAGATGTCAAAAATCAAAACAAAGAGACCTACAAGTCAGACACATTGGAAAATATTAGCCAAACATATTTGAACCCATCCTCCTTTCATGAGAAGATAAATAATTTTCATTGCTAATCTATTTTATAAATATATTTCATATGACCCAAGGGGGGCATATATGGGGCTAAATGTATATGTAAATAAGAAGCAAATGTATATGTCATAGTGGCCTTGACCTAATGAAGGTTCTACATGTGCAATGAGTAAATATGTATATAATAAATCTATTGTAGTCATTGTTCAGGAACATGTGAAATGATCATATGAATGTTTTGGGGTATTTGGAGAAGAATCCTCCATTCTTTAAGGAGTTATTGTGTATCTTATCTTTTTTTATTATCTATATTGGAGTTGTGCTCCATGTTTGTATTGATGTACATTGTCACATTCCCATCCATAATTTTGACAATAGGAGGGGGTGTTTATGAATTTCATGCTTGTAAATTTCACCCTATGAGCCAAAATACAAATTCATAAATAAAAAATGCGTGTGCAATTGCATCAATGTAAACCAAAATGAAAATAAAATTCTATCCACACACACACACACAATGCATAAACAAGCATATTATTAAGAAGAAGAAAATAAAATCATTTCACATTCATAGGCATGAGAATAATTATCTTTTAACAAATAAGATCCAAGCAAATGGCTATGTAAGAGTGATTTTCCACCCAACCACAAGTATCAGCTATAGATACCACCCCCAACTTGGGTTATGAATCCACCAAGGTGAAGGAAACATCTATAGGATTCTCCCTCTCATCCCACAACCCATTTATTCTCATGCTTAGTTAAACTACTCACCTCTGAGCATTTATAGGGATCTCACGCAATCATCCCACCCATGGAACTCTTTTCTATTGCCCCACACAACACAAGGAAGACAATTCCCTTCATTTCTCCACGGTTCTCTCAAGAAATCCAACCGTTATAGTGCTTACTAGTGTGTGCAGAAATAGTCCAACCTGGTGTATGTAATTGGAGATCCTCTTGTAATCTTAATCCATGGCTTCTCAAGCATTCAAAAGTAGATAAACATAATGGGTAAAGGTTCCTATATTTCGCAACCTCTATGCTCACCTACAACCATCTTCTTTCTTTTAATGTCTACAATTTTCCTTCACAATTTGAATTTCTGGTTGTTTCATAGTTTGGTATGGTAATGGAAATAAAGAGAACAACAAGAAAACAAAATCTACCTAGTGTAAAATATTCTTGAGGAAATGGATGAGAAAATCCAAAGGAGATGAGAGGATGGTGAAAAGACAACTAACATAAATTCTGACTATAAAAGAAAGGACTCTTACAACTGTCATAGAAGTATATTAATCCCATGCTTCCATAAATACATGAGAATACTTCCCCTCCAATTTCACACATGCATTAAATGATTGAATTTAATAGTCAAAAGGAAGTAAATGGGATCATTTAAAGAACATGGTAGCAAAATGATAAGTTCTAAAGGTGATACTTGGTAATGAAGGATTTAATATCCCATAGGCCCTGCTTTCATCTTCCCCTCTAGTGGAATCATAGCCCCTCCAGTGCTCTTTACACATCTATCTTAAACCACTTTTATTATTTTTTCAACAATATTTTTCGAGATAGCATGCCAAGCTAACCACATGGTCCATATAGAGATATTTACATTATACATGCCCATCCATTCACTACCTGGTGATTGGCGTTGAGCTACATACTAGGGATCCATACTAGCATATTTACATAATTTACATAATTTAATTTAATACATTCCAAGTCAAAATTGGCGGTATTACAATCCCCCCCTGGAATAACATTGTCCTTAGTCTTTCCTCAAAATTACAACAAAAATTGATATGCCTCTCTCATGGCATCCTCTGCCTCCCATGTATCCTCATCGGGACCAAAGTGCTTCCACTACACCTTTACCTTCCCGATGGCTCCATTCTAGAGCAATGTTACCTCTTTTTCGAGGATGCATAATGGATTTGTTTGGAACTCTCCCTTCGGTTCCACCTAGATCACATCTCATGGTTACGATCATGTACATATTTCTTAAGCAAAGAAACATAGACAACATTTTGAGCTCTAGTGTTAGCAAGCAATGGAATTCTATATGCAATCAACCCTATTCTCTCAAGCACTTCAAATGTTCCACAATATCTTGGTGATAGCTTGGCACAACTTCGAAGCTTCGAGAAAATATTCCTTGGCCTCACTCAGGGATAAACATGATCACCAACATCTAATTCCCTATGCACTTGATTCTTATATGCATAGCTTTTCTATCTATCTTTGGATGCCTTTAAATTCCTCCTAATCTTTGCAACCTCTTGTTCTATTTCCTTAAGCATTCCTGGCCCAAGCACAATTCTGTTCGCTTTATTATCCCAACTCATTGATGTCCTACACCTTCTTCCATACAAAGCTTCAAATCGACTCATTCCCAATGATGCTTTTTTCCCATTGTTATATGCAAACTCTACCATGTGTAGATAATCTTATCTCTAGGATGGTTTGTCCATCACATACATGTGAAACATGTCTTCAATAACCCAATTTACTCTTTCTATTTGTCCATTTGTTTGTGGATAGTAGGCAATACTAAAGTTCAAAGGTGTACCCAAATCTACAAAAATACTTTTCCAAAAATTAGAAGTAAATTTTGTATCACGATTAGATATAATTGCTTTGGGTAACCCATGTAATTTGAATATTTCTTTCATGAATATCCTTGTTATCTCATCGACCTTGTAAGTAGATATAACTGGAATAAAATGCGACGCCTTAGATAATTTATCCACCACAACCATAATGGAATCATGCTTCCTTGAAATAATTGGAAATTTGGTAATAAAATCCATAGTTACCATCTTCCATTTCCATTCTGAAATTGGCGAAGGCTGTGATAAACCTGTTGGATGTTGATGTTTGGCCTTAACTTGTTGGAACTTCGTACATATAGAAATATACTCAACAATGTATTTCTTCATTCCTAGCCAAAAATATTAATTCCTTGCTTTAGCAATTGTTTTTTGGTATCCAGAATATGGCATTTTATGGATTTCATCCATAATAATTCTCCTTAAATCTACAACAATATGAATAAATATTCTATTTTTATAAGCAATAAGTCCATCATCCTCCAATGATAACCTTCATTCCTCTTCCCCAAATTTTGATGCCGTAATTTATCTTTTATTTGCACATAATCCTCATCTTCAACAAGGGAGTCAACAATATTTTGCCTCAAATCTGTTTGCATAATGCTAATGGCTACCACATGCATTGCATGCATTTTTTTGCTGAGTGCATAAACCTCTTTATTTTATTTCATGTTTATGTGTTTGATCTCAAAATCAAATTCACATAAAAATTTAATCCATCTAACTTGCCTTGCATTTAGTGTTGGATGCTAAAACAAATATTTCAAACCACATTGGTCTGTCCTAAGCTCAAATAACGCCTCCACATTTTCAAAGTGTGCATTATGAAAACAAGCTCTAAATCATGGGTAACATAATTCTTTTCATGTTCTTTTACCTTTCTTGATTCATAACATACCACATGACCATATATTGCATAAGAACTCCACCAATTCCTTATTTACATGCATCGATACACACCACAAAATCCTTTTCTGGATTTGTAATTCGCAAAATTGAAGCACTTGTAAGAAGCTTCTTTAACAGATGGAAGCTTTCTTCACATTTTTGTGTCCACTCGATTGTTATTCCATTCTTTTGTAAAGAAGTGACAAGGTGTACAACTCTGGAGAGTTCTTTAATGAACCTCCTATAATAACCAACAAGACCCATAAAATATCTCACATCTTGGCACATTATTTGGAATTGGCCAATTCATAATTGCCTCAGTATTTTCTAGATCCACATGTGCTCCTTCCTTTGAAATAATGTGACCCAAATAATGAATTTTCTTTTGGTAGAATCACATTTTCTTAGCTTCGGATACAACTTATGTTCCCTTAGCAATTGAAAAGCCATTCTTAAATGTTCTTCATGCTCCTCTTCATTCTTGGAATAAATAAAAATGTCATATAGAAATAAAGAACAAACTTGTCCAAATACTTGCTAAAACACTAGTCATGAGACACATAAATGTAGTTGGTGCATTACTGAGACCAAATGGCACCACCACGAACACATAGTGTCTATACCTTGTTCTAAATATTGTCTTGTGGATGTCTTCTTCCTTTATTCTCACTTGATGTAACCAAACCTCAAATAAAATTTTCAAAATACCTTTGCCCCTCTCATTTGATCAAAGAGATCAACAATTCGAGGTAAATGGTACTTATTCTTTACTGTAACTTTGTTCAGATATCTATAATCAATACATAACCTAAGAGTTCCATGTTTATTTTTCACAAATAGAACAAGTGCTCTCCATGTAGAAAAACTCGATCGAATGTATTTATTTTCCAATAACTATTGCAATTGGATTTCCAGCTATTACAATTCTGGGGTACTTTTTCTATAAGGTATCTTAGACACTAGCACAACTCTTGGAACAAGATCAATTGTGAATATCCATATTTAGAGGAAGTATTGGAACTTCATCAGGAAACACAACCCTGAATTCTGGCAACACATGATAGACCTCCAACTTGGGAACTTCATTTTTTGTTATACCTAATATATGGGCTGCATACAATTGGCAACCTTTTCTAAAATACTTCTTCAGTTGCAAGGCTGGAATTTTCCTAATGAAAACCACCTTTGGAATGCCCTTTACTATCCTTGGGATCCTTTCTTCATCAATTCATTTGAAATTCTTGATATAAAAATCAAGTTTATTTTTATGTGCTTTCAACCAATCCATTTCAATGAGAACATCATGAGAACCAAGTGGCAAAACATTTATATTTTCCCATGTGAAGCGTCCATCCATTTATAATGGAAATTTCTCCACCACTTCACTAACATTTATTTTGGTTCCAGTGGCTAGTTGGACTAACCATGGTTTACTATGCTTTGTTTCCTCAAAAGAACAAATCTCAACAATTTTAGGAGTGATATGATTGTGAGTAGATCCATGGTCAATTAAAATAGAAATAGATTTCTTAACAATATTTCCTTTGACATCAACCATAGTTAATTGATGTTCTACTTCGCGATCCTCTAGTGAAACATAGATTCTAGGGATGGTCCTTTCCACCTCACCCAAAGTTTCAACCTCTTGGATGCTGTGAACATGCTTGGTACTCCCACTCCGATGTGGACAATTTATAAGCAAAATGTCCTTTCTACATACCCAACATGAAGCAACTCTCTTGGCTTGTATCCCATTATCTTAGCTAGATTAGCCACACCTTGTGTTGAATACCTTTGTTGATTTATGAAATGAGAAGGCTTTGATTCCCTTTTTCTTTGGTCAAACTTCTTCTTCTTCTTGTCCTTCCATGCCTTATAAAACTTTGGCCTACTTTTGCTGATCATAGTAATACTTGGCCTTCCTTATGGTTCCCTCCTTGAATTATTCCCACTCTTTTCCTCTATTGTGGGAAAAATGACACAAGGGTGATCAATCCTCCCTCTTTGGTGGAAGCCCTTGAGGTTGTCAACAAGACCCAATATTGTAGTACATAAATAAAATGTGATTGACCCAAAATTGATCCTACAAGCCCTTGTTAGTGATCCAAATAAAAATAAAAATAAATAACTTGAAATAAAATAAAGAAATATGAGGGCATGGAAACCACAACAAAGATAAAATGCAAGAACCAATTTAGATTGCCCAATGGTAAATCTTGTTACAAGAAGTGTCACCTAGGAGGTGTGGGATTCAAAGGGAAGCCAACAATCTCCCTTAGGGAGGTCCTTTTTGTCCACACTAAATGCTAAATAACTTGAGAGAGAGCAATGGGATAAACACTTTCCCCTTGGAGGAAGGTGGCAAGGGAGCTTGAAGAATGCTTGCAGGTATGGGAAGAGGTGGAAGAAGTTCCAACACAATTCCAGTAGCATAACCTTGTTCTAATTTCTCCTTACTAGATGCATGCCCATGGCTTACTTTTATAGGCCAAGAGGTGGCCAAGAAACAACTAGATCCAAATGTGAACCCATTAACTCCATGATTTGGCTCCAAAGTACACAAAGGGGGGCCATTCAATGAACCCAAGGACATAGGGAGACCAAATTTTAATTCTTGGAGGTGATGGAGTCTTAATGAGTCTTCAATGTGTTGCAGGTGGTTGCGGTCCTGTTGTTTTTTACAGTTGTGTGGATTTCGAAGGAAAACCCGAACTGGTGTAGCGCGGAGGAAAACCTTATAATACGTGCTGTAGCGTGATCTATCACAAGTGTAAGCTTGTTGATCCTGTTTTTTACTATATCTGGGCATATTTTGGACTCATGTTGCTTTCTGGATATGATGAGGATGTCTTCAACGGGATGTATGCTATATGTTGATGATTCCTTACTGTAAGATTAGCCAAAATGTCACATGTGTATGAAATTTAAGTCTTAATAGATGCCCCATGATGTATGAGGTTTAGAAGGTACTATAGAGCCGATAATGCATCATCGTTTCTTTTTTTGTGTGTGTTTTCCCTTTCTCTTAGAAGTTATTTATAGAGTGTGGATGGAAGGTTCCCTTGGGGGAAGATTGTTGGTGATAACCCGTGAAGTTATAACAAAGAATAATGTTTTATACAAATGAGGTGGGCATACCCATGCTCATGAAAATCTATCAAGGTGAATACAATAAGAGGATACTGAGGAGTCAATTCAATATACTGTTGGCATAGGGATGGAGGCGATTTCAATCCATGTAAGAGTGACTGAACCTAGAAATGTTGTTACAGGTGCCGAAGAAGCGGTATTGCTGATGACCATGATAATCCCATGAGGGTGGGGACTGGAATACCATTGAGGTTGCTGGATGGAGGACCTCACTGTACTATTGCTACCATGATTTATATATGTGAACATTGCTACCTTCGAACGTACGAATCTCCCTGACGTGATAGATGTGTTGACATCGAGCATAGGAGATACCACTAAGTTAGGGAGCACTAATGACTCTCCCTACCTAGTTTAAGGCTATCCCTTCCGTTGATTGAAAGGGACCCAAAGGTACAACTACAACTACTGCGACTCTCAGAATATCAGGATTTGGTGTCGATGATAGCTAAAGTACATGATAAGATGAGGGTCTTGTCCTAAAAACCAAGATCAATTTGTAACCAATTGTAAGACTTCCATACCTGACACAAGACTGGCTGGTAAGTGTGAGGCTCATAACTTCCTTTGATCAATGTCAACTTGGGGAGTAACTGATGGCAACATTCTTCAAAGAAAGGTACAGGGTGTAATGGAGGGAGACAAACTGTAGATGAAGGGTTTTGCTGGCGACACAGCATGGAGGGTGTTGGTGACTAACAAAACACATAATGCCGGGGATAGTGAGACTCAATGACATCGATCAAAGGTGACCAGGGGTTGATTCCAAAAAGAATAGTGGTGTTCCCATGATTGTGAGTGAATTGGGGAAGTGTTTGTACATAAAGAATATTTGGTGGGGTCCCCATGGTTTTTGGGGTGTCAAGGGACCAATTTGATGATGGGTGGGATTCCCATGGTTTTGGGTGAGTCAAGGAATCAATTTGATGATGGGAGAAGTTACCACTATTTTGAGTGAGTCAAGGAACCTTTTCCATGATGAGGTGAGGGTTGTTTTGAAAACATGAAGACGAGTGCCCCGTGAATTAATGCCATATAGATTGTTCTTGCAGGAATAATTGAACATAATTGGTTTCTGCGGAGGGTGGGGGCCACATTGTGGTGTTTGTGAGGGTAATGATACGAAGAAGAAGATTGTAGATGATATATTTCTCATGGAGGTATGAGTAGTCAACTGTGGTTCTTGATCTTAACATGTGCCGAGGAGTTTGATGGCATCGATTGCTGGATGTGGGGGAGTAAATGCATGGTTATAAAATAATGGACGATGGGTTGATCATTTCAAGGTGTATCAAATTCCTCAGGCTTGTGGGGGGTTAACATCACGAGTGTCAATTTATGACTAGGATGAAATAGTGTGCACACCCATGTGGGGGAGATATGCTACCCACAGTAGTGATATTGATGGCACATTACTACCGGGGATGAGGACCGTATGGTTATCAATGGGAAAATAGAGTAAATGCAATGTAAACAGAGGGAAGGCGTTGCCTATATTCCAGTTTCTGAATGATACCTGTTATAGAGTCCCGACATCATTGTTTAGGGATGGATTCTTGTTCTTATAAAGGAAAAAAAATAGGTAGTCATCTCTTGGTCATGATCCTATAGACACAACATAAATACCCAAGTGTAATAAAGAACATGTCAAAGGTATTGACGATGCAGAAATAGATAAACCAAAAACATAGTGCACTTGAGGAGGGTGCATAGAAATAGGTGTCAAATGAAACTTGTAATGGGTGAAAGTCAGTTCCACCACTCTAACGATGGGGTCCTCTTTATGCTGGAACCTTGAGCTATATCTAGGTGGTAGTATATTTGTATGAATTGAAAGGCATCTAAGATTTGAAAGGATATCCCCTAGTGTTTTAGGCACCAAGCGATAGCTATGGAGGATCTATGTCTTCGTTGGAAGATGATGAATCATCACTAGTGAGTAAAATTGCCAAGGATGATGTGGTATTGATGGTATATGTTGCAGGGGGTATGACTTCCTCAGCGGGTAAGCCTTGCAGGATTGCACTGAGGTTGGAGACTTGATCTTGGAGTTTCATCAGTTCGAGGCGGGCTTATCGTTCAACGCATAAGACGAGACATTGAAATAAGAAGCGGGAATTGTCACCACACAATCGACATGGGCAAGGAATCTTGGCACGGGTAAGTGTCTGCGTAAAAGGTGGATTGGTGTGATCGAGAATGGTTGTGATGGCCTCTGTGGGGATCATGTGAGTATGTTTACCATGGGATGCACATCCATCATGTTGTTCTATCAATGTAAGATCCATAGGTGGGGGGTATTGCAACATCATAGGCTCTATAGTGGGAATGGCTATTATGGCCAGTTATGAAGTAGGCGCAATGGGATTTGTTGTTGATGTAGTGACAACAATGGAAGATGTGCCCTGGGGTTGAGGTGGGGAACTCTCAACCAATGGTTGGGTGAGGCAAATGGTCACCAAAGTGTCTCGAAATCAAGGGAGGTTGGGACAATGGTGTGTATAATTCCCAAAGTAGGAACAAATCGAACACACATTATTGGTACGTAATGATTTGGACTTAGGAGTCGAGGTGGATGAAGATGAGGTGCTCCCTACTACCATAGGTGGAGCAAGTGTCACACTTATAGGGGTGTTAAGAAGATTCCTAAGCTCCGGAAAGGTGGGGCATAGGTTGGTCGCATGGCCTTGTTTCCCACATAGGGAACATGGTGGAGTGACCCTTGTTGTAGGAGTAGTGGTGGTCATTATTGGGAGTTTTAACGGTTGTGGGGTTATTCCGCTTGGTTTAGGCTTGGTGACCCTTGATGATGATTCAAGAGTGGGGTTTGTCATGAGGGGGGATTTTATCTTAGGTTGTCTCATGCCCCCATTGGTGGATTTAGTGGTAGTCGATGATGACCTAGTGATAGGTGTCATAGGCTTGATGTTCGGTACAGATGGCGTGAACAGCCTAGTTGGTGTAACAACCGAGAACGAGACAAAATCATAATGGGCTACATGTTTTGAAGCCATATTGGAGTAGGGTGGTGTAAGGTACCACATAATTATACCCAAAGTGAGCCCTGGTAGAGTTAGTTGCACCATAACCAATGTCTCTTACACTCCCGTCGAGGGGTATAAGAATTTTTTTTGGAAAATTGGAGGCATTGATGGACTCAATGTTTGTTCAATTACATGGCTTACGAGAGGTGCTAATGACGATGTTGAGGGGGAAGTGGGCACAATTTTGGAGGTGAAAATGGTGCACATAAGGCCACCAGTGGATGTAGGGATTTCAGGTGGCATACTTGAATATACCCCTAGCAAGTTGGAACCCTTGTACACTCCTGGTCCAATATCAATGTAAGGGGATTGACTGGTTCTAACGACGGTCACAAAGGACCTTTTCGGGGTTGGAATTGGTATTAGGGTCATAGTAATTAAGCTGGTCGAGGGTGGATATTTTCCCATTAAAGGGAAACATCATGACGCAGAAGACTAAGGAGGATACCAAGTTCATGGCATAGATGTAAGTGTGACCCAAGAGGATATTATAATCAAATTGTTCATCGAGTACTTTGATATCGATCATTAACATTTTTCCACCTAGGTCGATTGGAACATTTTGGTACAATCCCTTAGGTTTTGATGGTCTCCCATCATATGCGCGAAGAGCGATAGACTAGGGGACTTACTTAGGTGATCCCAATCATTTCCAAACATTAGAGGACATGACACATGTGGATGTGCCTTCATCGATGATACAACAATGAATCGTAATGTTTTTTCACCATAACGGGGAATTGGAATGCGATTGACGAGGGTAGTGATGGTTCACCTTTATTGAGATCAAAGAACATATGGCGTGAGGCAGAAAGGTCGACTTCCTTTCATTATGGTGGGGAACGACTGTAGCACCTCTAACGTGGACATGGAAGCTGGTGACTGAGCCAAGTCATCTACAATAATGTAATTGTGGGTGGCTTTCATATGGGGGTTATGGGGAGTGCGTCGAAGTGGTACCTCGGGGATCCATGGGATCTTCTCACCACAAGGGCATGGTATCTGCAAATGGCCCCCAGAAGGGGTAGCTACATATTCCACTTGGGAGGGGTCAACTCTACTATAACCTTTGGTGTGAGTCTCAAGGTTAATGTTTGTCGTATTCATGTAGATATTATGGAAGGAGACAACGTCAGAGGGGTGGGGCTCCTGTTGCTGAGTAACGACCCCTTGATTGGAAAGGGTTGTTGTAAGACAACAATTTAGGGTTGTGTTGGGTTAGGGGTTTGAGGGGTGTTCATGACTTTCTTCTTCTTACCTCCCACCAACTGTTGGCAGTTAGGTAGAGGTGGACAATGGTGAGTGTAGTGACCATATTATTTGCAAATGGAGCATGAATAATTGGTCCTTGAGTTAGTGTTCTTTACTTGCTTGGGGGGGTTATTTTCCCCTGCATTTTGGTTACTCAGGTTTTGGTTCTATTGGGGAGGGGGATTTGCCCCTTGCCCCCATTTCTAGTTCTACATGCTTTTTCTCTTCTTCTTCCCTTGATTTTGAGGATTCTAGGGGTTTGCAATGTTCAACTTCTCAAACTATTGAGCTTGTTGAGTGAAAGAGGGTTGGACTAAATTAACCCCCAAATGTGGCATGGGGGCAGAACTAGGAGGACATGGAAATAGGTAGTAAGGATTATACCTTGGTGGTGGGATAAATGCAGTTTTCACTCCATAGTATGTGGATGTAGGAGCGACTTGTGCCATCTACGGTGGAGGTATCGTTGATGGTTGGTTTGAATTAGGATAAGTAGGACTGTAAGGTCCATACTGTAACTGACCAAATTGAGGATTTGGTGCAGGGGCAGTGGGTGCTGATATGGGAGGGATGGGTGGGTATTGTGGTGCCATGTTGAATGGCGTAGGAGTAGCAAGAGGAGGAACCTTTACTAGTTTGGAAATGACCCTATAAGCCCATCCACTGAATGTGATGAACCCGAAGGTGTGGAATCCAATGGCCGATGCCGAGGGGCATCAGGTAGGATGGTGTACAAGTATGTAGAATGTGCACAGATAAGATCGAAATGATGGGTCTTCATGATGGCCTCTTCTTCATATTGTGGCATGGAGGTTGCCACATCTTTTGCAATAGCTGGTTGGAGTGATTTAATGAACCAATCCAATAGAAACTAAGGTTGTATCTCGATCTTACAAAAGGTGCAACATCTACGCCACCCATGGATATGATATGCTATGTGTGCAGATATGGTTTGTTGAAATTCAATGAGAATTTTGAGACCAAGGTCATGGCGAACGTGGAGCTGAAAGTATGTGAAAAATGCGGTGGCCAATGTCACAAAGGTGGAATAGGTTGTTTCAGTTAAGTTCATATGCCACTTGGTTTTCATTCCGGTAAGGGTTTGCTAAAAGAGGAGAAGCCTCACTAAGTCTTCCACTATGCTATTGGAGGAACCCATAAGTGTAATGAAATGACGTGGTTGGTGAGATCATCTCCTTGTTTCCCTTCAAAATTAGGTATATCAGAGGGAATTTTATCCAACATAACTAGCATGTTTGATCATGTGCTATAGGGTCATTTATCAACTTGGACAAATCGAGGAGATTTAGACTAGCCATGAAAGGAAGGTTGGGAGTCGGTCCTTCCATTGTATGTTGTGCATGGTTTCCGCGATGTGGAGACCGAGGTATATGCCATGGTGATCTTTGTCTCTGATGGGAAGACAAGTATGCTGTATTACCTCCTCTCGAAGAGGGAGAGGAAGTAGATGGATTTTCGTTGAGAGGTGAAAATAAAGTATGGCCTATTCTGTGAGAGGGAGAACCAAAGGGATCCAAAGTATCCCCAAGGGGAGAAAAGGAAGGGTTTCCTCTCCATGAGAGGATGAAAATGAATCAAGTAAGGAGGGGCCTTGCTCCAATGATCTTATCAATGTGTCTAGGGAGCGGCCTTGGCTAGAGTATCTTCCGTGTGAACCACATGAAGAAAGTGGAAAAACACCCCTCGAGAGAGGGGATAGGCCTTGGATTCTATGGGATTACTTTAGGGTTTTTTGTTCCTCAATGGTGAAATCTTAGTGACAAGTGAGAGTGATTATAGAAAAAAACACAATTGAACAAATGCAAAAATGTTCCAACTACAACATATGCAAAATGGTGCAAAAGTGAGTGATACGTGCTATGTCGGTTTAATGCAAGATTTCCCACATGTAGGTTCTTTTTAATCACAAGTTAGTGAACTTGTATTTAAAAAGAAAAATAAGTGAAAATTTCCTTAAACACCTAACATCCTTCCTCTCAAATGTAACTGGGCCTTCCAAAAGCACAATTGATGGTGACAATGGGGTCCACACACCAATTGACTAGTGAAGGTAACAAAGAGTTAGTTATACCGGCGATGGGGCTATGTTCTGAAAGGATTGGAAACACTTCCCAATGGAAATATCTGACTTCAGGATTCAATTACACTCACTATTGCTCCTTGGCGATGTCCTAAGTTTGTCCACTAAGATACCTTGTGTCAAGTGTGGATAAGTGGTTTAGCCTAGGCGATATAGTGTTTCCTCCACAAAAAGATGAGTGGCTCTTTGGAGAGGGAAGGGAAACTATACCTCGTATTTGACCTACTTGGGAACGACACACTTCTTATCCAGGTTTTCTTTTAACACTTGTTGATAGTAGGATTTGATAGTACCCTATAAGTCAACAATGTTATGTTTCAAAAACTTAATGAAACTAGATTGGTGGGCATTAATGGATGCCTATCCCAATCAATCCTACCTAACTAAAATGTTGTTTTGTGACCTCCTATGGACGATTTTAGTTGGTTTGTAATTTACAAATGTTGATTTTAAGGGTCTAAATTCACTTAAGGAGTGCAAAGGAGGTATTTCACAATTCCATTCCTTTCCTATTCACCAAGATCACAAGAAGTGCGAGGTGAACAACATACTTGGAATGAAAGAGATTTTAGGTCCCTTAGTGTGTGCTAGTGATGCAAACACATGTGATATAATAAAATTCATTGTAGCAATTAACCAGAGATCTTAAAGTAAATGCAAATGGAGATTTTATCTTTGATTCGAAAGATGTTAAAGATGCTTGCAAAACAAAATGCTCATGAATTAAAAGTGTGCAATGGAGGTATTTCACACTTCCCACCCTTTTTTGATTCACCAAGATCACAAGATGTGTGAGGTGAAGAGCATACTTGGGGAGAGGAGCATCTTTAGGTCCTTGCTTGTGTGCAAAAGTGGATTTACACTACTTGGCCTAAAAACATGAAAAGTAAACAAAGAGCATGAGATGTCTTGAATACTAGTGACAACAATGAGGCCCGTTGAAAGCCCCAAAGTTGGTTACCTAAGTATATTTCCAGAGATAAGGACTCTTTACTCCCTAATGTTGGTCTATGTGGGATAATTACTAAAGAAAAACTAACTATTGCAAGTTAATTGTAATTTGGTTAATTAGTGAACAGTCATTGGGACTGCAAGATTGTATGCTAAAAGAATCTTGGCTGTGAAAACTTCATCTATATTGCATTACATGAATATTGAAAAGAAGTTGACAAATGTAGACGATGAAAATATTCTTTTCTACCTTAGAAGAACATTTCTCAATCATATTGAAAAAGATGTGACCAAATCTTCCTTCAAATCACTCAAATTAAGTCCTTCTATATCGATGATGCGGAAACAGACTAAGAGCTTCGAAAGTTCAAAAGAAGTTCAACAAGAACAGATAAAATACTTTTTGTTCAATGAGAAATTTTTTTCTATTGACGTAACAAGATGTGTTGTTGCGCCTTCGCATTTGCAATATCGAAAAGTTGATGAGGAGGTCGTGGCAAAGATGGTTTTATCTCTTCTCTCAACTTTTACAACAACATTGAGAGATGCTATTCTATTGCCTTTCGATAAGGATACCACATTGGGATTTCTTCCTAAAATGAAGACGAAATTAATTTCCTTCAGTAAATTTTTAAATATTGGATGGGAAGCATAGTATTTCTGCCCAAAAAAAAATCATTGAAACTGATAAATATCAATTGGTCCATTCAAGGTATCGACATCGAATAGCTCGTCTTCTACATAAAGATGTTCCCCAACACATTATAAAAAAATTATGCAAACAACAAAATTGATCAAACAAGGAATTTGCAGACACTCCATTCATTTCTCAAGTTGTAAAAGCAAGGGAGAAATGGATATCCTGCAGTAGGCCATCCCTCCCGGGAAAGGGAAACGATTCCAGTGATGATTGGTAGGTATAGAATTTTTCTTCTTATCAATCAAAGTCTTTAGATTGCTGCCTGTGTTATGAAATTAGAAAATTAAATATTATCTTTAATTTTATATGTTTGCAGTCTTTCCAAGGTGAATGTATGGATATCTTTGTTGTTCAAACACAGGACAACCTTAAAGACAAGCTAACTCTTGTTTTGACATCGGATCGACTGTGGAGTAAATGGATGTATGTATTCGAGCTTTACAAAAGTGGTTCCTTGCCATGCTCACCCAAGAGCATCACTCAGGTTGATTTTGTTCAAAATAAAATAAAGAATCATGGATCTAATTTTTTTAGACCATTGCGTGATCTTGATGAAGATGAACTGACCGTTGTGGCGGATAATATAATCAACAGATCGATTTGTATGAGCACATCATTTGACAAAAATCTTTGCGCAGAGACTTTATATCAATATTGCAAGTGAATCAAGGACGAGAGGTCAACCAAGCATTCGATATTTGAATATTTCAAAGTTCATGATGTTCAAACTTTTCGATCACATATTATCATTGTCGATAATGTCATTGAAATCTATAAAATTGCACCAAATCATCTCCAACAACTGTGCAGTATTTTATGCTCCGAAAAACAAGCAAAATATCCAGGTAAGAAGAGAAAGAAATAATCTGAAGATGATAATGGTACCAAATTACCAAATGATGCTGAGAAAATATTGAACATATATATCAATAAAGAGGGGATGGGTATGTCCATTGACGTCGCCAAAGATAGTTCACAGTTTTCTTGTCAATGTTGTTATCCTGCAACTTTGGTCAACACACTAAGATCCATTGCATTTTTTAGTGCGACAATCAGCTGTGAATTTGTTGTTGTTGATATGTGTAGTTGTGATAGTCCATGGACAAAAGAAGATATGCTTGCGTTGTTGTACTAATTAGAATAAAATGAAGCGGCATGTGCTTGTATTTTTTTAGCTGATATGGAAAACTCTTGTATGATTTCTAAAGCTTTCACACTTTTTAGCAAGAAATAAAAAAAAGGTAATGCGGAATCCTACCAAGGGAGTTTATAGAGATTTCTCCACGGACTTACTTGTAGGATTCTATATTATACAGTGTTGGAGAATTGGAAGGGATGAGGATAATGTGTCTACTTTTCAAATGGATATGGATTGGAAGGATGAGGGCCTACCAATGATTGATTTACTTTTTCCCAAGGTTAACGATGATAGTTCAAGAAGCCATGTTTTTGCAAAAGAAAGGACACAAGAATTCTGGGATCACATAGTTTCCAAACTGGTCTCTTTTCGAGGTACAGTTATTTCGTTGTAAGCAGGAGGTAGAGTTCTTCGTCGTTGATCATGTTGCCAGATAGAATAGTTATTTCTATTTTGGAGACAGTACAACAAGAGTTGTTTATGAACAGTTTCTATCATGAATTGGGTATAACCCAAGGTATTTGTATTAACATTTTAAGATGTCTTATTTCATTGCATTTCAATTTTCTCGGTCGGTTATGTTCAATAACTTCTTCAAATTCCTATTCTACTACAACTTCAAATAAAGAGCACACTAAGGTATCGTCCAATAAAATTATACTATCCGATGACGACATTGAATGCGATAGAGAATCCACAAAGAACTACCAAACTAGAGAACAAGATGGACAAGAAGGTAAACAATTATTTTTCCAAGATCTTGGTTAAATTAACTAAATTATGAACGAGGATAGTGACCTTGGATACTTGCAAAAAGTTATATAAAATGTATACCTGCAAATTTCCAGGTCAAGATGATTGGATTGCTATTCAACATGTGGATCATCCACAACCAGAGATGGAATCGACGATGTCTGTGGATATTAGTCAACTAATCACATTGGATAATAATGAACCAAGTGAGAGCTTGGATAATAATGAACCAAGCAAGGGGTTGGTGTCAAAACGTGGCATCTCCAGCAATGTTACTCCCCACTCAAATGTTGGTCTGGAATTGATAGGTAAAAGACAAAGAATATTTTCTACTTAAATTGATAAAACAAATTTATTTCGAAATATACAATGACAAGCAATATTTATGTGCATCTCCCCATACAAAAATGTTATTGATATTAGAAATGGAAGGTTTTCTATTTTGCAAGAAAGTCACAGAAAATGACTCCAAAAGAGAAAAAAAGAGAAAAAAATACTCTTGGAGGGAAAAAAGTAAAAAAGGGGGAAGAAAGTACTGTTGGTGAATTTTAATTTAAACACAAAGAAACTTCATATGAGTCATGAACATATGCCATACAATTTTTGGGATTATGTCTTTCCAAATTCAATGTTGGGATTTAGTCATCTAAATGTGGGGTCAATGAGGGGAAGTCATTGTTTACAAATTTTTTGAGGGCAGGTAGTGTAGAAAAATCATATGGGGAACATATTTTATTTTTATGGTTTTGAGAGAGATGTACCTACGATAAAGAAGGAAATACACAAAAAAATATGGAGAGTGTGTGGGAGGAGTTCCCAATGAAAACTTCACAAAGTAATACATCAATGATGGTTTTGGAGGGTGATGATGTGAAAGCACATCCATGTGAAAACTGTATTTTGAGGTAGCCCTTTATTGCATTGTCCACTAGGATAGATAGTGAATTGGTACATCGACTCTGGCAGGGTTTTAGTAAAATGCATGAATCAGCTGATATCAGAACCTTCAATGCCTTCTTCTAGTTGAGTGACAACCATCAAATGTAACCTATCATTTCCTCTTTCAAGAGCGGGAAACAAAAGATGTAACCTATGGATATTTTAAATCATTCAATGTGTTTTCTATTTTTTTTGGTGATGATTTGAATCTATGAAATTTTAAGTGAATTTTGTATTAATCTTTGGAAATCAAAATTTTCATTTATAGTTGCATGTTTGTGATCATTAACTTCATGAACGAAGTGTTGTTGTTGTGGTTATATATATAGTCACGGTTTTTGTATGCAGTCCGGATATCACCGCAAAAGAAACTATTGGTCCTGGGAGTAGAGGGATTTCTCTTTGGATTTCAGATGTTATCCAACATTGAATATTCTTCCAAACAACCTCATTTTGTCCATAATTTCTATCGTTATCATGCACGGATGTTCAGCTCCGATATTATCAGTGTTTCCAGAGAACATTTTGAAGTTGCTCTATGGTTTTCCTCGCTCGACAACATGGAAATTAAAAAATTCCTTGGTATATTTGAATGGTTGAAGAATGAAGACTTTGTATTTATTTGGGGTCGAGAGCAATGCAAACATAGTACTATTTATAATTACTCAATGTCTGCATATTGTAATGTTGGTGAAGTACTGCACATATACAAAAAGTCATTCAAGGATGTACTTATCCAATATGGAGATATATATAAAAAATGGACATGTTGTTTATAGACAAAGGGCAATACCAATCAATAGATAATAGTAAGGAAAACGGCTTGAAAATGCCAACTAGTTGGACATTTGACGGTTCACAAGAGAGAGAAATAACAAACAATGTTTTGTTCTCTATTGAATTATCTCGGGCCTCGTTAAAAAATGGGGCATTGGTTAAATACATTCAACTTCAAATGACCGTCATATTATACAAACAACAATTCATTTAGTGATTTGTATATTTTTGACAACTTCTACATTTAATTGATGTAAATTTTATTGGACAATTATCATATTATTTATGGACATCGTATCATGTATCTGGTGATGTGTTTCAAATTTTGTTTAAAAAATTGTAGAACATGAAAGCAATATACTTAGAAACATTGAAACATAATATTTTATTGACTGGGTTGTGTGTGTGTGTTTTTTGTTTGCAAATACTAGAAGATTTGTTACTAGTAAACCATTGATTATTTTTTATTTCAATGGAGTTTTGTTACACGCAGTTCATAAAAAAAGAAATTTGGATTGCCACGAACACTAGATATCAAATCAACCACAAAGTATTATTTTATACGTCCAGGATTTAGGGAATTTTTCGAAAATGCTTTAGTATATTTGAAGTTGGGGTATGGACATCTGCACAACAAAAAAACATTGACGCGTTTTTGCCAACATTATTACAAAGAATATGATTGCAAAGTGAACAATTTAGAGTAATTTTAACACAAGAATATTGTTCTTGCATAGCTAGAGAGGGTTATCAGGGTGATGGAAATACTTATGTATTTCTCAAGCCTTTAAACAGAGTTTGGGACATTTTGATCCATGGTTGGGATGCTACAAATACAGTGATTGTAGACGACTCGAAAGAAAAAACATGTTTGTAATGAGGAAGGGAACTGTATTATAACAAAAATGTATACTTGCCAAGATGTCAATGACACATTCTTGTTAGATCAAATGTCGTCTTGCTTGCTGCACCTGAATGGCGTGAGTGATGTGAGGACAATTGTGAATAAAATGAAAGTATTTTGTTAAATAATACACTTGAATGTTTGTTTGTACTAGTATGTTCAATTTCACTGTGATTATAATACTTGTAAAGTGTTGAGTTTGGTTTTTGAAAATGCAAAATCAGAGCTTGAAAGTGCCAAAATCTATTTTCAAAATTTCAAATTTAAGTATTGGGAGTGTTAAACTTAAAAGTAGCCTTCCAAAATGGAAAAATCAGGTTCTAAAAGTGCCATTATCATATTTATCATATCGGAAAAGCACAAAAACCAATTTCAAAAGTGGCGATATCAAAAGAAAAAGTATGCTTTTGGAACTGGATTTGGCGCTTTTGGAACCTAGATTTGGCACTTTTGGAACCAAATTTGGCACTTTTGGAACCTGGATTTGGCACTCTTGGAACCAGATTTGACACTTTTGGAACTGGATTTGGCACTTTTGGAACCGGATTTGGCACTTTTGGAACCGGATTTTACACTTTAGAAACCTTGATTTTGGGGTTCAGAAAGGTTGTTTTTGAAATATCTTAAGCCATGTTATGTAACATTGCTTAAGGGATGTTACATAATGTGCCTCAAGTGATGTTACCTAATGTCGCTTAAGCCACGCCACTTATATGGCATTGCTTAAGCATCATTTATTGAGACATTGATGCATTTTCTCTTAGATTTTCTTCCCATTCAACCTCAATTCGACATTGAAAATTTATTTTTGCATTGAACATCAATGCAAATATCGAATTGGAACCCCAAAAGTAGTAGTGGGTGGTTAAGAGAAGAAGATGTTATCTTCTCCATCCAAGTTTAAATCTCACTTATAACATGCTTGACCTTATTGAGTTGATTTTAAATATTTCAATAAAGCTACATATTCTTAATATAAACATAGTCTTTTTTTCCTAGAGGTTAGTGGCTATACTTCTTACATAATATAAAAGTGGGGAATCGCTACCTATTCCAAGTGTTATCCACATATTCCATAAAGATAGAGGAACGAGGAGATGAAGTAGATTCTCGACTCATAGTTAGATGAGGGTGGTATGAAGGTACCATCAATTCCACTTGAAGATTAACAAATGAATATGAATGAGCAATAATACCATCCACTACTTCTAAAGAGTTTTTTTGCATGTTAATTGCCAAAATTTTATCACCTACTTTGTCATCGGATTCATAATCATTATACATCATAATCAGTAGTATAAGCACCATTTTCCATCCCATTTCATCCACATGACCTGAGGAAATGACCAAATGGACAAAAAACTAAAATCCAAACTAAAAATTTGACCATAACCTAAGGGTTGCGCCTTTTCCTTCAAAAAGGATGACCTTGGTCACACATATTTCCTAAAAAACCTTGACTTGGTCCAAAAAGTGAAATTTTAATTATCATTCATAATTTTGCGCTTCCCCAAGGGAAGCAGTGACTAAAAGTGGACACATACCATCACATGGTCGAAATCAACAACATATATAACTTCGAAAACCATAACATCTCCACTAATAAATCAAGGGAATGGATAACATACACATTGTATATAGATCCTATTCCTTGATCACACTTGTGACTGTAAAATAAGCCCTCATGGTCACCATTTCATAACTGTATTCTCATATATCCAAAACACGCCCACATGTTACACTATTTCCTTTACAAAAGAGAGAGAAACCATATCCTTCTTTGTAATTTCACCATCAGGGGAATCCTCAACCAACATTTGGCTCGAGATTAGGACTACATGGATACAAATGAACCTACCCTTGGATCAACTGTGGAGGTCCATCACTCTCAACAAATGGTACCAAGGTGTGTTCTCTATCATTTGAATTATTTGTGTAATAAAAGTTATGTACATTCTTTTACATGTAGCATTTTCTTTCGATGGCTAGTTTCATGATATTGGTTTGCATGCATGTTTTAGGGTATTTATGTTTTGTTTTGTTTATATCTATTTCCTTTTCAATTTCCAATATACTACCAAGTATTTCACAACTCCTTGATAGGTTCCTTTTGAACTCATGTGAGAGAAATCACACACCACATTGTGTGCTCACATTTTGAAAGTCTCATATGCAATGCCTTCATCTCAACATGCATATATCAATGGAAATAGTTTGACTCCTTGGATGCTCTGTCCTAAGCGATGCCACTTGGAAGTATGTCTTTCAATCCCAGAAAGTGAGTAGAGGAGACAATTTGAGAAAGTTTCAGAATTCTTGTCATGTAGTGAATATTCCTTTCTATTGTATATAAGAGTTTGGAGCATAAAGAACTAGATTCTAAACAAGAAAGCAATACATTTGAAAGCATTCAATAATGTTACAAAATCATGTCATTAATTATCAAACCATCAAAGAGATGCAATGATATCTTTCAATAACACACAACACTATTGTATCCCATTAACTATACAAATAATGAGTGAGTTATTACATATAGGCTATTTGAATAGGTCTAGGAGGCAATTCAAATTACTCATCTAGTGCATGAGATCCTAGATAGGCTTAACTAGAGCCATAATGCCCATTGTAATTAGTCATGCAAACTCTCTAAGGTGAGTTAACAACGCCACAACCACCCTAAGTGGACCCTAAGTGGACTTAATCACCTAAATGAAAAGAACAATTGATGATAGACTCATGCATGTGGTGTTCATCCCTAAAAAGGCTCAACAGATGCACTAGTAGCCTAGAATATCTTCTAGAGGTAGTTGAGACCCTAAACTGAGTGGAGTGAACCCCATGTTTTACTACCTAACTCTAACTACAGTGGATCATTTCTAAAATCAGGGAAAGAATCCCCAAATTATGGAATGCATCCTCAATAGTTAAAAATAGATGGTTATGAGCTCTATAAATGGCAGTTGGCTTTTAAATAACAGTGTAGGTCCCTTGGAGCTTAGGAGTAAGCTCTAGGGTGGTTCAGAAGGCCAAATTGGATGCAATTTGATCCAATAGACTCATGAGACCATGACCTGAGTCCCTAGGTGAGAGAGTGATGCTTTGGAGAGGTTATTATGCTCTAACACTATGTGCACACACCAAATTCCAAATAAAGCTAAGGGGATGAGCCAGTCGTGAGAAGTTGCTCCAAAGAAGGTTCTCTTGAAAAGAAAAAAACATGAAAGAGAGTCGATCCTTGTTAGAAATCACTAATAGAGCGAAGAACCCAATACCCTTAGTGGTAACCACCTTTCCATTTACTACTAAGGAAATGTGAATTTATGATTAGTTTAAATATATTTTTAATAATAATTATACTTAAAATTACATGTTTGAAATTTATTCCACGTATATTCTTTTGAAAAACAAAATAAATAATATTTTAAAAACTTTAAAATTAACTTTATACTTTAAAATTACGTTGATCTCTGATGGACAAGAGGATCACCTTGGAAGACTATCATATCAAATTTGCCTTTCCTTTGGAGCAATAAAAGAAATCCAAAACAAAAATCCCAAGATTTTTGTTGGAAACTAATATTGATTATTCTATACCTTGGGGGTTCTTTGATGGAGCACACCAAGGGTCTCGATGAACTTGTGGAGTGGGGGCAATTCACTATAAGATCAAAACACTTTTTTTCTTTTCTATGAGATATGGAGCTGGTCTTGGTACAAATAATAGAGCATAGTTTTCTTGAGGTCTGTTTTTTGTTGTTATAAGGAATCCATTTTAAGGCTCTCATGATGACTATATATTTCTTTTGTTAGAAAACAATTAATCACTTAAGAGGTCATTAATATACTATATGAACAATCTTGGCATTTTTGAACTATGAGTTAATATGACTTGTAAAAATGTATTTTGATTTATGCCTAAAATTTCAAATACACAGATTTTTTTCTTGGAAAAAAAACTCAAAACCTTAAAATTAAAGATCTTGATTTTTTTTTTTAACAACATAATATATGACATTATCTAAAACAAATGAAATAAACAACGAATCTACTTAATACTTCATCTTAAGAAAAATTTAAAAAAAACAAATAATAACAAAGAGAATCCAAAAATGATTCTCAACATAGAATAAAATCTTCTTATATCAATATAGCCCTAAAACAAAGAAATGAAATACAAAACAAATAAAATGTTATAACTTTAAATATATGTTTATAAAAAATAAATGAGTATTTTTTTTTAATTATAAATAGATTCATATTTTTCCATATGTTTATCTTTGAGATTTATATGTTCATAAAAATAACTTTATCTTGATAGTGAATTTGAAGCTTATGAAAATATAAAAAATGAATTATTTTTGTGAAAATGATTAACCATTCCTTAAATTAACTTAATATTATACAAAGTATGGAAAAGACATTAGTATATATAATAAAAAAAATAATAATTAGATAATAAGTACATGTATATGATAATTAGTATATAAAGATTTTATAATAATGAAATAATATTATTTTGTTTTATTAACTAGTTTGTTTTATTAACTAGTTTGTTCATGATTTGTGAGACTTGATTGTGCTCTAATAAATTGCAGCATCTAAGGAATCCTTAACATAGTTAGGTATTTAAATATATCTTCTGAAGTAGCCATATATAATGAGACTCATCCAAACCAACCATACTAATAAGATTTGACAATAAAATAATAATATTAACTAGCATACCCCCAAAGCGGGGGAAATGAAACGCCGAGAAGAACTTCAATATGTTATAAAATGAGAGAAAGTTGTGTGTATATAGACAAGTAGTAATTTTTGTAACATATGGCAAGTTTCTTGAGCAATGATGTCTCGGTCAACAATTGCTTATGAGTTCCAACGATGATAGGCATATGAGGTCGAGTCACGTGGAAATGATGTAACTGTGATTCTAGTCACCATATGATGGTAGGTCTTTGATTTTCCCTCTGCTTTAGAGTCATATTTGGATGTGTATTCCAAGACAACATATTTGATGATGTACATTTTCTCACCATGTTTGAAGTATGCTCAGATTATGGTTGTTCAGACAAGGGTCGGTGCGTGTTGGGCGATATTTGTTTTCCATAAACGTACAGAATGATGATTCATGTTGTACCTTCCAAGGGCATTTATATATGCATAGAAGTGTATTCCCTTTTTTGTGTAAGACATGAATTTTCATTGCACTTTGTATGTCTTTTGAATAATTTTCTGTGTATGTTGTTCCAATAACTTCTATTGTAGAAAGTTCTTCCATCTCATTTTAAAAGTTGATAGAAGTGTGTGTCATGGAAAACCTTGTGTATTCTTAATGAATCAATATGAAGACAATGTTGAAATGAGTTTCATGTTATTTTCAAGTGGTGTACACATAAAAATAATATTAGTGTTGTGATGCTGCATTCTTCCAATTTCCAGTGTCACCTTCATGTATCGACTACTCAAAACCTTCTGCAGAAACAACTATGTAGAGGACCATTCATACACATCACTCTTTTAAGACTTGCAGTCAGAATAAAAAGCATCCTTTGTTTTGTTATGCCACATGATTGTCTCAATGAAAATAAAAGCAAAAGCAATTGGACACCTGGCTTGAGAGCCATGCAATAGGCCGTTCCCGCAACTCGATGCCATGTTGCATTATTCATGGAGAACTGTGCTCCCACTTTTCCAAGTATGCCTAGGATGTCCACATTCTCCACAACCTCTTGTTTATCTTCCTTTTGCCACATGCATGCCATGCAAATTCGTTACTACATGGAGATTGGAAGCACATGTGAATTACACCTGGTAAGTGGAGGAGGCTATAGCGAAAAGTTCCTCTTATGTTCGTATTCCTTCACCAGAACGTAATGCATATTTGTATTTATGAGATTGGATGATCTAGTATTTATGAGGAGGAGGAAAAGGATAAGGAACGAAGGAGGCTCTGGTTGATTTGTTGGCAAATATAAAATATATATCTATCATTTCTAGATGTGTAACTAAAACCACATACCAAGATGCAAAAAATTATTGCACATGGCATCACACCGTAGCAAAACAAAAGAAATCCACACGCTACCATTTGAGGCCGTGGAGCAGCGAAAATGGTCCACAATCACCGATACGTGGACACCATGAAAACCCGTCCATAATATATTAGTAATTAACACATACCTACCTTAACGTGTGGTTTTGGGAACACAACTACACCATAGCAACAACACGTGCTCATCATGTAAAAACATCTGCTCAAGCTAGCGTACCGTTGGGAAATGGAGGTGGTAGGGCAAGCAAACTGCTTGGTGAAACCATTTGTATCTGCACATTTTTCACCCCTTAAACACTAAATCGGGGTCAACAATGCTTTGGCTCGGTACAAAATATGGATCTCATGGGAGAATGCTAGTGCAACTAGGACGTTCGTACTCAAAATGGTTTGTTTTTGTTTTGTGTTTCAATTGTAAAGATGTTGTGAATTGTATTTGGTGTTAATTATGTTTTGGTGCAGATATGACACCTTGAATCTTCTTTAGAGACTGAGTGGAAAGACGATTCCTAAACTTTTGATCCACGTAGAATTTTGTGACAGGATTTGCACAAAAGGGATGTTTCTTTTTTTCCTTTGATTTTATAAAAATCTAGTGTTATTCCATGGAAATATTGAGATAGCGTGTCACGTTACGCGAGTGACGAGAGGGGTGATGATACAGATGTTGATAGTCATGCATAACACGCAAATGATTTTAATGGAGGGGGGTGTGTCATTTCTATATGCCATGCCGCGACCCTGGACAATTATTTTTACGAGAGGTGGAAAAGAGATGGAGGCTTAGTTTGAGAGTGTTTTGGATTGTAGGTGGTCTCAAAGGCCTGTTTCAATGGTGTGAGAGGAGTTGCGACATGATTTCTTAGCAGCTAAGGATTAGACAATACATTCTGCCATGAAGACTGTGGATTTTAGGAAGTTTCCGAATGCGGGAGATTATATCAACAATGTGGTCAACCGTTTCGGGATCATAATCGTCATCCATGATATTAATGCGGCAACAATTTGGATTCATAACCAACCTGTGGGATTTTATCTCGTTGACAACATGGTTAAATAGCTCATATGGTCGCAGTTCCATGGAGCTCTGGGGTGGTTCTCATGGACTTCTTATCCTCTCTCATGGGACATTAATGGCCGTTGAGAGCGATGATTCCACTTTTTGGTAGAAACATAGTATCCAGGTATATCCTTGAACTTCACCAAAGTTGAGACCAGTGTGATGGAATCGAAGGAGGATACAGTGAGGGGATTAAACTTCTGATTGTAGGTTATTCAGAGCAATGAATTTCCTGACTTGCAGAGTGTATTGTTGTTGGATTCCACATTGTACCTGTGGTTGGTTGTTGAACATTCTATTGGGGATTTCGATTTGCATTTCCTTCGTCAACCACGTCTTGCTTCCCAATATTGTGTATGATATCTTTTGGGCTTTATTCTCAATATAAATATGTGTGCTGCTACTAGTTTACCTGGCTTCTTCGACATCTTAGGCAGGCGATCCTTAATCCCCCATCTCCGTATCCATCTTTCAACACCAAATTTCTATCTTTGCTGAAACCCAACTTCGCATTGGTTGACACAGGACTATTTATATTGGCAGACAAGACGGTGGTTTCATTGTAGAGAAGATAGTCTATTGCCAACATAAAGTATTTTCCATTCAGGAAACGAAACTTAAGGCCGAATTCGCCTCCAAGAATCGCCTGGAGTGATGTATTCATTTTGCTTAAGTTGCTTCGATAAAATATATCTTTATATGTATTCTCTATTCTCTCTATAAAGTTTACCAACCAAGAGCACTTACATGAAGCATAGGAAATTAGTTATTATAGGCATAGTCATTATAGGATTGTAGCAATATGTAAGTAGAAAATGAAGGGCATATACATAAAGGATAAGGTGTCTCCAATACACAGTTTTCTCCTCCAATCATCATAGTTCCTAAAATGCATATAGCCTTGAATTCCTATGATTTAGAAGTAGCAGAGAGTCCAACATTCTGCTTCTTCTAGTACTGGAATCCACGAATGTGGCTAGTAATTCCTTGTTAATTAGGGATGTCATTTCCACTTGTAGTCGTAAAATTGTTTTTGGTACTTCAGTTTTTGTACCCCTTTACTGATCTATCACTACTTCTGTCACCAGTCTACGCATCTCTTCAACATTCCTATCAATGCCCTCGATCCCTATATATAATAGCTTCCCCATGGCTTCTCACATTCTAACCAACAACGCTGCTAGATGAGCGATTTGCATTTCCTTTGTGTGAATTTTCCTCTTCCCCAATTCAACATTCAATGTTCGTTTATATGTAAATTGGTGTGTGTATTTGGTTATAGTAGCTCAGTGTATTTGACATGGCTCTCTCTGCACACTACCTCGCTAGCTGATACAAAGAAATAGTGTGGCAAATCCATAAAGGATAACCATGAATGTGGCTACAGCTGATGTGATGCTGTGAGAAGCACCGAAGTTGCTCGAACTTGGTGAACTAGTTGCTAGGCTGATTGGTGAACCTCCTCCTAAACCCACTGAACCTGTTGGTGAGGGAGACGAGATCGTTACAGGACCGGCCGCGGGAGTAGCTGTCAGGGGAGATGGCGACGGTGAACTGCTGGGAGCAGTTGTAGTAGAGACCTTGATGCTCACCTTCTGCCTAACGACGCAGTGGTCCGTATATGCGTAGATGTAATAATGATTACCGGTGTTGTTGAGAGTGATAGTCGTCGAGCCTGTCTCAGATTTTTCCATGGGGTTAGTCGTCACGCACTTGTCGTAATCTGCGTTGCTCACTCAATAAACATTGTGCGTATACGTATTCGTTGCATTTTTACAGCAACCATGTCTATGTCCCTAGGCCAACCCAACACCAAACCCTAACACCTGCCGCAGTGTCCCGCTCTGACTCCCTGTCTATCGGAGAGCCACGGCCTTGGACCCTGATTTCTTCGCATTCAAGAAGATCGAGTTGTTTATGACTCAGCTTATTAGCGTGTCAGGCTGATCTAATTCGATTCACACGGGGCGGCTCCTCATTCGCCATCGACAGACGACGAAGGCCGAAGAGGAGTCGACCCCTTAAAATACGCCTTCGACGTAATTAATGAAACATTTTTTAATTAGTTTGAAAATTTTAAGTAATATTGGTCAACTGATTAATAGATAGAAAACCATCATTGCATATCCTTTATATTCCTTACATAATAATGCAAAAGAAAACCTACAAATATTATTTTGAATGGATAATTATATTAAATTATAAAAAAATAAATTTTCATAAAATTATTCCTAAATAATGAATCCTAATTTACATAAATTTTAATTTCGACACAACAACATCCAAATTTGCGTTTAGGATAAAAGACAACCAAAATGCCTCGCTTTTCCAGCGATTTTGGATCTAAAACCGGTTGATTTTTTTTGCTGGAAATTGCTATTTTTGCATTTTTGTAATTTCGGTAATTGGGATTGCGTGTTCTAGACTAATTGCCCAATTTTAAAACTACCAAGATCGCCGAACTCCAAATTGCTATTTTGACAAGAATTGCTCTGTTTGATTTAGGCGAGTCGGGGACGTTTTAGTTAGCCCTTATACAACTCCCCAAATTTGTTAGGGAATTTTTGTTTTGACATCAATGTAGGTAAACAAATTTTTCCGACAACTAATTATTACACCTACAATGTTACGTGTCAGTCTCACGGGCTTAAAAATAAAATTTTGGGGGCTATTATTTGTAAGTTCTACATCCAGAATCTGTTTAGTAGAGCAAGTGACTCAGATAGCCTGCACACATGGATTGGAAAAGCCCACTGGGAGTGCACTCTAAGCTCTAAGCTCACTACTAAGTAATGATGAGCCCTCTTCAAAAATCTTTGGTGTAGTTGAAGTCTGCTCAAGGCTTTCTGACTAAGCCAGCTAAAAGTACATCGAAAAAAGTTTTATTCATGTTTAACATTAATTTTATGTTTAAATTTTGAATTTACATACAACCTAGCAAGCTTTGGTGTAGCTAAAGTATGCTTAAGGCTTTCTGAAAAAGCGGGCTAAAAGTACATCCCTAACAAGCTTTGGTGTAGCTGAAGTCTGCTCAAGGTTTTCTGACAAAGCCGACTAAAAGTACATCCCTAACAAGCTTTGGTGTAGCCGAAGTCTACTCAAAGTTTTTTCCTGACAAAGCCGACTAAAAATACATCCTAGAAAGTTTTATTCATGTTTAATATTAATTTTATGTTTAAATTTTGAATTTACATACACCAACCTACATAAAGCTACTAAAAAGTACATATTGAGGGAAGGCTCTTTCAAAATGTACATGTGTGTGAAGCTGAGCTTTAAGCTCCATTGACATCACACTAAGGCCCCTATGGAGACCCTGCTTTTAGTGTATGTGCGAAGTCTAAGAGAGATGAAAAAAAACAATGCTTATTAGTTCTTTAAGATTCTGGTCAAACTTGCCAATTTTATTTTGTAACTATAACTCTGTCCACTAATTTTTATTTTTTTTTCGCGGAAAATTCCAACACCTGCTATTCAGAAAGAATCAAGGTATGGCCAGATTTACAATCATTACATAGAAAGTCGGCTCCCAAGGAGCAAGTGTCACAAAGCAAGATTTGAACCCGGGTGAAGAGGATAACAACATTCCTCCTAGCCACCCGATCTACACTCAATTAGTTCCAGCCTGGTATTCACATTTCTAACATATTTTATTGTTTCTAGAAGACAAACAACCCACTATAGAGAAAAGGTATGAGAGAGGGTTCCAAAAATCAAATAAACTTCATTTTTTTGTTTTCTTTTATCCGATTAGAATGATCTTTTCTAAATAACAGTTTTTTTATAGTGGATTTTGATGTTCAAATAAACTTGTAACATCATAATTTCCTTTTAGTTCGGAATAATAATATTAAAGATAATTTTCTTTTATCTTCTAAATTTGTAAATTTGTAAAACCATAATTTCTTTTTTTATAAATTTAAAAATAATAATATTTTTTATATTATTTAGATAATTTTTTTTACTTTCTAAATTTATAAATCCACAATTTCTTTTCATTAGATTTCAAAATAATAATCCTTTTAATATAAACTTAAAAATAATAATATTTTTTATATTATACATTTTCAACCCATACATACATCGTATACATAATAAAATAAATTATAAATTAGTTTGTTCTCATCAACCGACGCATTATGAAGCTTTTCTGATAATTTGAAGCACAATACGAAGTTTATTTTTCGACCGCTTAGCAATAACCATCGTAGGCAGTGGGGCGACGATGCTCGGGTTCCAGACGGTAGTCGACGGAGATTAACAGCACCCGGGCCCTGTTGGCGAGGCCGCTCATGAACAAATGAAAGTTTTCCTGGAGCCGAAGCAGAAGCCGACCCCATGGAAATAGAAAAGCAGTGGCAGCTTCCTGTACAAAATTTGATATTCAATGACAAGCACAGTCTGCTTATTTAATGCTGCAGCAGCAGGTTGATTGGCTGATTGACCGTTGAATGACTAACCAGCATTTGCAGCCGCATTAAATAGCTTGCATAAAACTAGATAGTCCTCACCTAGCTAGTGACGGCAACAATCATTACTCTACAACGAATATTTAAAACCCTATAAATTTCAATTCAAATATATAAAAGGAAATAGAAATAGAATGATCATAGTATGAAAATAGTTACCCAGAGAACAGCAATCATATCGTCCACATCGAGTTTATCCTCTCCCTGCAACGACAGCAGAACGTCAACAAAATCAGATTGATCACCGCCTTTTTTACGCTGCTCTTCATGACGGTGCTCTTCGATGATATTTCTAACGAAAGTTGTCACACGCGGCACAAGGCGGGCGCAGCGAGCATGGATCCGAAGAGGTTCCAGCGGTCGCAGCCATGGTAGATGGTCCGCCCAGTTGAACGCTCCTAGCAACTGGAAGCCCTCATCGACCATCTCCCGTAGCTTCTTCACTTCTTGACTCTCATCTGAAGTAAATGACACATCGAACCTACTTCCAAAGACGCTTCCCATGATATTGTTCAGTGCAGCTCCTTGCAGGTGCCGTCGAACCCTAACAACACCGTTCGACTGATGTTCCTTTTGGATATCAGCAAGCATTCCCGCAGCATCGGCCTGGCGGCCACCTTCGTGGACAGCGATTCTTCGCGGAGCAAAGAGATGTCCAGAAGAAATTCTCCTGAGCAGCCTCCATTAGGTGCGAAGCCAATAGCCCTCCCGAACAGCAACTGCTGTGCAGATTGCTTGAGGGGTCTGTTGGCGAAGTGAGGGGAAGTGAGCAACTCTCGGGCCACCTCAGGATCCGAGGTTATAACAGCCGGCGTGTAACCCAAGCTAAAGGCCATAAGCTTCTTGGCACCATGTAGACGAGCTAGATATTCGAGCTTGATGTGAAGTTGAATATAAAAATAAACGGCTAATTCCTGTACAAAATTGATGTGAAGTTGATGTGAAGAGGAGGGCTTCTTAATTCCTAAAGGTTAGAGGTTTTCTTGGGCTTCTTTCTGTTCATTTATTGGCATCGCATCTCCTTCTAGAAAAGAACAAAAACAACTGCATTAATCTTGCATGGTTAAAAAATAGTCTCTTGCAATTGTTCGACATGTAGTATTCTACAGGTGGAACTTAGCCTAAGATGCGCTCATGCAGCCATACGGAAAGAACTTTTCTTCCAAGGGAATTCTACTTCTACATGGAGTTCTCTTATGAAAACCCAAAAAACCCAAAATTCTAGGCACAAGGAGCATTAGGTGGGTGATTATCATGTTCCCATTAATGGCATTTGCCAAAATTTCCATGCCTTTCATTGGTACACGATCGATCTTGTTTGTGTGTGTGTGTGAGAGAGAGAGTATTTAATATACTTTATTGTGCTTTTATGCATGGGTTTGATTTTTATTTTTCTTCTTGTATCATACATCTATGTTTATTAAGACTTATAGTGAAATTGAGAAGCATTTCGAATTTCAAGATATTTGTATATCTAGGGGGAACTTCCTTTGGCACACAATGGGATTTGTAAGCATATCTATACGACAAAAGGCAGGTTCATACACGAGCTTCAACTAGGGATTCAATTCGTGACATCAAGTTTGAAGAAGGCACATGTTAATTTTCTTCCCTTTTACAAACCCCTATCTCATTATGTTTATAGGTGTTAGAATAAAACTGATATTCTCTCCATTTTTGCTTTATGATGGAGATCGATCTCCCCAAATTCTAGATTTGTGGATATTCTTTATTGTTTTTACTACGGGTTGGTTTTTATTCACCCACTAGATGTCTAGATTCGAACCCTCAACCTACTTGTGGAGATGAGATAACAGAACGGTGTTCACGGTAGTCAACAGTTGCTCAGAGGAAATCTCCAAATCTATAGTTAAGCTTTTGCAATTGTTTGTGATGCACGTGTTTAAAACTTCACAATATATATATATATTAAGACATTAATTAGGACTTTGCAATTGTGCGTGAGCCAGATGTTTAAATCTTGATATATGTATTTGATAAAATATTTGTATTATCTCTTATCAAATCTTGTATTTTTCAATTGAAAAGACAAATATTAAACTCAAATGTTTCTTAACTATCCCATGGCTTCTAGTTGATGACCTATTGATGCTCACCTACCACGAGTTATGCGGTGTGCTAATGATATCATTGATGCTATTTTCAACAAGCACCCCTTTTGAGATTGAAGTTTGGGAATCAAAAGTGGTACTCTCAAGATTTCTTACTACATTACATGGTTTTGACCATTATATATATGTAAGGGTTGCTTACATAGACTATGGAAAATCCATTATTGTATAAAGAATTCAATTTGTGTTCTATGTAATGTCAAACACTTCATAAGGATTCAATCTCAGGAAAGGTGCAATACTTCTTGAGATGAATTTGGAAACAAGTTTAATGAAAAACATGCTTGGTGGTCGATATATTCTGAAGCTTGTGCTTGCTTCTTTGTAGGTGGAAACCATGTGTTAGAAAACAAAACAAGAATTGATCTTAATCACTATATAACCAAGTCAAGATTAACCTAACATTCCCTCTTTAAACTTTAATTGGAGCAAGAAACAACCCCCTCAAAGTTTACAGTAAATATGTACATGCATATTTTCAAATCATTATGTTCTTTTCTTCAACAACATGTTGAATTGGGAAATTTCCCTATCCAGATTCCCTTTTCCCAAATACAAAATCTCAAAACTATAGTCCAATCCATCCTTTTTTTTCAGCAAAAAAAACATACTATTGATATTCAAAGACTGAATCAAATAGTACATAACAATTCTGTAGACAGTCACGAAAAAAATTGTCATATATGCTAGCATATAATCTGCAGATCCAAACTACTCCAAAAATGAAACTAAAACGTGCTACTCAGGAAACATATGTATGCATCATCAAGTTGTAAGGTGTTAAAAAAAACAAAAAAAAAATTAAAATTTGCAAAGAAATCAAAAGAGCCACGATAAAAAAAAGTGTGAATCCTGGAACTCCTCCCAAATTACGAATCCTTCAACACCCTCTAGAGCTTGCTTGGACATCTTGTCTGCAAATGAGTTGTGTTGTCTGTAAATATGTTCAAAAGAGATATTCTTAAACCGTTTGATCTCAGCTTTGATCCTAGAACACCAGTGAATAAGAGAGGTAACCTTCAAAAGATATTCATCATTAGCCCATTTAATCATCACACATGAATCCAATCCATCCTTATAGATAGATATTTTGATATGAAAAAAAAACTTTAGAGACATTTTACTATAAACGGGCCTTCAAAACCTTATGGCTTGTTCCATATGATTAGTCATTTCATATATATTAAAAAACTTAACATTCAAATTACTAAATGAAAAAAATTCCCTTTACAACTTACTTTTCCACTAATATTTGATTTCAAATACATCACTCATTCACTAACATTTAGATTCCTCGCTCATAAAGTGAATGGAATGCTGCCACGTGGATGGTGCCGTGCTGGCACATTCTTTGTTTGGTGAATGGCGCATACATGTAGAATTTATTGGTTTTGTTCGATGGGCAGGGCAGGAATGGGTCGGTGGCATGGCAGCATTGACAGTCATCCATTGATCTAATAAAACAACGCCACGTGTTTCCTAACTAGCACGTGAAATTTTGTATTTATGTTGATTAGTTCCCACAACCACAGCAACTCCCGACCCCACAAAAACTCCCGGCCCTGTGTTCGTCAATGTATGACGTGCAACTTACTGTACCATTTGTGAATTCCATCTATTAATCACAGAATAAGATGCGATTAGAATATCATCAGCAGCGCCTGCACAGTTTATCAATTCCTTTGCTAGACAAAAATAGTATTTGACTTTTTTGCATCCACAACTTTCTCTAGCAGTGACTTACAATGTTTTACTAATAATTAAGTGGTGTTTCCAGCAAAATACATAGCCAACCGTTAATAATAATGTTGTAAAAAATATGGTTTCAATATTTCAAATGCGCCTTATTCAAGTAGTTGTAAAAAGGAAGCCCCATCATGACACCGCAGAATTCTCTCATCTCGAAGAGTACATAAGGGAATAGGCAAGTTATTGATGAAAGAGTTGCTGAAAGAGGAAATGTAGCCCCCGTGGCCTATATGTTGAAGATAAGCAGTGGGGGAATGTGTAGAACTCATGGCTGGAGGCAATGGCTGAAGGAAATTCTAGAACCAGTTGGAGAATCTCCCCCATATTAATGGTTTGCTCATAACCAAAAAAATTCCAAAATGAAGAAAATATGGGAGTAAATCTTAATAATTATGTTGATAGACGTTTTTTTTCCCAAGGGGCATTTTGAAAAGCACTGTAGCTTTTCGTCGTCCCTCTCGCGAATGAAAAGCTACCATGCGCTTCACGAATAAGAAGCTGCCACGTTTAACATTGAGATAAGGGTTTTCACGCGGGTTATTTCTTAGTGTTCCAAAGTTTCCTTGCATTGCGTACAAATCCAGTGGACAATGCGTGTTGCAGAAGTTCTTTGCGTCCAAATCCTCCCGTCAATGCGAATTGCCGACAGAAGAGTGTTTTTATGTGATCGATGGAAGGTGAAGCAAAGGATCTCGCAATCGATGGAAGGTGTTAACACCCAAAAATTGCTCACTACCTCATCTACCCCATTACATGACTTATTTGTCCATATTTCCTACCACATTTGCCTTCAAAACCCTCAAATCCCATTAAAAAGCTTCCGAAAGGCCAAAAATGCCTCCAAAAGGCCACAAAACCATCAAAAAAGCCTCAAAAAGGCTAAAAAACCCCTTTTCCCTCCAAAAATATCCAAAATTCCTCCAAAATAACAAAAACCCTCTAAAAAGAGAATAAAAAAATATAAAATAATGAGGAAAAAGGAGGAAACAACCCTATACAGCTGACCTAAACCATATGGTTCCCAAAACCATGGGCCAGCACTCCACCACCAAAAACCTATAAATAGGTGATGGAGACCCCTCATTTCATATCCACAATCAAGTATACCCTTACTCTGCCAAAATATCTCTTGAAACCCTAGCTCACCCTTGAGCTACTTTCACCATTGAGAGCCTCTTTTGGCCCATTTCCACCATTGGAGAAAGAGAAGGAGCAAAGTTGGAGTTTGGAGCAACCCTCTTGGATCATTGCAAGAACTTCACCAACCTCTACACTTGAGGTAAAAATTTAATACAAAGAGAACCATTTATTATTTCTTATCTCTTATGTTTCATGCATATGTTTAGAATAATTTCCATTTCAATGTATTGTCTTTTCATTTACTGTTTATTGAACTGCTACTAAGGAGTCCCTTCTCCTTAATAGGTGCTCATTTGCACAAGCTAGGGTGAAAACCCTAGCTACAGTTTTGGCGACTCCGTTTGTGTTTTTAAGAATTTCTAGTTATAATTTTTTTAAGTTTTAGACGTTTTCCAGCAATATTTTTCTGTTCGGCTGTCCCTTTCGGCCGCCGTAAACCGCATCTTTTACCCCCTGCAGTTGCGTTCCGACCACATCTTTCAGGCGTTTACTTTCGATCCGACCGCGGCTCTCAAACTGTTTCCGGCGACCTGCCGGCCGTTTTCAGTCTATTACCTGCGATTCGACCGCAATTATTAGCCTGTTTGGGACGGTCCAACTGCGGCTATTAACCCTTTTTTTTGCGTCCTGCCTACGGCTTTCGGCCATCTTCCCGCAACCCGCCAGCGCCTTTTGACGTTTTTCCTGCGTCCTGCCTGCGGCTTTCGGCCATTTTTCCGCAACCCGCCGGCTCCTTTCGGCTTTTTTCCTGCGTCTCACCTACGGCTTTCGGCCATTTTCCCGCAGCCTGCCTGCGACTTTCAGGGTTTTTCCTGTGTCCCGACTGCGTTTTTCAGCCTAAAACCCGCAACTCGACTGCGACTGTTGAGCTGTTTTCCGTGGTCCGACCGCCCAGATTTGCCAAAAACCCGCGGTCTGTTTTCTACATTTTTCCCTGTTTTGAACCCAGCACTTTCCTGCACTATTTTCTGCACCAGCACAGCCATCTGTCCTACCTGCAACCACCCTTCCTTACAACCTTTTTCTGCAGTTTTATTTCTGTTCCATTTCCATAATAGTTTTTAAATTTTCAACATTTTAAATTGAAAAAAGAAAATTGTGCATTTCAAAGGTTAATTTCTGTCTTGTTATTGCTAGTTAGAAAGTTGCCCACCCTAGTGGCACTTTTTACTTGGGTTCATCATCATCTCACACGCACACACTCTGTCACCTAATTCAAGTGAGCCTTAAAAAGTACTTAACACAACCAACATTCTAACCCCACTTGGGGAACACATAGGAATTTTTGTAGTTAGGTAGGATCGGGGGGATAGGCATCCAAATAACACCCCTCGGTTGCTTACACCTGAGACATAGCTGTTGTCCCTTAGGGAACCAAAATCCCCTAGTATTTTTTGGCATGGTCACAACTAGTTTATCAGAGGGCCTCTCCCCTAGGAGGGTTGAAGTCGCTAGACTGGTTCTGTGTTGAATATTGTAACTTCTAAATATATTATAATTTGTACATTATTATTCCGAAGATGTTTCATCCCTCCGAGGTAACCCTATCATGTATCCGGAGATGATTATTCCTCCAGGGGTTTGTGGTAACTAGGGTTATTAGACCCACCATGTGGGGGTCGGCCCTGATCTTATATTTTAGGGGTTATTAGACTTCTCCAGGAGAGGTCGGCCCCATTAGGTATTTTGGTCAGTTGGGAGTTAGTATAAATAGAGGAGGTGAACTCCTCATTAGACATACTTGCACAACTCAGAAAAGTAGCGCACTTGTCTGGGAGATCTGCTAAGGAGGTAGAGAAGGAGGGAGCACATCTTGTATTTTGGTTGATCATCTTATTGAGGACAGCTTTGCTGGGTTTTCTACCCAATGAGGGTTTCCCAGGGTAAATTCTGTGTCTATCTTGTGATTATGTTTCTTTCAATGATCTTGCTAGTCTATTTGGTTTAAACTTAACATGGTATCAGAGCTAGACTGAATAGGACATCTTTCACAAGGTAAGAATACCTCTCTCTCTCTCTCCGGTGAAAGTTAGGGTTTCAGCAAAAAGTTGGTATTATTGAATTCTGATTACATTGCTGGATAACCCTTCTCAATACCAATCTTTTAAGCCCTATATCGAACTTTTTGGTTGGGTAGAACTCCGGGAAAGTCAAACCCTAGTTTTACCAAAAGTGCGATCATCCAGAAATTCTGTCCTAGGATCCGGAAAGGTAAAAAGGTAAATATTTTCGGGTAAGTACTACTCTGTCTCTTATCTCTTGGACTCCCCCAAGAGAAGATGGCTCCAAACACTAAGCTTGAAGACAAGCTAGAAGGCATAGAGAATTTCTGAGCATGGAAATACAGAATTGGTCTTATTCTTGAAGAGAATGATCTTGCTCATTATGCCAAAGATGAAGTTGAAGAACTGGAAGGAGATGAAGCCAAAGAGAAGCATAGGAAGGATTTGATTAGGGCAAAGAGAATCATAGCTGATTCTATTAAAGACCACTTGATTCCCCAAGTGGCTTCCAAGAAGACTCCAAAGGAAATGTATGATTCCCTAGGAAGAATGTATGAAGGAAAGAACATCAATAGGAAGATGAACTTAAGGACTCAATTGAAGAGTACCAAGATGCACAAAGGAGAGTCCATTCAAGACTACTTCTCAAGAGTCTCTCTAATCAAGGAGCAACTAGATGCCATTGGTGATACTCTTGATGAAGATGAACTTGTGATGACTGCCCTAAATGGTCTCACTAGACCTTGGGAATCTTTCATACAAACCATGTGTGCCAGAAAAGAAAGCATGAAGTTTGATGTAGTATGGGAGGATTGTGTTCAAGAAGAGGCTAGGGTAGCCAACAGAGAAGCTCTTCTCAAAGAGGATGACCAAGCTTTGGCCACCCACACCAAAAGAGGAAAGAGAGGCCATTTCAAGAAAGTGAATTACAAGAGGTCTCAACCCTCTCATAGATTCAAAAGGAAAGGAGGAACAAACTCAGAAAGAGACCTCTCCACAGTCCAATGTTATAGTTGTTTTAAACTAGGACACTACGCTAAAGACTGTACTTTTCCAGGAAAGAAGAATAAGAAGTTTGTTCACAAAAGACATCATGCACATATGGCAGAAGATGATAGTGAAGAAGAAGAAGGAGAATAAAAAGAAGAAGAAGAGGAGGAAAGGCCTCAAAGGAAAAGATCTAAAGTAAAGAAAGAAGATCCAGAAGAATATGTCCTATTTTCTGCACTCTCTGGATCTGTGTCCCCTGGTGAAGATACATGGCTCATTGACAGTGGTGCTTCAAAGCACATGACAGGTCAAAAGAAAACTTTCTCAAGAATTGAAGAAAAGTCCTCACCCCAAAAGGTATCTCTAGGAGATGATTATCAATATCCTATCAAGGGAATTGGTGAAGCAAGCTACAAGCTTGATTCTGGAACACCCTTGAAAATGAAAGAAGTCTTATATGCACCGGGTTTAAAGAAGAACCTTCTCTCTATCTCAGCACTAGATAAGAAAGGCTTTAGGGTGGCTTTCATAGATGGACAAGTACTCACGTGGTCCAAAGGAAAATCAATTAAAGATGCAGTTGTCATTGGTGAAGAAGAAGGAGGTCTCTATAAGCTCAAGGGTCATCCAGAAACTGCCCTTGCTCATGAAATCTCTAGCCCCAGTGAGCTATGGCATAGAAGATTAGCTCACATTAACTACAAATCCTTACCCTATGTAAGCAAGGTGGTCATAGGATTACCAGACTTGAAGGCTGATCATGATGGCTCATGTAAAGGGTGTAAGAAAGGGAAGAATGTCAAGAACCTCTTTCCAAAGAGTGAAACAAAGACTAAGAGCATTTTGGAGCTAATACACTCAGATGTATGTGGCCCAATGCCCACCACTTCTCTAAGTGGGTTTGAATACTATCTTTCATTCATTGATGACCATTCAAGGAAAACTTGGATATACTTTCTAAAAGGTAAGAATGAAGTCTTTGGAAAGTTCAAAGAGTTCAAGGCTCTAATAGAAAATCTCTCAGAAAAGAGAATCAAGATTCTCAGAACAGATAATGGTGGAGAATATACTTCAAAAGACTTTGAAGACTTTTGTAAAGAAGCCGGAATTAAGAGAGAACTAACCACTCCCTACAATCCCCAACAGAATGGGGTTGCTGAGAGGAAAAATAGAACAATCATGGAAGCTGTAAAGACTATGATACATGACCAAGATCTTCCCATGTATCTATGGGCTGAAGCAGCTAAGACAACAATATATGTGCAAAATAGACTATCACATAGTGCTCTTGATTTCAAAACTCCAGAAGAAGTGTTTACAGGAAAGAAGTCCGAGGTAAGTCATCTTAAAATATTTGGGTGTCCTGTGTACATCCACATTCCAAAAGAAAAGAGAACCAAGTTAGATCCTTCTGGTAAGAAGGGAATATTTGTTGGTTATTGTGAATCATCCAAAGCCTTCAGAATTTACATACCAGGTTTTCATCACATAGAAATAAGTAGAGATGTAACATTTGATGAAGAAGCAGCTCTCAAGAAATCTAGGAAGTGCCAACTTGAAGAAATCTATGAAGAATATCCATCTCCTAGAATCACAGAGGTTGTACACATCCCTGAAGATGATTCACCAGAGGATCATGACATGTTGGAACCACAAGAACCTCCTATTACATATTTATCTAAGAAAATAAATCCAGCATGGGCTAGAGATATTATTCAAGGAGCTGAAAGATATGGAGCTCCTGAAGGCTCCACTAGAGAAAGAAAGAAACCAAAGCTAGTGTCCAACTATATGGCCCTGATGTGTGATATTGTGGATCAACAACCTACTAGCTATGAAGAGGCATCTCAGAAGAAAGAATGGATAGAAGCAATGATAGAAGAATATCAGTCAATAATGAAAAATGATGTCTAGGATATAGTTCCCAAACCAAAAGATAAAAGTGTGGTTTCTTCCAAATGGATTTTCAAGATAAAACATGCTGCAAATGGTAGCATTGAATAATATAAGGCAAGATTTGTAGCCAGAGGATTCTCTCAGAAGGAGGGAATTGACTATGAAGAAACATTTGCACCTGTTGCTAGGTATACTTCAATTAGAACTATCATGGCACTTGCATCTATGATGAAGTGGAAATTACACCAAATGGATATTAAGACAGCTTTTCTGAATGATGTAATTGAAGAAGAAGTGTACATAGAACAACCACAAGGGTTTGAGGTTAAAGACGGAAGAACTCATGTATGCAAATTGAAAAAGGCATTATATGGGTTGAAGCAAGCTCCCAGGGCTTGGTATGGAAGGATTGACAATTTCTTAACTAGCATGGGTTTTACCAAGAGTAAAGCTGACCCAAATCTTTATCTCAAAGTGATGGATGATGAACTAGTTATACTGTTGTTATATGTAGACGATCTATTTCTAACCAGAAATGAGAAACAAATTATTGAAAGCAAGAAGAAGCTTTCTTCAGAATTCAAGATGAAAGATCTCGGATTAATGCACTACTTCTTAGGTCTAGAAGTATGGCAAGAACCAAAAGGAATCTTTCTGAATCAAGGTAAGTATGCTGTGGAGATTCTAAAAAGGTTTGATATGTTGGAATGTAAACCCATGGCCACTCCCATGGACTCCAGCCTAAAGTTATTAGTTGATGACTCATCGGAACTAGTAGACCTTGTTGAGCCCAGAATTGGCCCTTTTTGACCATCATTTATCATCTTCCCTTCCCTTGTCTTACACCAATTACCTTGGCAATCCAACTTATTGTCTTTATCTATTCCCCAAATTACCAAGGTATGGCCGATTATTGTTTTATTGTGTTAATACTTATGATTGTGATGATTAAAGCTGTGCATCTCTTAATCTGTGCTAACATGATGCGATTTATGAAGGTAGTAAGACAATAGACTGCAGGAAGATCGGAGCTGAACAAGTCATGAAGGAACGTTCATCGCTTGTGGAAGGTTCCTTGGGGCTCAAATCGTCAATCAAGGCACAGTCGTAGCAGGGCAGCTGTAACAGAAGAACTATCTTAAGTATGTCGCTTCTCAAATCCAGCTGTGAGCTGGAAGGACCGTCACTCTTGGGACAATTTATACTTCTCTCATATTTCAGTTCTGCCACGCATTGTAACAGCTAGATTATTTAGGGCGCCTGAAGATCAGAGATCTTCATGGCTGCCCAATTATAGGTTTAGATGTTGCAATTGTATGTATAAGTATGGGAAATTGCCTCGACTAAGGGGTTGGACAGCAATTAATTAATTCATCTGGTATTAGCAGTCAAGCCGAAACTGTGTACTCATCCTTCTGTTAATATAAGGAGTTGCTTCTGAGTTAAAGAGAGTGTTGTTCAACCAGCGTCTCTGTGTGAAGACTGGGCCCGTCTTCCACAGAGATTGCTGTGTTAATTTAGGATTTCATTTTTCTTGTTGTGTGATGCTTAATCTTTCTTTTGTACGCAGCAGCAACATTCCTTGTGTGGATTTCTCAGTAAATGATTTATTCGTGAGATTGGTGAATGGTATCGAATAACAGTCGACTGAGTTAGGTTCGTTTTATATATTTCAATTTCTGTTCACACTACTGTGTTCATCCTACAGCTGAGACGTAATCCCAGGAACCCTTACAAATTGGCTTTCCTGTTATGTGTTGATTGATTTATATTTTGCAATCCAGTTTCTTAGAACAGTTGCTTTAATCTCTTTTATCAAATTCTAGAGTAATGTTCAGGTCATGCTTTATGATTCCCAGCTTGATTAAATTAGACAGTTGATTATTTTAGAATGTAATTGAGATCTTCTTCCTGCAATCGTTGATTAGATCTGATATTAATTCTGCTTGATGCATAATAGAAAATAATTGTAATATAGCAGTTAGAAGGCAATTGGGATTGCGCAGATTCTTGGGATGAACATAGATGATAGAAGATAAAAGTATTCACTTCTAATGGTTTTGTGTTTAAGCATATATTGTGCACTTGTCCTTTGAAATAAAAAGACTTCCTCGGGTTGACAATAAATTTCATACGCTCTGTGTGTTTGATATTTAATTATCTGCAATTAGAGTGCTTGACATTTTGGCGCCGTTGCCGGGGAAGGATGAAAATTAAACACTAGTCATTAGTCGTATTTGATATTTGATTTTAGCCAGTCTTTTGGGATTGTTTTTGAAATGATCTGCTTCGCATGAATACGAGGAGGGTAAAACGCGATCACCTCCCAACCCCCAAAACTCCACAAATTACTAACAGTGCAGGTGGTTCGGGTCGTGGTCGAGGTCCACCGCTGGGCAGAAGAACATTCATCGACGACCTTGTTGACAAAACGGATTCAGCTGTCAGATCTCGTCAACGGGAGACTCCTATCAAAAGAGGCCTTGCTGATCCTGGAGCGCCAGCATCAGGATCTACAGTGGAAGATACAGGAGCAGCTGTGATTCCTGCATATACTCCTGCTAAAGAAGGAACAGCTGATTCAGCTGTTACAACTGAAGAATACGCAGCTGTTACAACTGAAGAATACGCAGCTGTTACAACCGAAGAATACGCAGCTGTTACAACCGAAGAATACGCAGCTGTTACAATTGAGGTAAGGGACGAAGAAACAATCGAAGGAGAAGATACAGAAGAAAAGATGAATAATAGACATGAGAACGAAGAGGAAGAAGCAGTGGTACAATACCATCATGAAGATAATTCCCCGCCAGAAACTATGGCTACATTACAATTCCCAATACAGCAGCTAGAGGGGACAGCTCCTATGAAAAATATTTCACCGTCGGTGTTACCTCGCTTCCATGGCAGGGCGGCAGAGGATCCAGACGAATTCCTGTTTGAATTCGATATCCTCTGTCGCAGCTATGATTATGTTACAGATGCGCAAAAGTTGAAGCTTTTTCCTGCCACCCTGAAGGACAATGCATTACGATGGTTCATGAGCCTTGGGGGAGGAACTGTTGCTAATTGGAATAAGATGAAGCAAGTATTCCTGGAAAAATATCAAGAATATTGTAACACCAGGGACAAAAGGGAGGAGTTATTCAAGATGGTACAGAAGGAGGATGAAAGTTTGGAGGATTTTGTGGAGAGGCTGCTGTACAATCTGCAGAGAGCTGGACAGACGAACATGGGACTAGATGTGCTGAAGATAATCTTGCTTCGAGGAATCAGGGACGATTGTTTAGACATGCTAAATTTATTAGGAAAGGGGGATATCTCTAAAGAATCTTTTGAGACAATAGTGGAATTATGTAAGAGATATTCCAGGGGATCTTCTAGGCATAATAAGCAGCATAAACGAAATAACCTGGAACGTGATGTCTTCGACAGAACTCAGAAGTCATCCAATGGGGGAGCTACACGGGCAGAGATAGGCAATCTTCTTGAAAACTTTAAAACAGAAATGATGAGCTCTATCTCTTCAGAGATTGACGTCTTGAAGGCCAAGCAAAGACAGGCAGTGGAGGATCTCACACTAGGGGTGTTTTGTCCCCGATGTAGAAAGACTCATCCACTGAAGGAATGCCCTCTTGACAAAGTACAAGTGTGTCAGCTGTGCGAGCTGAATCATGATATGAAAGAATGCCCCACGTTGCCCCAAGTGAAGGCTGTTCTGCAGGCATCAACTCCAGAGGCGGATTCAGCCTACTTCATTGCACAGAAGAAACCCTGGCAACCCCGGAATCAAGGTATGTCTCCCGATTCATTTCCATTTTTGAATAATTTGAATAATTGGAATACTAATATGCAAAATGTGAATACACAATTCCCTTCAAATTATGCTCAGTGGAATTCCCCTCAACCTGCAATGCAAGGATATAATTCATGGAGTCCTTGGACACAGCCTCCACACCAACCTACTTCATGGCCTCCTGGATGGAGGAACTTCCATCCTGGGAACCAGTTTCCTCAACCACCTCCACCTCAACAGTTACCGTATCCTCCATATCCTCAATTTCATCAATATCCTCAATACCCACCTCAGCAGTCGCAGCTGCAGCTGCAAAATAATCCTGTGCCTAACATACCAATACGGCCTCAGCTGCCTGCCCAACCTAACCCTAACCCAAACAATAAAACAGTCCAGCAATTGGAAGCTCTCAACATGCCAGCCTACTCTCTCTCCCCTGTACCTTGTAATGATATTCACTTACGGTCTGGAAAGATAGTAGAACGTGGAACTGCAGAAAATATTCCACCAACTGTGTATGACAAAGGAGAGAGTTCCCAGCATCCTTTTGATCCGGTTCCTATCATTGAAGATGCTGAGCATCCCTCAGATGGGAGGGCTGAAACATTAAACGATGAAATGGATAACACGCAGCCTACCCAGTTGGTAAGGCAACCACCTTACCCTGAGAGGTTGATGCTGCCACAAAGAGGGGGGCAACCTCAGTTCAATCTCTTAGGAGAGTTGAAGAACCTTTATGTTAAGATTCCCCTTTTACAAGCTCTTCAAGATGTACCTATCTACGCTAGAACTGTTCGGGACCTGTGCACTAAAAGACCGGGAAGGAAACCCAGAGATCCTCCTACTGTTCATGTTATAGGGAATTTATCCGCTTTAATGACTGGAAAAACCCCTATAACCAAGTATGAGGATCCCGGCAATCCTACTGTCACTGTACACATAGGACAAACGCAGATACCCAACGTACTAGTAGATTTAGGAGCTGCGATCAATGTTATAACGATGGAGACTGTAAAGAAGCTCGGATTCACCAATATTAGACCGACCCCTACTATCTTAGAATTGGCAGACAGATCCACTATCAGACCCGAAGGGATTTTGGACGACCTTGTTATTTCAGTAGACTCATGGGAATACCCTGCCGATTTTCTGGTGTTACAACCTAAATCACAGCTGGGGGGACATCCATTGATTTTGGGGAGGCCCTGGTTGGCTACAGCCGATGCTTGTATCAGCTGTCGATCAGGATCTATGACTATATCTGATGGCATGGAAACCAAAAACCTCACCCTGTACCCTCCAGCACGGCCGAGTCTAGAAACTGAAACCTCCCTTTGGATAGAACAGGAAGAAGAGGAAGATGTTCAGCCATTACTAACAATAGGGAAGGCACTAACCTTCAAAAACGAAACAGAAGACGATGCCATTAATAATTTCATTAGCGAACCTGCTTCAGTAGACAAGGAAGTTTATCAACTCCTGAACAGTACCCTTGGTAAAAAAGAACAAGAACAGCTTACGGAGGAAGCACTAGCAAATGACACAAATGTAATCCCAGTATTGAAAAATTCGAGAAGTATTCCTATTGAGGTAGAACCTGGAAGAACTTTGAACATCAATCCTGGCCTCTCCTCAGAAGAACAAAAGCGCCTAACCAATCTCTTGAAGGAACGTAAGGGGGCATTCGCCTGGGAGTATACAGACATGAAGGGTATTCCTTCTAGTCTGTGCACTCATCATATTTATATTAAAAACGACTCCCGGCCTGTATGTCAACCCCAAAGACGCATGAACCCCAATTTGAGGGATATAGTGAAGGAAGAAATCCAGAAACTCTTGGAAGCAGGATTCATCTATCCTATCTCAGACAGTGAGTGGGTTTCCCCACTTGTAATTGTACCCAAGAAAAATGGTAAATGGAGAGTCTGTGTCGATTATAGGGAGCTGAACAAAGCTACACAAAAGGATCACTTTCCTCTGCCCTTTATTGACCAGGTACTTGATAACCTATCTGGGAATAATTTCTTCTCCTTCCTGGATGGGTTCAGTGGGTACAATCAAATTCAGATTGCTCCAGAGGATCAGGATAAAACCACCTTCACCTGCCCCTGGGGAACGTTCGCCTACAGGGTGCTTCCCTTTGGATTGTGCAATGCACCTGCAACGTTCCAAAGAGCTGTGATTGGCATATTTTCTGAACTGGTTAATGATAGCATGGAAGTTTTTATGGATGATTTTACTCCTTATGGCAGGGATTTTGAGGAAGCACTGGAAAACTTGAAGAAAGTTTTAATTCGCTGTGAACAGGCTCGCCTCTCACTAAGCACTGAAAAATGCCACATGATGATGAGTGAGGGAGTGGTATTAGGACATTTCATCTCTACTGATGGTATTCAAGTGGATCCTTCAAAAATTAAGGTGATAAAGAATATACCAACCCCTTCAACTCAGAAAGAGGTGCGATGTTTTTTGGGACATGCTGGGTATTACAGAAGATTCATAGAAAACTTCTCCAAACTTGCTTCGCCTTTGTTTTCATTGTTAATGAAGGACGCACAGTTTGTATGGAGTACAGCATGCCAGACAGCATTTGATGAGCTTAAAGAGAAACTGTCCACAGCCCCTATTTTAAGGGGACCTAATTGGACCATACCTTTCCACATTTCTTCAGATGCTTCTGATACCGCCATTGGGGCAGTACTAGGACAGCAGGATGGTCAAGTACCTTATGCTATTTATTATGTTAGTAAAAACTTAGCCCCTGCTGAACTAAATTATACTGTTACTGAAAAAGAATTCCTTGCTATTGTTTATTCTATTAATAAGTTTCGGCATTACATTACTGGGTATCCTACATTTGTGCATACTGACCACTCTGCCATTAAGTATTTAATGAATAAACCTGTCACTAATGCCAGAGTAACCAGGTGGCTTTTATTATTACAGGAATTTGATATTACTATTATAGATAAACCTGGAAAAGAAAATGTTGTTGCTGATTTTTTATCACGATTTACTAACAGTGATGACAGTTCACCTGTTGAGGATGCTTTCCCGGATGAACATTTATTCGCACTCTCAGCTCATTCACCCTGGTATGCAGACGTTGATAATTATTTGGCTGCAGGGAAGCTTCCGCCACATATGTCTAAACGAGAGAAAAGAAAAATTATTCAGCAAAGTGCCAGGTATTGTTGGCTCAAAGGCCATCTCTTTTACACAGGACCTGATCTTGAAATTAGAAGATGTGTAAGGGAAGATGAGATCTTTCATATACTGAAGGCTTGTCACGATGAACCTTGCGGAGGACACTTTGCAGATAAAAGAACAGGACATAAGGCGTTGCGGATGGGCTATTATTGGCCGACACTGTTCAGAGATGCTAAAAAATATGTTCAGTCCTGTGACAGTTGCCAAAGGATGGGCCAACCTAATAAGACAGATCAGATGCCTTTACAGCCCCAAGTGGTACTAGAACCGTTTGATAGATGGGCATTGGACTTTGTTGGTCCTATCAACCCTCCTTCCAAACAGAAGGTTTACATCTTGGTGTGTACAGATTACATGACTAAGTGGGTAGAAGCTGTAGCTTTGGCTAAAGCAAATGACCAGGCGGTGATTGATTTCCTGTACAGTGAAGTTTTTACCCGTTTTGGAGTACCAAAGGAAGTAGTCACCGATGGGGGACCACAATTTATTTCACACCAATTTGAATCCTTGCTCCGGAAGTATCATGTGCAGCACAAGATAGCTTCACCTTATCATCCCCAGGCCAATGGTCAGGTGGAAAGCACTAATAAAGTTATCGAAGCAATCCTTACTAAAACAGTTAAAAGTCATCGAAGGGATTGGGCTGACAGACTTCCAGAAGCACTGTGGGCATATCGCACGACTTGGCGCAACACCACGGGCTTTTCTCCCTATGATCTGGTGTATGGTAAGAGTGCCATCTTTCCAATTGAATTTGAGATCAAGACCCTGAAAACAGCCATTGAAATGAACCTGGATGTAACAGAAGCCCAGAAAAGAAGATTGAATCAATTAAATGAATTGGATGAAAAACGGTTAGCTGCGGTAGATCAGACTGTGCTGCTTCAGCAACAGAGATCTAATTGGCATGACCGATTCATCAAAAAGAAAATCTTCCGTGAAGGAGACTGGGCACTACTATATGACTCCAGATTCAAAAAGGATTTCAAAGGGAAATTACGCACAAGATGGCTGGGTCCATATTTGGTTGACAGAGTATTTGACAACGGCACTGTTCGCCTGGTCACCATTGATGAAAACCGTATACCATTACTTGCTAATGGCCACAGATTGCGACTGTATCGGAAGCCCATTTCGAAAGATGCATTCATTTCACAGATTGCTGCTGATCCCAACTACCAATTGGCACCAGAGCAGGAACATTTTTCTACCTTTGCCAAATCTTAAAATGAAAATCATATTTGCTGTACATAAATAATTTCTTGCTGTAGCGTATAGTTGTCGTTTTCTTTCTCTTTGCATTTGATCTCTTTGCTTGCTGTTGTCTTTTAAGAAAAAATTTTCAGGGAAGCGCCAGGAGAACGATCAGTTTGGGGTCCATAATGAAAATCTCTCTGTGCTGCCCTTGTGTTAAAAAAAAAAAAAAAAAAATTCGGCAGCTGCAACATATTTTCCGGCAGCTGCAACATATTTTCCGGCGGCTGCAACATATTTTCCGGCAGCCGTATATCCTTTTTCCGGAAACCATATTCTCCATTTCCCGGTAGCCATAATGACCTTTCCGTCAGCCATCAATCTTTTGCGGCTGCAACATTCGCGGCTGCAACATCGGCGGCTGCAACATCGGCAGCTGCAACATCGGCGGCTGCAACATTTGCGGCTGCAACATCGGTGGCTGCAACATTCGCGGCTGCAACATCGGCGGCTGCAACTCCAGTTTTCGCGGCTGCCACTTCATCGTCCCCATGGTTGCCACCTCATTCACCAGCTATGGCCACCTCATCTCCCACGGCTGCCATTTCATTTTCCGCAGCTGCCACTCCACTTACCAGCCACGGCCATTTCACTTCCCGGTAGCCGTAATGTTTTTTCCATCCGCCGTCAAATCATTTCCGGCAGCTGCAATTCCGGCAGCTGCAATCCCGGCAGCTGCAACATCGGCGGCTGTAACTTCGGCGGCTGCAACATCTTTTTCCCGCAGTCGCCACATCATTTCCCGACTGCCACATTATTTCCCGACGACTGCCACCTCATTAACGAAGTCACCTCCACATCATTTCCACCTAGCTGCCATTTCTTTCCAGCGGCTGCGACATATTTCCCATAGTCGTAAAATCTTTTCCCGCCAGCTGTAAGTTTTTTCCCGCCGCCGTAAAATTTTTCCGTGACAGCCGTAATTTTTCCTGATATCGTGAATCTTTTTCCGGCTGCCGCGAATTCTTTTCCGATGGCTGTAACTTCTTTCCTGCCAGCTGCAACAAGCTTTTTCATCGGCCGTGTGATCATTTCTTTGGCAACTTGCAGTGGTAACTCCCGTGTTAACAGAAGGATTGTTCAACCTGCTAATTATGATGCTGATTCATCCCAGTCCTGCCGGCGAAGTCATCATTTTAACCCGAAGGATGCGACGCCTTGTGTTTTACCGGCGAAGGAAATCAGTGCCTTATCCGAGTCATCATGATTCCACGTCTGACTGTGCACGCGTTCGGCTCTGTGACGTCACCAACTCCATGCTCCACCAGTTTCCGCAGCCTTCCGACGCACAGTTTTATGAGGTATGGCTTTCATTTATCACGTGATTAAGTATTGATATCATGTAAACGAGATTGGCCGTACCTTCGCTCGTACCACCATTTATATCTGATTAAACCTTTCCCTCGTACGACGTAATTTTAATAACTGCCACCTTCCCCAATTCGGCATGAAAATTTTAAACTCCTCTCTGCGCTTAACTTTCCGAATTAGTTCATTCGCTCAACGTCTCCGCTCAACGATTCGTGCATTCTCCGCGCTGCAACTTCCATTCTGGATCCTGTACTCTGTCGAACAGCAGTTCTATCTTGCAGCCAAGACCATGGGCATTCCAGTTCGCCATGAACCTTTCAATACCCGGGAACTTAGACGGAATCCGCAGGTTCTGGCCATTTTTCAAGCTGCTGGCTGGGTCGAGTTCTTTGAACGATTGGACGGATTCGATCGGGACGCAGCCCTGCAATTCGCATTGAATCTTACTAAAACACACTCCACGGTGTGGGGGCTGTGTATAGATGTTTCGGAGGTCATTATATCCGAGGTTACAGCTATCCCGTTGGTGGGAAAACCTTGGTTTAACCGTCGAGTCCCTGCAACGGTTGCACGGGAAGAATTTTTACTTCCAGGGGAGCAAGTTGAAGCATCCAGGCGAGGGATTGCATTGAAGTCACTTCCGCAGCCATGGGACCAGGTTGCTATCTTCCTCAAGAAATACATAACTTGCGAAGGTAGATACCAAACTGTGTACAACTCTGAACTTCCTTTGCTTTCTCATCTCCGTCATGGCATTTTGTTAAATATTCCATTTTATCTATTGCATGATTTGCGCCATATGGCAACATTCGTTCAATCTGCAAAGCACCCATTATCCTCCCTCACTCACCATGGCCTTATTAAGCTAATTATTATAAGAACCCTGGCCCAACATAATATAACATGGGAGCAATTCATTACCCGACCACAGCAACCTGTTCCCTTGAGGGTCATTCCATTACAGCAACTACCAGTTCCGCCACAACAGGAGGACCGGAGTTCCTCCAGTGAAGTTGGGGGGAGGGATGAAACGGAAGAAGAGCAACAGAGGGCACAGGCAGGACCATCCGGGAGGAATGAAACGGAAGAAGAGCAACAGGGTGCACAGGCAGGAACATCAGGGGTTGACAAAACCACAGAGGAAGAACAACCCGAGGCACAGGCAGAGCCATTTGAAGTATATGAATCCCCAGCACAAGCAGAACCAGTGGGGGATGACACTGCATTTGAAGGAGAGCGAGGGGAAGCTCAAACAGAGCTGTTAGGGGACAATGTAGATGAAACCCTCGCGGAAAACCTAGATAACAGGGCAGCTCCGACAGCAGAAGGTGAAATTGGAGCAGCATCAAAAGCTGCGACAATGGAACCTGAAGATGACGGAGCCAGAGCAATGGAAGACGACATTGAGCTGGTCACAATCGAGTCTTCACCGGAATGGGTAGGAGGAGGAGCTGTGATTGAAGAAGAACAGCAGGGGGGTCAGGGAAATGTTCCTTTAACTTCAGTCTTACCTCCCTATATTCCAGCTCCACGAGAAGAAACATTACAGAAAGGAAAGTCACAAAAGAAAACGCCACAGAAAAGGAAAAGGGCCACCAATGAGTTTGATTTAGTGGCATCAATTAGAAGGAAGCGAACTCGGTCAATTACAGCAGCAGAGGCAACTAGAACAAAATGGGAAACCTTAGAGACACAGGTTGAGCCCCCAATCCTTACACCAAAACCGAGGGATGCCCCACAAGGACCAGCGGAGGAAGAACCTGGAGTTGAGGGACTCTTGTATGAAAATGCAATGCTGAAAGAGGACCTCCAAGCACTTAGAAGGGAGCTGGAAACATGGAAGGAAGTCTGCAGAAAGCAGGGTGGAAGGAAGATGTATACATTAATAGAGGCTGCAGACCAAGTGGAGGAATCAGCTTCTGCTGGAGCTGGAGAAAAGGATGAGCGAATACTCTGCCCCACCTGTGGGGAGATCTTTGAGGAAGCAGGCCATAAAATTTTACTTAGCACTTATTCAGCACAACAGCCTGTAGCCACAGAAGGGGAAGCAGTGGAGAAAAAGGATGCTGCAACACAAGAACCAGCACCTTTAAACATCCTTGCTGCAGCCGCTACTTCCCACGATGCAGAAGTTATAGAACAGATGGGAGAAGAACAGGGAGTGGAGGATGCCCTGGAAATTTATGAGGAATGTATGGCAATCCCAAATTGCTCCCACAATACAGAAATCATAGAACAGATGGGAGAAGAACAGGAAATGAAGGATGCTCTGGAGCTTATAAAAGAATATGGTGAGACTCCAGAATGTTCCCTTGATACAGAGATCATGGAGCCAAAGGATACCCTGGAGGATAGTGAAGAATTTTGTGCTGTAACCCCAGAACGTTCCTAGGACACAATAATTTTAGAAGAAGAAATGGAAAGGCAGGACAGTGATAAGTTGGAACAGGATGCTGCAACACAAGAACCAGCAATCCTGAATTTGACCGCCCAACCGACTGAGCAGAAAGGAGAAGAAGCTGGGACAGAGAATATTCTGGCATTCAACGATGAACTCTGGGTGGTGACCCCAGAAAGCTCTCATGATACAGAACTCATAGAAGAGGAGCTGCAGCAAAAGAAGGATGAAGAGGTAAGCCAGGATGTTGTCACACAAGAACCAACATCCTTGGATACTGCAGCAAGAACCCCTGAATTGCAGTTGGGAGATAACCCGGGAGTAGATATCATTCCTGATACACAATGGAGTGATGATGAACAGGTACAGACACCCTGCTCAGGTGACACTGAAATCTTGGAGGAGGAGCTGCAAATTGAAAAGGATATCCAATCTCAGCAGCCAAATGACAAAGAAGACACTGTTACACAAGAACCAGTGTCTCCAAAAGCAATAAAAGCAGCTGCTGAAGAAGGTTTAAGGGATGTTGCTGTTACACAAGAACCAGCAACTCCCTTGATAAGATTAGATGCGCTGGAAGACACTGTCCCACAAGAACCAGTGCTTCCACCTCCTACAGGTGTCATTGAGTTGGATTCAGATTGAGTGTGTCTTTTCAACTTCCCCAGGCATAGCATAAGAGAACTGCAGAAAGATCTCCACCACATCAAGTGCATTCTCAGATACTAGCAAGTAGCAGTGGAAGGGGAACAGTGAAGTTGGAAGATGCCGGGCTGCTCACAGAAGCTTTCCACAAAGATAGAGGGGATGCCTGATTTATCTACATTCTTTCCTCTTGCCTGGGCAAAGTTTAGTGCATTATTCGGATGCAGGTTGTTGCATGAGGACATGCAACAGGATAGTTGGGGGGAGATGTTGAGCCCAGAATTGGCCCTTTTTGACCATCATTTATCATCTTCCCTTCCCTTGTCTTACACCAATTACCTTGGCAATCCAACTTATTGTCTTTATCTATTCCCCAAATTACCAAGGTATGGCCGATTATTGTTTTATTGTGTTAATACTTATGATTGTGATGATTAAAGCTGTGCATCTCTTAATCTGTGCTAACATGATGCGATTTATGAAGGTAGTAAGACAATAGACTGCAGGAAGATCGGAGCTGAACAAGTCATGAAGGAACGTTCATCGCTTGTGGAAGGTTCCTTGGGGCTCAAATCGTCAATCAAGGCACAGTCGTAGCAGGGCAGCTGTAACAGAAGAACTATCTTAAGTATGTCGCTTCTCAAATCCAGCTGTGAGCTGGAAGGACCGTCACTCTTGGGACAATTTATACTTCTCTCATATTTCAGTTCTGCCACGCATTGTAACAGCTAGATTATTTAGGGCGCCTGAAGATCAGAGATCTTCATGGCTGCCCAATTATAGGTTTAGATGTTGCAATTGTATGTATAAGTATGGGAAATTGCCTCGACTAAGGGGTTGGACAGCAATTAATTAATTCATCTGGTATTAGCAGTCAAGCCGAAACTGTGTACTCATCCTTCTGTTAATATAAGGAGTTGCTTCTGAGTTAAAGAGAGTGTTGTTCAACCAGCGTCTCTGTGTGAAGACTGGGCCCGTCTTCCACAGAGATTGCTGTGTTAATTTAGGATTTCATTTTTCTTGTTGTGTGATGCTTAATCTTTCTTTTGTACGCAGCAGCAACATTCCTTGTGTGGATTTCTCAGTAAATGATTTATTCGTGAGATTGGTGAATGGTATCGAATAACAGTCGACTGAGTTAGGTTCGTTTTATATATTTCAATTTCTGTTCACACTACTGTGTTCATCCTACAGCTGAGACGTAATCCCAGGAACCCTTACAAATTGGCTTTCCTGTTATGTGTTGATTGATTTATATTTTGCAATCCAGTTTCTTAGAACAGTTGCTTTAATCTCTTTTATCAAATTCTAGAGTAATGTTCAGGTCATGCTTTATGATTCCCAGCTTGATTAAATTAGACAGTTGATTATTTTAGAATGTAATTGAGATCTTCTTCCTGCAATCGTTGATTAGATCTGATATTAATTCTGCTTGATGCATAATAGAAAATAATTGTAATATAGCAGTTAGAAGGCAATTGGGATTGCGCAGATTCTTGGGATGAACATAGATGATAGAAGATAAAAGTATTCACTTCTAATGGTTTTGTGTTTAAGCATATATTGTGCACTTGTCCTTTGAAATAAAAAGACTTCCTCGGGTTGACAATAAATTTCATACGCTCTGTGTGTTTGATATTTAATTATCTGCAATTAGAGTGCTTGACATTTTGGCGCCGTTGCCGGGGAAGGATGAAAATTAAACACTAGTCATTAGTCGTATTTGATATTTGATTTTAGCCAGTCTTTTGGGATTGTTTTTGAAATGATCTGCTTCGCATGAATACGAGGAGGGTAAAACGCGATCACCTCCCAACCCCCAAAACTCCACAAATTACTAACAGTGCAGGTGGTTCGGGTCGTGGTCGAGGTCCACCGCTGGGCAGAAGAACATTCATCGACGACCTTGTTGACAAAACGGATTCAGCTGTCAGATCTCGTCAACGGGAGACTCCTATCAAAAGAGGCCTTGCTGATCCTGGAGCGCCAGCATCAGGATCTACAGTGGAAGATACAGGAGCAGCTGTGATTCCTGCATATACTCCTGCTAAAGAAGGAACAGCTGATTCAGCTGTTACAACTGAAGAATACGCAGCTGTTACAACTGAAGAATACGCAGCTGTTACAACCGAAGAATACGCAGCTGTTACAACCGAAGAATACGCAGCTGTTACAATTGAGGTAAGGGACGAAGAAACAATCGAAGGAGAAGATACAGAAGAAAAGATGAATAATAGACATGAGAACGAAGAGGAAGAAGCAGTGGTACAATACCATCATGAAGATAATTCCCCGCCAGAAACTATGGCTACATTACAATTCCCAATACAGCAGCTAGAGGGGACAGCTCCTATGAAAAATATTTCACCGTCGGTGTTACCTCGCTTCCATGGCAGGGCGGCAGAGGATCCAGACGAATTCCTGTTTGAATTCGATATCCTCTGTCGCAGCTATGATTATGTTACAGATGCGCAAAAGTTGAAGCTTTTTCCTGCCACCCTGAAGGACAATGCATTACGATGGTTCATGAGCCTTGGGGGAGGAACTGTTGCTAATTGGAATAAGATGAAGCAAGTATTCCTGGAAAAATATCAAGAATATTGTAACACCAGGGACAAAAGGGAGGAGTTATTCAAGATGGTACAGAAGGAGGATGAAAGTTTGGAGGATTTTGTGGAGAGGCTGCTGTACAATGTGCAGAGAGCTGGACAGACGAACATGGGACTAGATGTGCTGAAGATAATCTTGCTTCGAGGAATCAGGGACGATTGTTTAGACATGCTAAATTTATTAGGAAAGGGGGATATCTCTAAAGAATCTTTTGAGACAATAGTGGAATTATGTAAGAGATATTCCAGGGGATCTTCTAGGCATAATAAGCAGCATAAACGAAATAACCTGGAACGTGATGTCTTCGACAGAACTCAGAAGTCATCCAATGGGGGAGCTACACGGGCAGAGATAGGCAATCTTCTTGAAAACTTTAAAACAGAAATGATGAGCTCTATCTCTTCAGAGATTGACGTCTTGAAGGCCAAGCAAAGACAGGCAGTGGAGGATCTCACACTAGGGGTGTTTTGTCCCCGATGTAGAAAGACTCATCCACTGAAGGAATGCCCTCTTGACAAAGTACAAGTGTGTCAGCTGTGCGAGCTGAATCATGATATGAAAGAATGCCCCACGTTGCCCCAAGTGAAGGCTGTTCTGCAGGCATCAACTCCAGAGGCGGATTCAGCCTACTTCATTGCACAGAAGAAACCCTGGCAACCCCGGAATCAAGGTATGTCTCCCGATTCATTTCCATTTTTGAATAATTTGAATAATTGGAATACTAATATGCAAAATGTGAATACACAATTCCCTTCAAATTATGCTCAGTGGAATTCCCCTCAACCTGCAATGCAAGGATATAATTCATGGAGTCCTTGGACACAGCCTCCACACCAACCTACTTCATGGCCTCCTGGATGGAGGAACTTCCATCCTGGGAACCAGTTTCCTCAACCACCTCCACCTCAACAGTTACCGTATCCTCCATATCCTCAATTTCATCAATATCCTCAATACCCACCTCAGCAGTCGCAGCTGCAGCTGCAAAATAATCCTGTGCCTAACATACCAATACGGCCTCAGCTGCCTGCCCAACCTAACCCTAACCCAAACAATAAAACAGTCCAGCAATTGGAAGCTCTCAACATGCCAGCCTACTCTCTCTCCCCTGTACCTTGTAATGATATTCACTTACGGTCTGGAAAGATAGTAGAACGTGGAACTGCAGAAAATATTCCACCAACTGTGTATGACAAAGGAGAGAGTTCCCAGCATCCTTTTGATCCGGTTCCTATCATTGAAGATGCTGAGCATCCCTCAGATGGGAGGGCTGAAACATTAAACGATGAAATGGATAACACGCAGCCTACCCAGTTGGTAAGGCAACCACCTTACCCTGAGAGGTTGATGCTGCCACAAAGAGGGGGGCAACCTCAGTTCAATCTCTTAGGAGAGTTGAAGAACCTTTATGTTAAGATTCCCCTTTTACAAGCTCTTCAAGATGTACCTATCTACGCTAGAACTGTTCGGGACCTGTGCACTAAAAGACCGGGAAGGAAACCCAGAGATCCTCCTACTGTTCATGTTATAGGGAATTTATCCGCTTTAATGACTGGAAAAACCCCTATAACCAAGTATGAGGATCCCGGCAATCCTACTGTCACTGTACACATAGGACAAACGCAGATACCCAACGTACTAGTATATTTAGGAGCTGCGATCAATGTTATAACGATGGAGACTGTAAAGAAGCTCGGATTCACCAATATTAGACCGACCCCTACTATCTTAGAATTGGCAGATAGATCCACTATCAGACCCGAAGGGATTTTGGACGACCTTGTTATTTCAGTAGACTCATGGGAATACCCTGCCGATTTTCTGGTGTTACAACCTAAATCACAGCTGGGGGGACATCCATTGATTTTGGGGAGGCCCTGGTTGGCTACAGCCGATGCTTGTATCAGCTGTCGATCAGGATCTATGACTATATCTGATGGCATGGAAACCAAAAACCTCACCCTGTACCCTCCAGCACGGCCGAGTCTAGAAACTGAAACCTCCCTTTGGATAGAACAGGAAGAAGAGGAAGATGTTCAGCCATTACTAACAATAGGGAAGGCACTAACCTTCAAAAACGAAACAGAAGACGATGCCATTAATAATTTCATTAGCGAACCTGCTTCAGTAGACAAGGAAGTTTATCAACTCCTGAACAGTACCCTTGGTAAAAAAGAACAAGAACAGCTTACGGAGGAAGCACTAGCAAATGACACAAATGTAATCCCAGTATTGAAAAATTCGAGAAGTATTCCTATTGAGGTAGAACCTGGAAGAACTTTGAACATCAATCCTGGCCTCTCCTCAGAAGAACAAAAGCGCCTAACCAATCTCTTGAAGGAACGTAAGGGGGCATTCGCCTGGGAGTATACAGACATGAAGGGTATTCCTTCTAGTCTGTGCACTCATCATATTTATATTAAAAACGACTCCCGGCCTGTATGTCAACCCCAAAGACGCATGAACCCCAATTTGAGGGATATAGTGAAGGAAGAAATCCAGAAACTCTTGGAAGCAGGATTCATCTATCCTATCTCAGACAGTGAGTGGGTTTCCCCACTTGTAATTGTACCCAAGAAAAATGGTAAATGGAGAGTCTGTGTCGATTATAGGGAGCTGAACAAAGCTACACAAAAGGATCACTTTCCTCTGCCCTTTATTGACCAGGTACTTGATAACCTATCTGGGAATAATTTCTTCTCCTTCCTGGATGGGTTCAGTGGGTACAATCAAATTCAGATTGCTCCAGAGGATCAGGATAAAACCACCTTCACCTGCCCCTGGGGAACGTTCGCCTACAGGGTGCTTCCCTTTGGATTGTGCAATGCACCTGCAACGTTCCAAAGAGCTGTGATTGGCATATTTTCTGAACTGGTTAATGATAGCATGGAAGTTTTTATGGATGATTTTACTCCTTATGGCAGGGATTTTGAGGAAGCACTGGAAAACTTGAAGAAAGTTTTAATTCGCTGTGAACAGGCTCGCCTCTCACTAAGCACTGAAAAATGCCACATGATGATGAGTGAGGGAGTGGTATTAGGACATTTCATCTCTACTGATGGTATTCAAGTGGATCCTTCAAAAATTAAGGTGATAAAGAATATACCAACCCCTTCAACTCAGAAAGAGGTGCGAAGTTTTTTGGGACATGCTGGGTATTACAGAAGATTCATAGAAAACTTCTCCAAACTTGCTTCGCCTTTGTTTTCATTGTTAATGAAGGACGCACAGTTTGTATGGAGTACAGCATGCCAGACAGCATTTGATGAGCTTAAAGAGAAACTGTCCACAGCCCCTATTTTAAGGGGACCTAATTGGACCATACCTTTCCACATTTCTTCAGATGCTTCTGATACCGCCATTGGGGCAGTACTAGGACAGCAGGATGGTCAAGTACCTTATGCTATTTATTATGTTAGTAAAAACTTAGCCCCTGCTGAACTAAATTATACTGTTACTGAAAAAGAATTCCTTGCTATTGTTTATTCTATTAATAAGTTTCGGCATTACATTACTGGGTATCCTACATTTGTGCATACTGACCACTCTGCCATTAAGTATTTAATGAATAAACCTGTCACTAATGCCAGAGTAACCAGGTGGCTTTTATTATTACAGGAATTTGATATTACTATTATAGATAAACCTGGAAAAGAAAATGTTGTTGCTGATTTTTTATCACGATTTACTAACAGTGATGACAGTTCACCTGTTGAGGATGCTTTCCCGGATGAACATTTATTCGCACTCTCAGCTCATTCACCCTGGTATGCAGACGTTGATAATTATTTGGCTGCAGGGAAGCTTCCGCCACATATGTCTAAACGAGAGAAAAGAAAAATTATTCAGCAAAGTGCCAGGTATTGTTGGCTCAAAGGCCATCTCTTTTACACAGGACCTGATCTTGAAATTAGAAGATGTGTAAGGGAAGATGAGATCTTTCATATACTGAAGGCTTGTCACGATGAACCTTGCGGAGGACACTTTGCAGATAAAAGAACAGGACATAAGGCGTTGCGGATGGGCTATTATTGGCCGACACTGTTCAGAGATGCTAAAAAATATGTTCAGTCCTGTGACAGTTGCCAAAGGATGGGCCAACCTAATAAGACAGATCAGATGCCTTTACAGCCCCAAGTGGTACTAGAACCGTTTGATAGATGGGCATTGGACTTTGTTGGTCCTATCAACCCTCCTTCCAAACAGAAGGTTTACATCTTGGTGTGTACAGATTACATGACTAAGTGGGTAGAAGCTGTAGCTTTGGCTAAAGCAAATGACCAGGCGGTGATTGATTTCCTGTACAGTGAAGTTTTTACCCGTTTTGGAGTACCAAAGGAAGTAGTCACCGATGGGGGACCACAATTTATTTCACACCAATTTGAATCCTTGCTCCGGAAGTATCATGTGCAGCACAAGATAGCTTCACCTTATCATCCCCAGGCCAATGGTCAGGTGGAAAGCACTAATAAAGTTATCGAAGCAATCCTTACTAAAACAGTTAAAAGTCATCGAAGGGATTGGGCTGACAGACTTCCAGAATCACTGTGGGCATATCGCACGACTTGGCGCAACACCACGGGCTTTTCTCCCTATGATCTGGTGTATGGTAAGAGTGCCATCTTTCCAATTGAATTTGAGATCAAGACCCTGAAAACAGCCATTGAAATGAACCTGGATGTAACAGAAGCCCAGAAAAGAAGATTGAATCAATTAAATGAATTGGATGAAAAACGGTTAGCTGCGGTAGATCAGACTGTGCTGCTTCAGCAACAGAGATCTAATTGGCATGACCGATTCATCAAAAAGAAAATCTTCCGTGAAGGAGACTGGGCACTACTATATGACTCCAGATTCAAAAAGGATTTCAAAGGGAAATTACGCACAAGATGGCTGGGTCCATATTTGGTTGACAGAGTATTTGACAACGGCACTGTTCGCCTGGTCACCATTGATGAAAACCGTATACCATTACTTGCTAATGGCCACAGATTGCGACTGTATCGGAAGCCCATTTCGAAAGATGCATTCATTTCACAGATTGCTGCTGATCCCAACTACCAATTGGCACCAGAGCAGGAACATTTTTCTACCTTTGCCAAATCTTAAAATGAAAATCATATTTGCTGTACATAAATAATTTCTTGCTGTAGCGTATAGTTGTCGTTTTCTTTCTCTTTGCATTTGATCTCTTTGCTTGCTGTTGTCTTTTAAGAAAAAATTTTCAGGGAAGCGCCAGGAGAACGATCAGTTTGGGGTCCATAATGAAAATCTCTCTGTGCTGCCCTTGTGTTAAAAAAAAAAAAAAAAAAAATTCGGCAGCTGCAACATATTTTCCGGCAGCTGCAACATATTTTCCGGCGGCTGCAACATATTTTCCGGCAGCCGTATATCCTTTTTCCGGAAACCATATTCTCCATTTCCCGGTAGCCATAATGACCTTTCCGTCAGCCATCAATCTTTTGCGGCTGCAACATTCGCGGCTGCAACATCGGCGGCTGCAACATCGGCAGCTGCAACATCGGCGGCTGCAACATTTGCGGCTGCAACATCGGTGGCTGCAACATTCGCGGCTGCAACATCGGCGGCTGCAACTCCAGTTTTCGCGGCTGCCACTTCATCGTCCCCATGGTTGCCACCTCATTCACCAGCTATGGCCACCTCATCTCCCACGGCTGCCATTTCATTTTCCGCAGCTGCCACTCCACTTACCAGCCACGGCCATTTCACTTCCCGGTAGCCGTAATGTTTTTTCCATCCGCCGTCAAATCATTTCCGGCAGCTGCAATTCCGGCAGCTGCAATCCCGGCAGCTGCAACATCGGCGGCTGTAACTTCGGCGGCTGCAACATCTTTTTCCCGCAGTCGCCACATCATTTCCCGACTGCCACATTATTTCCCGACGACTGCCACCTCATTAACGAAGTCACCTCCACATCATTTCCACCTAGCTGCCATTTCTTTCCAGCGGCTGCGACATATTTCCCATAGTCGTAAAATCTTTTCCCGCCAGCTGTAAGTTTTTTCCCGCCGCCGTAAAATTTTTCCGTGACAGCCGTAATTTTTCCTGATATCGTGAATCTTTTTCCGGCTGCCGCGAATTCTTTTCCGATGGCTGTAACTTCTTTCCTGCCAGCTGCAACAAGCTTTTTCATCGGCCGTGTGATCATTTCTTTGGCAACTTGCAGTGGTAACTCCCGTGTTAACAGAAGGATTGTTCAACCTGCTAATTATGATGCTGATTCATCCCAGTCCTGCCGGCGAAGTCATCATTTTAACCCGAAGGATGCGACGCCTTGTGTTTTACCGGCGAAGGAAATCAGTGCCTTATCCGAGTCATCATGATTCCACGTCTGACTGTGCACGCGTTCGGCTCTGTGACGTCACCAACTCCATGCTCCACCAGTTTCCGCAGCCTTCCGACGCACAGTTTTATGAGGTATGGCTTTCATTTATCACGTGATTAAGTATTGATATCATGTAAACGAGATTGGCCGTACCTTCGCTCGTACCACCATTTATATCTGATTAAACCTTTCCCTCGTACGACGTAATTTTAATAACTGCCACCTTCCCCAATTCGGCATGAAAATTTTAAACTCCTCTCTGCGCTTAACTTTCCGAATTAGTTCATTCGCTCAACGTCTCCGCTCAACGATTCGTGCATTCTCCGCGCTGCAACTTCCATTCTGGATCCTGTACTCTGTCGAACAGCAGTTCTATCTTGCAGCCAAGACCATGGGCATTCCAGTTCGCCATGAACCTTTCAATACCCGGGAACTTAGACGGAATCCGCAGGTTCTGGCCATTTTTCAAGCTGCTGGCTGGGTCGAGTTCTTTGAACGATTGGACGGATTCGATCGGGACGCAGCCCTGCAATTCGCATTGAATCTTACTAAAACACACTCCACGGGTGTGGGGGCTGTGTATAGATGTTTCGGAGGTCATTATATCCGAGGTTACAGCTATCCCGTTGGTGGGAAAACCTTGGTTTAACCGTCGAGTCCCTGCAACGGTTGCACGGGAAGAATTTTTACTTCCAGGGGAGCAAGTTGAAGCATCCAGGCGAGGGATTGCATTGAAGTCACTTCCGCAGCCATGGGACCAGGTTGCTATCTTCCTCAAGAAATACATAACTTGCGAAGGTAGATACCAAACTGTGTACAACTCTGAACTTCCTTTGCTTTCTCATCTCCGTCATGGCATTTTGTTAAATATTCCATTTTATCTATTGCATGATTTGCGCCATATGGCAACATTCGTTCAATCTGCAAAGCACCCATTATCCTCCCTCACTCACCATGGCCTTATTAAGCTAATTATTATAAGAACCCTGGCCCAACATAATATAACATGGGAGCAATTCATTACCCGACCACAGCAACCTGTTCCCTTGAGGGTCATTCCATTACAGCAACTACCAGTTCCGCCACAACAGGAGGACCGGAGTTCCTCCAGTGAAGTTGGGGGGAGGGATGAAACGGAAGAAGAGCAACAGAGGGCACAGGCAGGACCATCCGGGAGGAATGAAACGGAAGAAGAGCAACAGGGTGCACAGGCAGGAACATCAGGGGTTGACAAAACCACAGAGGAAGAACAACCCGAGGCACAGGCAGAGCCATTTGAAGTATATGAATCCCCAGCACAAGCAGAACCAGTGGGGGATGACACTGCATTTGAAGGAGAGCGAGGGGAGGCTCAAACAGAGCTGTTAGGGGACAATGTAGATGAAACCCTCGCGCGGAAAACCTAGATAACAGGGCAGCTCCGACAGCAGAAGGTGAAATTGGAGCAGCATCAAAAGCTGCGACAATGGAACCTGAAGATGACGGAGCCAGAGCAATGGAAGACGACATTGAGCTGGTCACAATCGAGTCTTCACCGGAATGGGTAGGAGGAGGAGCTGTGATTGAAGAAGAACAGCAGGGGGGTCAGGGAAATGTTCCTTTAACTTCAGTCTTACCTCCCTATATTCCAGCTCCACGAGAAGAAACATTACAGAAAGGAAAGTCACAAAAGAAAACGCCACAGAAAAGGAAAAGGGCCACCAATGAGTTTGATTTAGTGGCATCAATTAGAAGGAAGCGAACTCGGTCAATTACAGCAGCAGAGGCAAAGAACAAAATGGGAAACCTTAGAGACACAGGTTGAGCCCCCAATCCTTACACCAAAACCGAGGGATGCCCCACAAGGACCAGCGGAGGAAGAACCTGGAGTTGAGGGACTCTTGTATGAAAATGCAATGCTGAAAGAGGACCTCCAAGCACTTAGAAGGGAGCTGGAAACATGGAAGGAAGTCTGCAGAAAGCAGGGTGGAAGGAAGATGTATACATTAATAGAGGCTGCAGACCAAGTGGAGGAATCAGCTTCTGCTGGAGCTGGAGAAAAGGATGAGCGAATACTCTGCCCCACCTGTGGGGAGATCTTTGAGGAAGCAGGCCATAAAATTTTACTTAGCACTTATTCAGCACAACAGCCTGTAGCCACAGAAGGGGAAGCAGTGGAGAAAAAGGATGCTGCAACACAAGAACCAGCACCTTTAAACATCCTTGCTGCAGCCGCTACTTCCCACGATGCAGAAGTTATAGAACAGATGGGAGAAGAACAGGGAGTGGAGGATGCCCTGGAAATTTATGAGGAATGTATGGCAATCCCAAATTGCTCCCACAATACAGAAATCATAGAACAGATGGGAGAAGAACAGGAAATGAAGGATGCTCTGGAGCTTATAAAAGAATATGGTGAGACTCCAGAATGTTCCCTTGATACAGAGATCATGGAGCCAAAGGATACCCTGGAGGATAGTGAAGAATTTTGTGCTGTAACCCCAGAACGTTCCTAGGACACAATAATTTTAGAAGAAGAAATGGAAAGGCAGGACAGTGATAAGTTGGAACAGGATGCTGCAACACAAGAACCAGCAATCCTGAATTTGACCGCCCAACCGACTGAGCAGAAAGGAGAAGAAGCTGGGACAGAGAATATTCTGGCATTCAACGATGAACTCTGGGTGGTGACCCCAGAAAGCTCTCATGATACAGAACTCATAGAAGAGGAGCTGCAGCAAAAGAAGGATGAAGAGGTAAGCCAGGATGTTGTCACACAAGAACCAACATCCTTGGATACTGCAGCAAGAACCCCTGAATTGCAGTTGGGAGATAACCCGGGAGTAGATATCATTCCTGATACACAATGGAGTGATGATGAACAGGTACAGACACCCTGCTCAGGTGACACTGAAATCTTGGAGGAGGAGCTGCAAATTGAAAAGGATATCCAATCTCAGCAGCCAAATGACAAAGAAGACACTGTTACACAAGAACCAGTGTCTCCAAAAGCAATAAAAGCAGCTGCTGAAGAAGGTTTAAGGGATGTTGCTGTTACACAAGAACCAGCAACTCCCTTGATAAGATTAGATGCGCTGGAAGACACTGTCCCACAAGAACCAGTGCTTCCACCTCCTACAGGTGTCATTGAGTTGGATTCAGATTGAGTGTGTCTTTTCAACTTCCCCAGGCATAGCATAAGAGAACTGCAGAAAGATCTCCACCACATCAAGTGCATTCTCAGATACTAGCAAGTAGCAGTGGAAGGGGAACAGTGAAGTTGGAAGATGCCGGGCTGCTCACAGAAGCTTTCCACAAAGATAGAGGGGATGCCTGATTTATCTACATTCTTTCCTCTTGCCTGGGCAAAGTTTAGTGCATTATTCGGATGCAGGTTGTTGCATGAGGACATGCAACAGGATAGTTGGGGGGAGATGTTGAGCCCAGAATTGGCCCTTTTTGACCATCATTTATCATCTTCCCTTCCCTTGTCTTACACCAATTACCTTGGCAATCCAACTTATTGTCTTTATCTATTCCCCAAATTACCAAGGTATGGCCGATTATTGTTTTATTGTGTTAATACTTATGATTGTGATGATTAAAGCTGTGCATCTCTTAATCTGTGCTAACATGATGCGATTTATGAAGGTAGTAAGACAATAGACTGCAGGAAGATCGGAGCTGAACAAGTCATGAAGGAACGTTCATCGCTTGTGGAAGGTTCCTTGGGGCTCAAATCGTCAATCAAGGCACAGTCGTAGCAGGGCAGCTGTAACAGAAGAACTATCTTAAGTATGTCGCTTCTCAAATCCAGCTGTGAGCTGGAAGGACCGTCACTCTTGGGACAATTTATACTTCTCTCATATTTCAGTTCTGCCACGCATTGTAACAGCTAGATTATTTAGGGCGCCTGAAGATCAGAGATCTTCATGGCTGCCCAATTATAGGTTTAGATGTTGCAATTGTATGTATAAGTATGGGAAATTGCCTCGACTAAGGGGTTGGACAGCAATTAATTAATTCATCTGGTATTAGCAGTCAAGCCGAAACTGTGTACTCATCCTTCTGTTAATATAAGGAGTTGCTTCTGAGTTAAAGAGAGTGTTGTTCAACCAGCGTCTCTGTGTGAAGACTGGGCCCGTCTTCCACAGAGATTGCTGTGTTAATTTAGGATTTCATTTTTCTTGTTGTGTGATGCTTAATCTTTCTTTTGTACGCAGCAGCAACATTCCTTGTGTGGATTTCTCAGTAAATGATTTATTCGTGAGATTGGTGAATGGTATCGAATAACAGTCGACTGAGTTAGGTTCGTTTTATATATTTCAATTTCTGTTCACACTACTGTGTTCATCCTACAGCTGAGACGTAATCCCAGGAACCCTTACAAATTGGCTTTCCTGTTATGTGTTGATTGATTTATATTTTGCAATCCAGTTTCTTAGAACAGTTGCTTTAATCTCTTTTATCAAATTCTAGAGTAATGTTCAGGTCATGCTTTATGATTCCCAGCTTGATTAAATTAGACAGTTGATTATTTTAGAATGTAATTGAGATCTTCTTCCTGCAATCGTTGATTAGATCTGATATTAATTCTGCTTGATGCATAATAGAAAAGAATTGTAATACAGCAGTTAGAAGGCAATTGGGATTGCGCAGATTCTTGGGATGAACATAGATGATAGAAGATAAAAGTATTCACTTCTAATGGTTTTGTGTTTAAGCATATATTGTGCACTTGTCCTTTGAAATAAAAAGACTTCCTCGGGTTGACAATAAATTTCATACGCTCTGTGTGTTTGATATTTAATTATCTGCAATTAGAGTGCTTGACAGACCTAACTCTATATAGACAAATCATTGGGTCATTGATCTATTTAACAAATACTAGGCCAGATATATGCTTTGCTGTGAATACTCTAAGTCAGTATCTAGTAGAACCTAGAAAGGTTCATTTAATAGCTGCAAAGCATGTGATGAGATACCTAAAAGGTACATTGGATTTTGGTCTATATTATCTTGGAGGTCATGAACTCAGGTTACATGGTTACTCAGATTCTGATTGGGCAGGAAGTGTCTCAGACAGAAAGAGTACATCAGGTGGATGTTATGGTCTTGTATCTGCCATGATCTCATGGTTCAGCAAGAAACAATCTAGTGTGGCCCTCAGTACTGCTGAAGTAGAATATATAGCTGCCTGCTCTGCCAACTGTGAAGCAGTATGGCTTCGGAAGCTATTATCTGGAGTGTTTGACTTAGAAATGGATCCCACTGTGATTATGTGTGACAATCAAAGCTGCATTAAGATGACAGAAAATCCTGTATTCCACGATAAGTCAAAACACATAGAGATCTGATCCTTTTATATACGAGATATGGTGCAAAGAGGAGCTATCAAGCTCGAGTATGTAAGCACTGAGGATCAAATTGCTGATATCTTGACCAAACCTCTGTCTCGAGTGAAATTTGAATACTTCTGAAACAAGCTTGGTGTGGTTCAAAAGGACCCTCCTCGAAAGGGGGAGTAGTATAGTCACTAATGATGAGATTGCCTCATCGAACACAAGGTCGATGATAAGGTTACCTGCTCACCACACCTAGATACTTAGAAATCTTTAGATTTAGGACTCTTATGCTTAGAATACTTAGTTTTTACAAATACATGCTTTTGATGTTAGATGTATTAGTGAGAATACATGTTTTTGATGATAGATGTATTAGTGAGAATACATGCTTTTGATGTTAGATGTATTAGTGAGAATACATGCTTTTGATGATAGATGTATTAGTGAGAATACATACTTTTTGATGATACATGTATTGATTAAATGTACTTGTATGGTTGAGGATACTTGTACCTGTATTGATGAGAATACATGTAAGGATTGGATCATCCTTGAACTTAAGTTCTAAAGAGAGTCGTAGACATGATGTCTCCGAGAATGAAGTCCTTGGTGGACATGATAGGATTGCATCATCCTTAAGAGAGACGTAGACATGATGCCTCCGAGAATGAAGTACTTGGTGGACATGATAGGATTGCATCATCCTTAAGAGAGTCGTAGACATGATGTCTCCAAGAATGAAGTCCTTGGTGGACATGATAGGATTGCATCATCCTTGAACTCAAGTTCTAAAGTGAGCCATAGATAGGTGTCTCTGAGAAAGAAAAAGGATTGGATCATCCCTGGACTTCAGTCCTAAAGTGAGCCGTAGACAGGTGTCTCCGAGAAAGAAAAAGGATTGGATCATCCCTGGACTTCAGTCCTAAAGTGAGCCGTAGACAGGTGTCTCCGAGAAATAAAAAGGATTGGATCATCCCTGGACTTCAGTCCTAAAGTGAGCCGTAGACAGGTGTCTCCAAGAAAGAAAAAGGATTGGATCATCCCTGGACTTCAGTCCTAAAGTGAGCCGTAGACCGGTGTCTCCGAGAAAGAAAAAGGATTGGATCATCCCTGGACTTCAGTCCTAAAGTGAGCCGTAGATAGGTGTCTCCGAGAAAGAAAAAGGATTGGATCATCCCTGGACTTCAGTCCTAAAGTGAGCCATAGACAGGTGTCTCCGAGAATGGAAGATAGGACTGCATCGTCCCTAGACCTTGGTTCAAAATGTACGTGATGGGATTGCATTGTCCCTAGACATGAGACTTGTCTTAAATTGATAAGGACTGATCATCCTGGAATTGGATAGGGATTGCATCGTCCCTAGACATGAGACTTGTCTTAAAGTGATAAGGACTGATCATCCTGGAACTGGATCGGGATTGCATCATCCCTAGACATGAGACTTGTCTTAAATTGATAAGGACTGATCATCCTGGAACTGGATCGGGATTGCATCATCCCTAGACATGAGACTTGTCTTAAATTGATAAGGACTGATCATCCTAGAACTGGATCGGGATTGCATCGTCCCTAGACATGAGACTTGTCTTAAATTGATAAGGACTGATCATCCTGGAACTGGATTGGGATTGCATCGTCCCTAGACATGAGACTTGTCTTAAATTGATAAGGACTGATCATCCTGGAACTGGATCGGGATTGCATCGTCCCTAGACATGAGACTTGTCTTAAAGTGATAAGGACTGATCATCCTGGAACTTGATCTGGATTGTATCATCCATGGACCTATGTCCTAAAGAGAGCAGGATTGATCATCCTATAAATTTATTGGATGTTGATGATCGTGTGATGATGATGCTGATGATCGTGTGATGACGATGCTGATGATCGTGCGATGACGATGCTAATAACATTGATGTTCCAGTAACTGGTTGAGTTACTGATAATGATGAATTGAAGAAAGCTTCCGATCATTTATAGATGTATCATGTATGATGTAGTCGATGACTCCTTGCTTCTGCAGATGTTGTTATAATATCCTTCTCGTTAAGGGGGAGTGTTGAATATTGTAACTTCTAAGAATATTATAATTTGTACATTATTATTCCGGAGATGTTTCATCCCTCCGAGGTAACCCTATCATGTATCCGGAGATGATTATTCCTCCGGGTATTTGTGGTAACTAGGGTTATTAGACCCACCATGTGGGGGTCGGCCCTGATCTTATATTTTAGGGGTTATTAGACTTCTCCAGGAGAGGTCGGCCCCATTAGGTATTTTGGTCAGTCGGGATTTAGTATAAATAGAGGAGGTGAACTCCTCATTAGACATACTTGCACAACTCAGAAAAGTAGCGCACTTGTCTGGGAGATCTGCTAAGGAGGTAGAGAAGGAGGGAGCACATCTTGTATTTTGGTTGATCATCTTATTGAGGAAAGCTTTGCTGGGTTTTCTACCCCATGAGGGTTTCCCAGGGTAAATTCTGTGTCTATCTTGTGATTATGTTTCTTTCAGTGATCTTGCTAGTCTATTTGGTTTAAACTTAACATTCTGGAGACCTGAGTGGAATACCGCAATCCATTCAGTAACCGAAGGATACCTTTCGCAGTTCTCGGGGTATCCCTGTATGGGGGTACTGCGGTAAAAGGACCAAACGACAGATTCACCTTTTCTGAACGTGTCATGAACGGGGTATCTTAGTTGCCTTTCTTCTAGGATTGACTACCCGGTGTCCCTCTCGGTAGGGGGGTATCTTTAGCCACTTGGCTCTCCTATCCATATTGTATGACTTGTATTTCATCACCTTGCAAAGGATATGTCTAGTTGAGTCAGAATACTATTTAGTTAGGTGTTTGCATGCTCCCTTACCTCCTTTTGTTCTAGTGGGTCCACTATTTTTATTTTTTAGGAAACCTGCTGCTTGTTGGTATTCTGACCATTTTTATTGATACTCCACTTATTGTAGCACAGCTGTTACAGTGGGTGTTTTGAGTTGGTTGTTGGCCTGAGTGCCATATTTTTTGAGCTCTCCTTCTGCACACTTGGTTGCATTAGGGTTTTTGAGCTATTTTTCACTCAACACAACCCCCCAGATATTTGACACCATCTGTCACCATTGAGTCCCCGAGACATTCTTGGCGCCTCAGGGGTGAGCCCCCATAGCACGGTTCACTTGACACCACCCGTGATAGACTTAGATCTTCATCACTTGATACCACTCATAATAGATCTCGAGCTTTGTCAGTTGACTCCACTCGTCAATGGCATAGAACTCCGTCACCTGATCTAGACGTCCCCTATTTTACCTCTAATTCTGAGGCAGAGTCCGAGAACCCCATTTACACTGCACCAACTAGCCCCATGGCTGGCGTGACTTCCACCCCTTTCTTTATAGGGACCATTGGTGGAGCATCCACCACTACGCCAGCTACTACACCTCCTTTGGGTATGCCCTCAATGGGGCCCCCCTCTACCATTCCGATCACTGTACCCATTCCAGCAGCTAGCATTCCGTTAGCCACTCCATCAGTGACTCACAATACACTTGGCGGTGCAGGACCGTCCCATACCACTTTAGTTCCTCCACTTGGGGGCAACATCCCAAACTTTTCCCCTCCACTTGGGGGCATTGGCCCCAACATGGTCACACCCACTAGTATGTCACATCCTTCTATTAGTTTGCCATTCATGGCTAGCCTCAACCTTCCTGACCTAGCCAAACTGACTAACGATCCCATCAGACACGACCCTGCGTGGCCTCACATGCCCACCAAGCTCCCCTCTGACATCCCTAAGTTTGAGGGAAAGGCAGGTGAGGACCCCCAGAACCATATTATGTCCTTCCATTTATGGTGTTCCTCCAACTCCATCGTGGACGATAGTGTCCGCCTCCGTCTGTTACAGCGCACCTTCACTGGCTCTGCAGCTAAGTGGTATATCGAACAGCCCCATGGGACCCATGCCACCTTTACTTCCCTTGCCTCGACCTTCTTGCAGTTCTTTCAGTTACTTGTCCGCTATGACGCAGGAGTTGAGATCCTACTGTCTTGCAGACAGAACACAGCCACCCACATCACTGACCACATTCATGAGTGGCGTCGACGTCGCAGCCTCTACAAGATCAAGTTAGACGACCGTATCTTCTTAGATTGGTTCCTAAAATCCCTCCTTCCTATCATTGCCAAGGATGTGGCATCCGAACGACCCCAGTCTGAAGAAGAGGCCATCCTCAAAGCCCAGCAATTTGACCTCATTTACGCCCAGTCGGGTTATCTCTATACCATCATACCTGACGCCCCTCACGGCGATTCCTCCCAACACGATGCATCGGGGGCATCCCATGTCGTAGACGGAATCATTGGTCATATTGCCTCGCATCCCCAACCCTTTTCCATAGCACGTCCTAGCCATGGCCCTGACCTTTCGTGAGCTACATCACAGTCCGGTGCGACCAATTCGTATGCTCCCATGGCACATCACCACCATTCCCACGGACCCTCATGTCCACCTCAGTGCTTTGGACACGCGCCCCCCGCCTATGCCCCCCCAGTCGCACCTCAGCCGTATTACCATCCACAGGCTACACCAGCTCCTGTGACCTCTCAAGCCCAACCTGCTTATTACCCACCACAGGCAGCCCCTGCAGCCAACCCACAAGCCGCTCCGCAGACATATCAGCAACCCCCACAAGGTTTAGCACCTGCGTAGCCTCCACCTACATATTATCCTCCGCACCCTGCTCCAGCACTTGCGTAACCCCAGAACCGACCTGCTGCCTAAGGTCAAGTATACGCCCAACAAAATTAGCAACAAAACCAAAACAACCAGCGTCAACAGGGCCAGCAAAACTGTCGCAAAGGCCATAACCGTGGGAACAAACCTCCTCCCAACCAAGGTGGTCAACCTCCCAATCCCCCAGACAACAATAATGCGGCACCTGCCAACCAAAACCCTGATCGGCCACCCAAGCAGGCCAGAAACCCTAACTTGAGAACTAAGCATCCTTGTTCTATTTGCGGGGTCTATGGCCACTACACACATGCTTTCCCACATTTGGAGTGAGCTCGGAAACTATGGGTTGATGATTCCCATCGCCAAGGGCATGCAGTTCCTGAAGCGCTGCCCAACCCCCCACCCCCTCAGCAGCCACCTTTGGTACTTCAAAACCCCTTACCAACTCAAGGCGTAGTGAACACTCAGCTGTTGGCTCCCCCTCAAGGCAACGCGCCGCCACAACAACAGATCACGTATGCTGCTCTTGATCAACCCATGTTCGACTCAAGTACTCACCACTTGTTGATGATGTTGTTTGCTGATGTCAACCTCCAAACCCATCGGAACCAATATGGCTCCACCCCTGAAGCCCCTCCCACTGACAAAAACACTAACGCTTATCCCACTGATCAAACGTTACATATACCTCCGGCTCCACTGGATGGTGTCACCAAAGCACCTCGCTTTCCACTTCGTCGTCTTAATAATAACCCCAATGCTCGTGCTGCATCAAATTACAACATTGTAGATGACTTAGCCCAATCTCCCGCGGCCATGTTCGCGTTAGAAGTCTTAAAAAACTATCCATCTCAGTGCAAGACTTTATTCTCCGCCATTGGTGCTATTGACCCAAATGATTCACAACTGATGGCATTCAATTTAGGCCAATCCGAATCATGCCTGCCTTCCACTTTAGCGTTCCAAGTTTCTGTTTCCGTTCGGAATCTTGTCATCCATCGGTGCATCATCGATGAAGGTGCCTCTACATGCGTCATGTCCACATTCGTTTGGCAGAAGTTGGGATCCCCTACTCTCCAGTAGTCCACTACTGCGTTGCGAGCCTACGACGACCGTTCAGCTCAACCCCAAGGCCTATTAGCTAACGTCCCCATCCAGTTGGCTGGTAAAACCGTTCTCATTGACATAGAGGTCATCAATGCCCAACTTGATTATAACCTCTTACTTGGCCGCAGCTACATGTATGCCATGAAGGCGGTTGCCTCCTCCATTTTTCATACCATGATGTTCCCCCATGACGGACACATGGTCAAGGTCGACCAACTCACCTACTATGATCCAAATGCCCCCGCTGCACCCGAAAATGTTCTCCCCATGGTTGAACAACCTGTTAATGGTGCCGCTACCTCGTTTGTTTCCTCCGTGGGACCGCGAGTTTACTTAGATCCACCGATGACATCAACATTCCAATCCATTCCTCCCCCATCATCTACACCTGAAGTATCTGATCTATGTACCCTTTCCCACAATACACAAACACCTAACAATCAACCGCCCTTGTTGCCTAAACCACCATTGGTACCTAGCCACATTGGTGTTACACCCATCCACACAATCCCCTTCCTAGTCCCTCCCTCGGGAGTAGTAAGCGCCCCAGTTATGGCTACCCTTAGCCTCCCTGGGTTAACCTTGGGATTACCCGTATGGTATCTTTCGCCTCCCGTTCCCCTGCTGACACCCAATGTCGTCCTACAACCGGTGCAACCCATGGCTACTACTAGTCAACCACCTCCCGGTGTCACTACCCCTTTGTCCTCTACGAATCCCCCCCCTCTTATCAAGCACACTGGGGGCAGAGGCCCACAACCATACACTGCTATACCTCCTCCCAAGACAGTTAAACCCCCTCCCGTTTTTCGTGCTCCCCCCAAATGCTCGTTGTGCGATGAGTTCGGCCATCCGACTCACCAATGTCCACAGTTACCTGCATTACAGGAACACATGCAGATGCTTGACGATGACCCCAACATCCCGGTTGTCGAACTCGACCCAACCCCCAAGCCTCGTGATAAATCGATACGCACCAACCACCCTTGTGCCATATGCGGCACTTACAGCCACTTCTCACATCACTGTCCTGATCTCCCAGATTACAGAGCAGCTCTCTACGAGATGAATAATTTGGACCTTGAGACGGCGCCCCCCACAATTGAGGAGATCCACCCCTCGGTATCATCCCCGTCTGGCGAGATTAATACCATTTATATGATCTCTTCCACCACCATTCCCTCGTCAACCGATTTGACAACCCACACTTTCCATACTGATGAGGAGATTCTCAAGGCTCTCACTGCCCCAGATTATCCCTGGGATGACATGCACCATCGTTCCTATTTCCTCCCAGAAGAATCTTCCTCTAGTACAGCTATCCAATTCGCGATTGAGTCCAAAGATTTCCTTCCCACCAAATTCGACTGGTTTAAGGATCCTATTCCTGCTCCTGATGCCTTTGAGGAAGGTAACATGGCCAACATCTTTCCCATTATCCACATAGATATCTCTGCCCCCGGAGGTGCCCCTGAACTCATCACTTTAGGAGCCTCCTGCAGTGAGTCTGAGATTGAGGAGTACAAAAAACTCTTCCAAGAATTCCCTGATGTCTTTGCCTGGTCCTATACCAAAATGCCCGGTCTTGACCCCGCCATTATAGAGCACCACATTGACACATGGCCTGATGTACCCCCCATTCGTCAGAAACAGCGTCCCATTCATCCTTCCAAGCTACCCACTGTTAAAGCCGAGGTCGAGAAACTTCGCAAAGCAGGATTCATTTATCCTATTGCTTATACCACCTGGGTTTCAAACCCCGTTCCAGTTAACAAAAAACAAGGCACCATTAGAGTATGCACTGAATTCCGTGATTTAAACCGAGCTTGCCCCAAGGACAACTTCCCCACGCCATTTATTGACCAACTCATCGATGCGTGTGTGGGGCATGAAGTCCTCTCTTTCATGGACAGTTTTTTCGAATACAACCAGATTCAGATCCGAAAGGAGGATCAGTACAAAACTGCCTTTACCACCCCATGGGGAACCTTTTCCTACTGCGTCATGCCTTTCGGCCTCAAAAATGCTGGTGCCACCTTCCAGCAGGCCATGACCTATTGTTTTCACGACTTGGTCCATATCCTGCTAGTTTATCTTGATGAACTTACAGCTCGTTCTCGGAAACGATCAGACCACCTTAAAGACCTCCGGCAAGTTTTTCTGTGTTGTCACAAATATAAAATCCGCTTGAAGCCACACAAGTGTGTCTTTTGCGTTCCGGCAGGCCAGTTGTTAGGTTTCATTGTTTCCCAAAAAGGAATTGCTGTCGATCCCCTAAAGGTTCAAGCCATTTTAGACCTTCCCTCTCCTCGCACGCTTCGGCAACTCCAGAGTCTGCGGGGGCGGTCCGATTTCCTTCGACGCTTCGTTCCTTATTATGCCACTAAAGTTGATGGATTCTTACACCTGCTTCGTACCCACGTACCCTTTGTTTGGGATGAGCAAGCGGAAGCTGCGTTCGAAGCCCTCAAGAAAGCTCTCACACAAGCCCCTTTGATCTCCCCTCCGGATTTCTCTCAGGACTTCATCCTTTACGTCTCGACATCCGACCATGCCGTGTCTGGAGTCTTGGTTCAAGAAGACGCCTCTCACCAAGAGCATGTCATTTATTACGTCAGCCAGGCCTTGTCTGGACCACCCCTACGTTACCCATACGAGGAAAGATTAGCCCTAGCTGTAGTCTTTTCCGTCCAAAAATTGCGACACTACATTTTGCTCAGTCATACCACAGTTGTCGCCGACTCCAACCCTATGGTCTATCTCCTCACCTAGCGGCTCCTACAAGGTCGTATTGCTAAATGGGTCATTATCCTCCAGGAATATGACCTCATTTTCAGAACCCCTAAGAGCACTAAAGCCCTCGCGCTTTCCCAGCTCATCACTGATCTTCCCTCCCTTCTGTCGTCCCAACAAATCTCCGATGAGTTACCCGACAATCACTTATTCACTATATCATCTGATGACCCATGGTACGGTGATATTTTGTTATACCTTTGCACGCAGAAGTTTAGACCCAAAGTCAACCATGATGGACGCCATCGTATCCGTCATCAGGCCTCTCGATATCTCCTCTTAGGCGATGTCCTTTACCGGCGAGGGGTCGACACGATTCTTCGTCGTTGCCTTACCCACGAGGAAGCTGAACATGCCCTCAATGACTGTCATAGCGGTGCCTGCGGCGGCCATTTCTCTGGGATGGCCACCGCCCAAAAGGTCGTCCACGCCGGATACTTCTGGCCCACACTTTTCACCGACTGCATCATTGCAGTCAAGCATTGCCATAATTGCCAACTTTTTGCCCCCAAGGCCCGGACACCACCTGCTCCGTTACATCCAGTCGTCACCGTTGGTCCATTTTGTAAGTGGGCCATCGACTTCATGGAGTGTAGACCCCCATCTGCCAACGGCCATAAATAGATCATTGTCACCATCGATTACTTCACCAAATGGGCCGAATCCATGCCTACCTTCAATTGTACCACTGACACCGCTGCCCGTTTCTTTTTTAACCACGTTATCACTAGATTCGGGGTTCCTAAACAGTTGGTCTCATACCATGGTTCACACTTCGAAGATTCCGTTTGGCGCGAGTTATCCACCCTCCTCAAGTTCGAACATCAGTTCTCCTCTGCTTACTACCCCCAAGGGAACAGCCAAGTAGAGGCCATTAACAAAATTCTCAAAACCATCCTTCAACACACTGTTGATCGGCATAAGTCCAATTGGCACCACATGTTGTTCCCCACCTTATGGGCTTACCATACCTCTACCAAGACCGCCATTGGTTTTACCCCGTTTCATTTAGTTCACGGTGTAGAGTCTGTACTCCCCATCGAGTGTCAGATACCTGCCTTACACATCGTCGTCGAGCTTCTTCTCGACACCTCCCCACTTGAGCAACATCTGCTATCCCTTGAACAAGCTGATGAAGACCGTCGTGCCACTCTCCAGACTATTGAAGCCACCAAGAACCGCTCCAAAGCTGGTTACGACAAACATGTACACCCTCGAACTTTCCATGAAGGGGACCTCGTCCTCGCCTATGACCAAGCCCATGACAAAACTGGCAAAGGAAAGTTTGAATCCATGTGGCAAGGCCCTTACATCGTGTAGACCTGCTTCGGCAAGGGGGCATACATTTTAACTGACTCAGAAGGTCACCCTTTGCGCAACCCTCGTAATGGGTTGTATCTTAAGTGTTTCTATCCTTAGAATAACTCGCGGCCCCATTGGTCCGCATTGTACAGTTTGCTCTCTTTTTTGTTTTTCACATTTTTTACCGCGATCTTACGTTCATCATTTTTGCATGATCACAGATGGACCCTCTCCCACCTCATTACATTGGCTTCGCTGATGGAGCAAGCCGCTGGTCTCCAAACCTGGCCTCTGCAGCATGGGTCTTATATTCCCCTTCACACGACTTGATTCACCTTGATGAAATATGTATAGGCGCTGCTACCAATAACCAGGCGGAGTATGATGCTGTGACCGGTCTCCTGACTGCTGTCCTCCAGATGGGCATTTGTCACCTTCATGTGTTCCTTGACTCCCAGTTACTTGTCTCCCAGCTCAACAACTGCTACCAGGTACGTGATCCCTGTCTCTTTAGGAAATTCCTGTGCACAAAACAACTCGGCCGACAATTTGAATCCATAACATTCACCCATGTCCCAAGAGCTCAAAATAGTGTTGCAGATCAAATGGCTAACAACATCCTAGATTGGCACATCAATCACACCATTTAAAACCTCCATCATGCATCACATAACATCTCATCAAAAAATATATAAAAACCCAAAAAGATTGCAAGGGGAATCCACGTGCCTATCATCACATAAACATTTGCATCCATGTGCAATAAAAACTAAAAACACATTCATGTACAGGGGCATCCACGTGCCTAATCCTACTGTTGCATCCATGTGCAATGCATCACATATAATACACAAGGGGCATCCACGTGCCCATCACCCTATGCTACTTGCATCCACGTGCAGTACACACATACAACACACCATAAGCGCATCCACGTGCATATATATATATCAAAAAATACATGTCCATATGCTACACATGTCCTGAGTACCCCCGTACTCATCTATACACAAAAAATATCTATACATCTCATAAGATACATGCCGGAGTTACAAAACTCGGGGGGAGTCCCCTGCACTCCCTAATAAGAGTCATACCCTGCATCACTGCCTGCGTTAGCTGCCTCCGAATCCTCCCCTTGCTCCTCCTCCGGCAGCTCCTCATCCCCTGCGGGCTCCTGTGCCCAACCCCTGTCCGCCAAGATAGCCACTTGGATCGCAATCGATCGGAACTCCCGGGGCGCCCTCATGCAATCCTGAATCACATCTGGATCTACGTCCTGCCACCCCTCGTCGGTCACTCCCACTAGCAACCGATCCAGCAACACCCATATGGACTCCAAAGTCCCCTCTAAGTCCCGTCGACGCACCTCCCCTTGGCCCGATAAGGCTGGTACCCGCCACATGCCCTCTACGCGCGACGTGCCCTGGCGGTGGTCTCGGACCCACATCTGTAGATCACACATCAGTCAATAACAGTATATATCATAACACACATCATACATAAATCTTGACATCCATAACATGCAAGTAAATCAATACGTACCATCCGATCCCCATGCCTGTCCTGGTGCCCGTGGTGCATCTGGGTCCCCCGTGTAGTCCATATCCCTATACGGGTAGTCATCCAATGGCAGCGGCATCTGTAGCCACTGCAGATACAACTCCTGGGTAAAGTATCTACCCACCTCACCGCCACCCTGGCGACGCATCATCTCCCCCCACCGCACCATGCGCGGCTCCCTCAATCCTCCTGCCCTGACTGGCACCCGCGGCCCGCAGTGTAGGAACCCGCTCCATAAAGAAAGCACATAGAAAGGACCCGTAGCAGAACCCCTTGCAAAATTCCTTCGCCGATGTCAGCTTCCGCTGAACACAGGTGAGGAACATTTGGCCCCACGCATAGTAGACACCATCCAGTATGCGCTCCACTAGCTGCATCTGGCCCCCAGACACCTTCTCCGGTGACTGGGACCCCAACACGCGAACCACGCATGCTGCAATAGCCTGTATCGCCGGCTCCTGTAGGTCTATCACCCAGAGTGCATTCCTATGCACCCTAGCCTCTGGAACACAGTACCGCTCCAACATGTCCTCCATATCTACATCCGCGGATACTCGCTGCTGCGTATCCGCCACCCTACCCAGTCAGGGCAACCCTGTCAGGAAATATACGTCTCTCAGGGTGAGGTCCACCCTCTCACCCTGGACCCTGAACGCCTGTATGTCTAGCTCTCAGAAACTCACTAGCCTGTTCAGTAGCAACCCTACTGACCGCATCATAGGTACCTGCGCGAACTTCAGCAGTCCGCACATCCCCAACACCGACCGCACATGATGCTCCTCCCGGACGACAGTCACTATCTCATCCGGGATCTCCCGCTCTCTCCACAGTACCAGCGGCATCCTGTCAAACACGCAAGGCAAACTCATCAGACTCATGTCAAAGAAATAAACCCTTCCCCCCCTGGGGAATTCCTAACAGCTCGCTCCCAAACACGGCTTTAGGTCCCCTTGCCACGATTTCCGACTGCGGCTGTCGGGGCCGAACACGCGGTACCAAACTGCGTGTCTAGCCTCGAAACACGCGGTCCCAGATCGTGTGTTCCGACCCAAACCGTGCGGTATCCATGCGCGTCGTCTGCCGTGGAACCCGCGGTCTCCGACCGCGGCTCCCTCCTACAAACCCGTGGTCCACCCCACGTGGACCGTACAAATACCCCCTGGGACCCACTACCCACCCCCCGAACCTAAAAAACATGCAGGTATGAGTTTGACGGAATACCTGTATCTCCCGGATCTGAAATTGGCCGATCGAATCGTCCATAAACACCACCTAAGCTCTGGTCAACTCTGATCACTAGTCAAAGTCAACAAGTACAAATGACCCTTGTCATGTTGGACCCACTCACTATTTATAGTCCGTTGACTTTTTCTTGTTTTGGCCATTCTGACCCCATACGGAGTCCATTTTTTGAACCGTTTCCACCACTGGAATCAGCACGACGAGACCTCCATGATGGTCAACTCGTTGCATTATTTTTTCCATGTCATTTTTTGCACATTTTAGACGCCACTAGTCACCTCGGTTTGCGTGCCACTTCGGCTGCTCTCCGTTTTTCACATATTTTATATCATCGGATTCATTTTTCTGAGCCAGTGAGGATGCTTGAGATCATTTCTCGCTCTCACCCCCATAGTTTTCGAGTATTTTTTTCAAAACGCCCCCGTCGCCTCGGTTTGCGTGCCACATCGGCTGTTATCCATTTTTGACACTCTTTATATCGCCGGATTCATTTTTCCGAGCTCGTGATGATGCTTGAGATCATTTCTCGCTCTCACTTAGTACAATTTCAACATTGTGTCCCGACACCTTGCTGCCTCGGTTTGCGCGCCACATCGACCGCCATCGGATTGTTCCACATTTTTACATGAGCCATTGACTCCTGTCATACTGCAACTATTTCGTTATTTTGCCACTATTCATTATCCCACAAGGAGAACCATCATTGTTCCCCCCCAGCCTCGTTCCTGGTCATCATTAATGTTCCTTGATTGAGCACTTCCTCCTTGCCTGGCCATTCCTTTTGTTCGGTATAATTTTATCCCTTTTTCGGGCCGGACAAGTCCTTTACGAAAAAGGCACTTAGGGAGTTTCTGTTAAGCTCTTTTCTGACTCCTAAAACAATGAAAAGATCGCCGAGCAATCTTGCTTCCTTTCATGCTCATTAAAGTACCTGAAAGGGCGTCTATCTGGTATAAGTTTAACCCTTTTCCGGACCTGGTAGACTAATTACGAAAAAGGAATACTCTAGTCACACCGGCTAAAAGAGTTCTTCATTGCATCCTTTTATGCTTCTTTGGGCCTTGGAGACTAACACACGAAAAAGCAACCCCCTGGAGTCTTCTTATCGCTTTCAGACTCTCTAAAATTGAAAGCAACCATGAGCATGAACTGTCCTGGGCTCGTACAAATCCACACGACAGTACCATTCCATTATTTCAGAGTCTTCTTATCGCTTTCAGACTCCTTAAAATTGAAAGCAATCACGAGCATGAACTGTCTTGGGCTCATATAAATCCACATGATAGTACCATTTTACACACACTTATTCTAGTTCCTTAACCCATGAAGAAGTCCCCCCGTGCCTCTTAGCACTATGATCGATCATCTCGGCAGCACCCCCAATCAGGTTGCCTTTGTTCAGAGTAGTCTGTAGTCTCCTGCGATTTTACACCAGCCTGAGAATTCCTCATCCCAGTCACTATCCTTGATCCATTACAGCTATGATCCCTTTCCCATCAGTCAGTTTCATATGCTGGCCGATCATCCTCGCCATCATACTCGGAACAAAGGAAGTTTGCGTCTACCCACTCTACTTGCCCAGTTATCCCCCACAGTTCGTCAGTCCTACCATCAGTACTATCACACTTCGATTCTCCACCTCGCGCTCCTATCAAGGAAACATCATTTCCTTGCTAGTTGTAGGTCTTCCTCTGTCGACGACAGCCCCTCTATTCCAGAGGATAGACCTAGAGGTCCCTGCGCCTTGGACCCATCACCATCTGTGGTGAGTGCCTACGGACCATTTTGAGAGGAGTCATCATTGCCTCTCCGAGTGGTTGTTTCTAACATGCTCGACTTCAACACCTTGATCGCATCGTTGAGAATCACGCAGGGTTTATATCCCTTCAGTTATTGGTCGAAGACCCCGGATTTCCCCCGACTCTAGCACATTGGTGAGTCCCCCCAGAACGCCCAGTTATATGTTCCCATGGATTTCTGGGTTGCGTTGGCGATTATATTCGGAAGCCATCCAGTTATATGCTTCCTTGAGTGCCCAGTTTGGTTCTAGTTCAGTGTACCATTGAGAGTATGACTCCCCGTCACTATGATCCAACAGCTCATCAGTTCCTTTGGTACCACACTCAGTAGCACTATTGTCATTCCAGTGTATCAGTTCTTCAGCTCAGACATGGTCAGCCCAGCAGTATGTCCCAGCTTTGTGTCCCCTCTGGACCCTTACGATGTACACAGTGGTTCTCTATGTATCCTACAGATCCCCCTTTTCGGGCCTCGCAGTCATTTTTATGTATCTTGATACGAGCATGGGTATGCCCGCCTCGTCCATATATTGAGATTCTTCCTCATTCATTATTTGAGTTCATGTATATGTCAGGTCCCCATATTTTGGACCCCATTGTTATTATTGTTCTATATCTTGATACAAGCATGGGAATGCCCGCCTCGTCCATATGATCAGATTATTCCTCATCCATTATTGAGGTTATGTACTTTTAGTTTTTCGCAGTTGGTTCGGAATTGTTGTTCCGGGCTCCAGTTTGTTTCTTCTCTTCTCCACACCCCAGGAAAACCATTCAAAGACTTATAATGTCTATCGGCCATACGATGAGCTCCTGCCCTCACACATCAGGGGGCAATTTGTTAACACCCAAAAAGTGCTCACTACCTCATCTACCCCATTACATGACTTATTTGTCCATATTTCCTACCATATTTGCCTTCAAAACCCTCAAATCCCATTAAAAAGCCTCCAAAAGGCCACAAAACCATCAAAAAAGCCTCAAAAAGGCTAAAAAACCCCTTTTCCCTCCAAAAATATCCAAAATTCCTCCAAAATAGCAAAAACCCTCTAAAAAGGGAATAAAAAAATATAAAATAATGAGGAAAAAGAGGAAAAAGGAGGAAAAAACTCTATACAGCTGACCTAAACCATATGGTTTCCAAAACCATGGGCCAGCACTCCACCACCAAAAACCTATAAATAGGTGATGGAGACCCCTCATTTCATATCCACAATCAAGTATACCCTTACTTTGCCAAAATCTCTCTTGAAACCCTAGCTCACCCTTGAGCTACTTTCCCCATTGAGAGCCCCTTTTGGCCCATTTCCACCATTGGAGAAAGAGAAGGAGCAAAGTTGGAGTTTGGAGCAACCCTCTTGGATCATTGCAAGAACTTCACCAACCTCTACACTTGAGGTAAAAATTTAATACAAAGAGAACCATTTATTATTTCTTGTCTCTTATGTTTCATGCATATGTTTAGAATAATTTCCATTTCAATGTATTGTCTTTTCATTTACTGTTTATTGAACTGCTACTAAGGAGTCCCTTCTCCTTAGTAGGTGCTCATTTGCACAAGCTAGGGTGAAAACCCTAGCTACAGAAGGCGAGGTAGAAGAACTCATAGAGTCGCAATTGATGGAAGGCGAGGAAAAAGAACTCGCAGACCCTCCCAAGTAACCGAGGTTATAAAGTTGGGGCTCCCACACCATTCATTACATCGATCAGTAATTCAAGCACGGGGTTTTCCTTAAAATGTTTGCCAGTGTTTCCTCCATAGCTTAGGCGGCCTGTAATTCTTGCTTTTCCAGGGCTCCTTTGGTCCTGGCGTTCATATCATCTGGCACTGGAATCTATTCTAAATCGCATTCATTCTAGCTGGCATCGTTGGCTGGTATCGCTAGGATAAATGGGGGAATGGCTTGTCTTGCTAATGGTTAGGATATGGTCATATGGGAGGATAGAAAGGAGAAGAAGCTCGACACCTATCCGAAAGGTATTTTTGAAGTTTTTCCTTTAGCTTTCTTTTTGCAGATTTTGGCTTTCTTTCATATTTACTTGTGATGATTTGCACTACAAAATGCCGATTAAATGCCGATTATTCTTCAAATCTTTAGCTTCGTCCTTTAAATTTTGGCTTTCTTTCATGTTTTCCCGGGGATGATTTGTGCTTATACTTCATTTTGACAAAATGACACCGATTATTCTTGAAATATTTGGCTTCATCTTTTAAATTCTGGCTTTCTTTCATATTTTCCCAGGGAATGATTTGTGCTTGACAAAATGAAAATTATTCTACAAAATGTCGATTAATCTTCAAATCTTTGGCTTTCTTTCATATTTTACTGGGGATGTTTTGCGCTTATACTTCATTTTGACAAAATGACAATTATTTGAAGCTTCATCCTTTAAATTTTAGCTTTCTTTTTGTATTTCGTCGATGATCATGTTGACACTTATTTGAAGCTTGGTCTTTGTCATGCAAGGAAAGAGAATTTTTTCACATTTTCTTTTTCTTTTTGGGAATTTCTTTTATTAAATGAAGAACTGATATTGATTCCCTTCACTCGGCATCAAATGCAAACTGGATAGTTAGCTTTCATTTTCCATTTAGCTTAAGGAGAAAGAAGTCATTGTCTCTGTACATCCACCACATGTAGATGCCGCTAAGACAAGAAGTCATTCTTATTTTTGGGAAGTTCTTTTGTTAAATGAAGAACTGATATTGATTCCCTTCACTCGACATCAAATGCACATTGGATAGTTAGCTTTAATTTTCCATTTAGCTTAAGGAGAAAGAAGTCATTGTCTCTGTACATCTACTACATGTAGAGGCCGGTAAGACAAGAAGGAATTCTTGCAGTCACGCAACATCTTTGATTATATTTTCCATTTAACAACTATCGTTTATTTTTATTGTGTAAAATTCACAAGGATGTTACTAACAAATGGGTAGCATGGCGGGTTCTTATGGCATATTTATAATGTGATATTGAATGTATCTAAGATTGTTTTGATTGTTGAAATTTCTCAAGAACTTCTGCAATTTGTTGTTTAATTTTTTTTTGCATTGAATTGATTTATCGACACCAAAGCTCTGGAGCAATTTTTGCGAGCACCCATATCCTTCGTCCCTTGCTCAAAACTGTGAAAGAGGACTGCGGTTTACCCCTATCTCTCAACTTTGAATTACTCCACACTTTCCATTTCTCCTCCTCATGCAAAAAACATGCGTTGATCACAGTCATACATTTAGTCTTCTTGTTGGCATTTTGGTCCACTATTCTCATCAAATCAGTCAGCAGGACGAGCATACTGAGAAATGTGAAAGGTCGAAATCCATTTCACATATATGTTATAGTGATACATATTATTTTGGGTGTGATTAATTTGAGATTGGGGATTTGGTTTCTACAAGAGAAGTTGGGAAATGGGTTTCATTTAACTTCTTTGCATGAATGGATTGTACTTTCAGTTCAAGGATTAGCATGGTTCAGATTAATAGTAACCAGACTGTGGGTTAACGCGGTCTGTGACGACATTTGTGCGTGTTTAGTGGATCATGTCATTTTTGCTTGGAACATTGGATTGTGTTTTAGTTGGGTTGAATTTCATCATTGATAGAGAACTTCCATTTAGCATGTTGTTTGTTGCTCATTTGTGCTGCGAAAAGGGATTTGAAGAATTCTGACTGTGATCTTTTGTCAGAACCCCTTCTAAGAGGAATAACATAAATCATGGGTTTCTCATTCCTGCCAGAGGTTTTCAGAGCAAGATCAGATGCCGATGAAGTTAAATTCCAATGTGACTCCTTTTGCCAAGGCAGGATTCTTTAGCAGAATGACATTTTGGTGGTTGATTTCTCTTTTATCCAAAGGAAAAAAGAGGTTGCTTGAAGAAGATGATCTGCTTGGTGTCTGCGGAGATGATCTAGCAAACAATAATTATACAAAATTTATAGAAGAACTGTTTAGGAAAAAACAGAAAAACTTATCTGCCACTCCATCAATTTTTGGGCTTTGACTTGCTGCCACTGGAAAAATCTGGCAAGGACTGGGTTCTATGCTTTTCTCAAAATATTTACCGTATTCCAGATCAATGCATTAGTCAGATCATCGGTATTTTGGATACCTTCAACATGTCATGCCACATCACTAAGAACTAAAGCATGAAGTGGATCAAACAAAATGAAACATATTATGATTCCATGGCTTTTTACCCAAATAGAGTGCTAAAGCTATCATCTTTAAAACAAGCTACTAGCCAGAGTGCTTTAGGAAAGAGACTGGCAGAAAAAAATTGACCCTTTAAATCTAAGAAATGCATTATTTTTGTTGTTGTTTAACCCTTTAAACAGATCCTTGATTTTCACCATTACAACAGACCTGGAAATGCATTATTTTTGTTGTTGTTTGAGGTCTATATGTACAGAGGGAATATTGATTTATGGCCCAGAATTAACTTTTGGTACTGTCCATACTTAGATTTAGGAACTGTTTTTCTTCACCCCCTTTCCATCTCATTGGAATTTTAACTGTAGTCCAGATTTGAGAAGTGGCCTTTGCTCAAGCTATAAGACTGCTAGGAGCATGCATAGGTCTGCTTAGGTTTGACTTAAGGTTGCTCAAAATTTTTCTTACATATTTGCTAACAGTATAGATTATGCCTAGAACTATTGCTTCCAGGCTCAGAATTGGCCTAGACTTAAGATGATGCTGCTCGATGGCCCAAACATGCCCATAAATGCTCAGAACAAATCAAGAAAATTATCAGGAAAACACCATGCAATATAGGTGCTAATAATTTTTTCCCTTTTTGAGTGGATATTGAGGCTCTTGAAACCATTGCTTGAGCAGTAATAGTAATAACAGAAGAATGGGAAAATTTGTTTCTTTACCTAAAACCTTGGCAAAGAACATAACACAAATATGAGAGAAGGGGCTAGATATGTCAACGATCTGATCACTAATAGAGCATGTGTTCATAGAATCTTTAGTAGTTATTAATCGTCCTAGAACCACTACTAATACCAGCTCTTCTGAGACCTCTTGTGAATGGTTGTCATCAAATTGAACATCAAAGAACCATCCAAAGTAAACATAATTAGAAGTTAAAGATGGCATTGAGAGAAAATGCCAAAATAGTGTAAAATTAGTCACAACAGATAATGAACAAGTAAATCAATCACAATAGATGAAACTCAGAAAAATGGTGTAAAACTGTGCAAAACATGCATGAATGCTCAATATCCCAATGAGGGTGAATAATTACAATACAATATAGTAACAATGACTGAGCAATTCGAATTGAATAAGAAGGTCATTCGAATTACTGAATGGTGTAGCTTGACTCCAACTAGGAGTCCTCATCATCAATCAGTGGTGGTCATCAATGCACAAGAACCAATCATCCAGGTGTCAATCTGAGTCTAACTGAGTGTAACAATTGTAACTGAAGTGTGTAGCACTGATATAGGGAAGGAGGCTCAGTGGAGGGTGCATGGGAGGCTTAACTGAAGTCAGAACAAGTCATCTAGTCAATCTGGAGGTCCAACAGAGTGAAACAGTCAGTCGGGAGTGAAACTAGCCTCAAATCAGGGAGAATCGGAGCTAACTGAGTGTAAACTGAGGTGGTAGGTGAAGAAGTGCGCCCTTCTCTGGAAGTAGGTGAGAAGTGGGCACCTTCATGACTAGGAGGGCTAAAGAACTAATGTAAGAAGCTCCCGGGTGCTAGAATAAGGTGGGTAAGGTGTTGGAGGCATCAACCTAGTGACTGGGATGCATTCAAACCCTAGAGTTTTCATGCAAACCCTAATTGCATGCAAGGTCCTGAAAATGATGATGTGGATATCCGAACACCCCCCCTCGAACTAGACTATGATGTGCAAAAAATAATGTAGTGCCCTGGTAACTAAGACCAAAGGTCACCCCAATACAATAATCCAAAAAATGCTGAAAATAAGCTAAGTGAGGAGAGAGGGAAAACCCAGTGGGAAGAAAGCCCCCCCTCAAGCTAAGAACATAATAATGGATCAATCTGTCTCCACCATGATGGAACTCACCCCCAACAGTGAACGGAGGTAAAGGAACTTCTTCTCAGTGAAGCTCTTGGTGAAGATGTCTGCAATTTGCTCATCAGTAGGGCAATATTGCAGAATGATGGTGCAATCATGCACCAACTGTCGAATGTAGTGCATATGAATCTCAATGTGTTTGGTCCTTTGCCGCTGAACTAGATCTGTGGAGATCTTGATAGCACTTTGATTGTCACAAAAGAGGACAGTCGAAGTAGTGCCACCAAAACCAAACTCGGAAAGAATACCCTGCAACCAAACTGCCTGAATGCAGGCATTGACTGCCCCTCGATACTCTGCCTCTGCTGAAGAAAGTGCAATGGCTGCCTACCTTTTGCTTGACCAGAAAATAGGCCCATGTCCAATCATGAAAACATAACCGGAAGTGGACTTCTGATCTATGCTATCACTTGCCCAATCTGAATCAGTAAAACCAATGAAATCAAGCTCAGAATCTGCAGCATAATGTATGCCAAAATGTTTCGTACCTTGCACATACTGCAAGATCCGCTTGGCTACCCACCAATGAAGCTCATGGGGCTGCTGCATATACCTTGACATGGCACTCACGGCATATGAAATATCAGGCCTTGAGTGTGTCAAGTAAAGTAGTGAACCAATCAACTGTCGATACATACTGCAATCTGCAAGCGGTGGAGAATTTCCCTCCTCAAGACTGATTCTTGAGAGGAATGGGAATGGGGATGTCTTACATTCAGCCATATTAAACTTCAATAACATGTCGGAAGCATATTTTTGCTGAGATATAGTGATCCCATCAAAATTTTGAGCTATCTCCAAGCCCAAAAAGTGACTCAGCAAGCCCAAATCGTTCATGTCAAAAGCTAGATTTAAGGCAGTTTTTAGCTTGTTTATTGAAGTAAGAGTGCTACCAGTAATGAGAAGATCATCAACATAAAGTACAATAACCAACAAATTAAATTTAACTTGCTGAAGATACACATTCGGATCAAATTTGCATCTTTTGAAATTCTGAGAAAGAAGGAAGGAGTCCATCTTTGCATACCAAGCTCTTGGGGCCTGTTTTAACCCATAAAAAGATTTCTTCAATCTGCAAACTAATGATGGATCTGATGTGTATCCTTCTGGCTACTGCATATATACCTCTTTAGCAAGGTCTCCATGTATAAAATCACTCTTCACATCCATGTGGTGCACTTCCCAGTGCTTGGATGCAGAAATTTCCAAACAAGGCAGATGGAATCCATCTTTGCAACCGTTGCAAAGGTCTCAGTGTAGTCCACTCCTTGGACTTGGGAGAAACCTTTTGCCACCAAACTTGCTTTGTATTTTCTGATAGATCCATCAGCAACAACTTTCGTGTGGTAGACCCATTTAGATTTGACTAATTTTCTTCCAGGTGGAAGAGAAACTAGCTCCCATGTATTGTTCTTTTGAAGAGAACTGTACTCTTCATCCATGGCACTTTTCCATCTCGGATCTCGGTGGGCATGATAGTATGTTGTGGGATCTGAACCAGTCATCAAATAAAAAATCTTAGGAAGTAATGGATCATAAATAGAAAGAGCCATACCTGCTCTTTGAAAGTCTGCTCTTGTTCGTCTCGGATCAGCAGGATTTCCAAGGTTCAAACCAGCAGATTGAAGAGTGTTTTGGGCCCACTTCGGTAACGGAGGAGGATCATGATGGTAGGATTATAAACCTGATATGTCATGATCATCATGTGCTGCTAAAATATCAGAAATATCAGAACTCATACCTTCATTATCGCTGCACGGATCTTCTTCTGGTGAAGGCGGTGAAACGACAGTTTCTTCCTCAACTAGTTGCAAATCTTGAAGCGGTTCTTCAAATTGCACACTGCGCTCTATGAATATCTTTTTGGATCTGATATCCATGAGTTTATATGCTTTTGATTCTTCCCCATATCCTATCAGTATGCACTCAACACTTTGTGGATCCAAAGTTCGTCTCTTCTTGGAAGGAATTCTAACCCATGCAGTAGAGCCAAAAACTCTCAAATTTGACACATCCGGTTTGTGACCAAAGAATGCTTCGAAAGGAGTCATACCTTTCACAGATGAATGTGGAACTCGGTTCTGAATGTATGCAGCAACATTGATTTCTTTATCCCAAATATTTGCAGCCAAACCTTTTGATTCAATCATGCAAGTAGCCATCTCTTTCAGTGACCGATTTTTCCTTTCCGCTACACCGTTCTGCTGGGGTGTGTAGGGAGCTGTATGTTGGATCTGAATTCCACTTTCGGCACAAAGTTGCAGCAACTCGAACTTGATATATTCTCCACCATTATCATATCTAAGAGCTTTGATCTTGCTCTCAGTGGCGGTCTCAACAGAAGCCTTAAAATCCTTGAATTTTCCAAGCACTCCTGACTTGTTTTTTAGAAAAAATACCCATGTAAAGCGGGAAAAATCATCAATAAATGTCAAAACATACCTTGATCCATTTAATGACATATTGGGCAGTGGACCACTGATATCAGAATGTATCAGCCCCAAAACTGTATAAGCTCTGCTAGCTTTGGCGCGGTCGAACCTGTGCTCGGGGTGCTTCCCAATAATGCAACCGGTGCATATTCCCTTCGAGGAACAGAGTTGTGGAAGACCATCTACCATGGATTTGTTTGATAAAAGTAGAAAATAATTATAATTATGATGTCCAAATGTTTCATGCCAAATCCTACTAACCTCATTACCATGTGTGCAAAGAGCAGTGGGCTTTGCAAGCGGAATAAAGTGTGAAAACTCATAGCATTTTGCAGTGTAGTTCGCCTTTTCAGTTGCAATAAGTCTTCCACTTTTGATATCAGAAAATTCAACTGTATTAGGGCTGAATATAACTTGCTTCGATTCACCAGTGTGTGTCATTTGATACACAGAAAGAAGATTTGAAGCCAAGGAAGGCACATAGAGAACATTCTGAAAACTTCCATGATCTACATGGATTGTACCTTTTCCCTTTGAAGAAATTTTTGAGTCATCTCCCAAATGGATGGGGATGGAGCTGTTTGGATTGAATGAAGAAAAAGAATCAATATTTGCAGCCATATGATTCAAGGCACCCGAATCTATCAAAAGAGTAGTGGGCTTCGAAACAATTGCCATGAGTGCTTGTCCTCTTTCATGATCATCATTCCTATCCTTCTTCCTTGCACCGTTAGGAAGAGTAATGCTATTCTTTTCCAAAAGGAGGGCCATTTGATCTATAGTCTTCTTCATGCATGAACTTTCGGGATGAAAGCCACGGTTGCAATAAGTACATTTAGATTTTTCCTTACCCTCTTTTCCCTTTTGCTTGAATTTTGAACTGGATGGTGCATCCGTCTGCTTGCCTTTCTCTCTTTGCTTGTGAGGTTCGAATTTGGGCTTCTCTTTCTTTTGCTTTCCTTTACCATTCGAATTCTTGGGTCCTTGAACAAATAGGGATGAATCTTTGAAGCTTATGGACCCCATTTGAATCAACTTATCATGTTCTTTTGTGACGGACTCAATGAAGGCATTCAAGGTAGGCATCTTCCAATTTGGGGTAGTTAGCCGACCGGAATTGAAAGTAGAGACAAATACTGAATAGTCTTTACCAAGATTGGTGAGAATAGAGAAGATCAATTGCTTATCCTCTTTGATAACTCCATTGTTCTTCAACTGCAATGTCAAGTGCTTGAATTTTGTGAAAAACTCATTGATGGTCTCGAAATTCTCAGGAATAAGAGCAATTAATTCATTCTCTAATTGAAAATCCCTAAGATCGTCCTGCTTGCCAAATAATGTTTCAAGTTTCTCCCATATAGCTTTTGGAGTCTTCAATCTGCTGAGATGGAAGTGAAGATCTTTGGAGATGGAGAGGCAAAGAAGACCATAAGCTTCATCAAGCTTGTTGTAGTGTTTGGTTCTTTCTGACAATGTGCTTGGCTCCAATTCGAGGCTAATGGGGACTCTATAATATCCTTTTGAATGTAACATGATCTCCATATCTTCCTTCCAATCAAAATAATTGAAAGGGGTGAGGATAGGCTTTGAATAAGAGTATTCCATTGCTAGGAGCGAGTGCACTTTGATGTAAAAAGACTTGCCAAAGCAAGGTAGCGAATGTAATTGAAGGAGACAATAACCTGCAAATCACACTCAATACAAGAACAGTGAGGTCGAACAATCCACCCTTTTAGAGTTGCATCACACCTGGGATTGGAGATCAAGCAATGTTGATTGGGTCCAATTTATCAAATCTAGGATTTATGTGGAAACTCAAGCTTCTGGAGTGGTATTGGAAGTATTTTTAAGCTTTGCATGCACAGGAGTGAATGCTCTTGAGATATTTCATGCCAAACTTTTTGCAATTTTGAGCAAATTCACTCAAATCTCCTTGTAGAACACCTGTAGAAAAGAAATCTTGTCCTTGCAATGGCTCTAATACCATGTAAAATTAGTCACAGTAGATCTAATGAACAAGTAAATCAATCACAATAGATGAAACTCAGAAAAATGGTGTAAAACTGTGCAAAACATGCATCAGTGCTCAATATCCCAATGAGGGTGAATAATTACAATACAATACAGTAACAATGATTGAGCAATTCGAATTGATTAAGAAGGTCATTCGAATTACTGAATGGTGTAGCTTGACTCCATCTAGGAGTCCTCATCATCAATCAGTGATGGTCATCAATGCACAAGAACCAGTCATCCAGGTGTCAATCTGAGTCTAATTGAGTGTAACAAGTGTAACTGAAGTGTGTAGCACTGATATAGGGAAGGAGGCTTAGTGGAGGGCACATGGGAGGCTTAACTGAAGTCATAACAAGTCATCTAGTCAATCTGGAGGTCCAACGGAGTGAAACAGTCAGTCAGGAGTTAAACTAGCCTCAAATCAGGGAGAATCGGAGCTAACTGAGTGTAAAGTGAGGTGGTAGGTGAAGAAGTGTGCCCTTCTCTGGCAGTAGGTGAGAAGTGGGCACCTTCATGACTAGGAGGGCTAAAGACCTGATGTAAGAAGATCCCGGGTGCTAGAATAAGGTGGGTAAGGTGCTGGAGGCATCAACCTGGTGACTGGGATGCATGCAAACCCTAATTGCATGCAAGGTCCTGAAAAATGATGATGTGGATATCCGAACAAATAGAAATATGTCAAGTTGTCTAGTTAAAAGGTCCAATGCCAAAGAAAAGAAAAGACAAAGGATATGAGAAAAAAAAGGCCAAATTTTTTGAGAGCATTGGTTACAAAAGCATTTTCATGTGCCAGCTAAAAACAATGCTTTTTGCTATGCAAAAAATTGTTGCTTTCAGATACTTCAAGTTCGGCCATTGTAAGACTACAGATACTTCAAGTTCAACCATATTGGTAGCAACATATTACAAAATTTTTCACTTTAAGCAAATGTGAGTTACTTTTAAGTGCCATCCATACCCAAATCTCATAGATTATGAGTAAAAAGCCTTTGATGATCAAAATATGCCAAGATAACGATTGCAAGGTATAAATGAGCTATTTTGGCCAAAGGCCTAATTCCCTCTGTTGTTAAAATAAGGAGATCACAACTATCAACAGATTGGGGTAGGGGATGCGTTGGTTCTCTTTTTCCATTAAGATAAACTTGTTTATATACAGAAGTCACATTTACCTAGGAACATGAGTCATGTCAAAAGGCCATAATTAGCACTGTAGCTTCTAATTCAAAATCATGAACTTATCAAATTATATATGGATTCTAAATTATGAACTTTGCATCATTGTTCACACCAACACATAATAATTGATTTGGGTAGACATTCTATATGACTAAAAAATGAGTTCTAATTTATTGTGTTGCTGATGTTACGAGATTTGATCAAAAGCCAAAGAAATTTTATGTGCCATGGAGCATTATTGACAAGGGAACTGAGTAAAGCCTAACAAATTTCTGGTTTCTCGTGGAAAATTTCTTATTATTGCTTGGATTGTTCAAGCCACCTAGTAAACTGTTGTCCAATATCTTTATGAATAAATGGCTCATTTCAGTGTTCTGTCTAGACTTTAACTCTCTTAAAACTGTTCCTGGCATATTTCAGAATCATGAGTATTTTTTAAACTTCAAAGATAGATCAGAAATATCATTGAGAACTAAAGTTGAAGTGGATCAAGCAAAATGAAACTAGAACAGATCATGATGCCATGCTTTACCCAAATAGAGTGCTAAAGTTGTCATCACAAAGTGCCAGCGAATTGACATTGACGTGCCAAACTATTAGCAAGACCATGACCCATCCATTTGATAATGTATATGATGACATAATAGTAGAATACGAGAGCTTTGTTCCCAAGTTTGCAGTAAACACAATATAGTTTCCTTATGTTGTTAATGGGTAGAAGCTTCTTTGCAGAAGTAAAAAATCATTATGTATAGCTGAGAATAAATAATTTATGGAGCTAACAACAAGATGTTTGTAAGGCTATCTATGTCTTTTTTTTATATCACCAGCTCATCTCCGTGAAAGGTTTTAACGTCAAAGTTTCCTTGTATTTCATTTTTGAGAACTCATTGCTAGCTGCTTTTTTAGTTTTTTTTTACCTGGCATTTTTGCCACCAAAATAACATCTAATATTTTGTGAACACTTCTCCACTTTTACCTTACCTTTGGGAAAACTATGTATGGGAAAGAATTTGGTAGCCAAAAAATATGTTCAGCTTTTCATACATATGAAAGAAAAATGTTAGTGATTAATACTTGTGACTTTGGGGAGAGCCTTACTAAGTTGCATAATTGTTTGTGGGATCATCTATTCAAAGCGAGATGCATTAAGCACTCCATGTATGTATGGTTGTCGTTACTCTTGGTTGCTTGCAGTCCCATTGACCTTTTTTCGCTATATGTGAACATTAATATATTTATTTTCATTCAAAATAATTATTGTAGTCCTACTAACTTTGGATCATGATGCAAACACCGTTAAATCGATTCACATTGAATTTCTTGCTAATGTCTTGTTGCAATTTTATTTATATGCTTTAGCTTGTAAAGTTAAAATGAAATTTTTTGATAATATCTTTTTGCAATTTCATTGTGCCAATTGCATTAAAAAAACGAATGAGGTGAATTTTATATTTTTGATGTAAGAGATGTGTCATATTTGTGGATAAGTTAATAAAATTAAAATGAACAAAAAAATTAAATTTAATGTAAAATTTTAAAGACAAAATAATTTTAAAAGGTAACTCTTTCTTGATTACCATCACATAAAAAAGAGCATATATCCATCTTAGCACAACATTGAGAGGTTTACATTTGTTTTTGTTTTTTAAATTCTTCTTAGCGCTAAATAAATTTGAGTTTAAGACGGATCTATACTAATTTATGTCAGTTCAATAGCATGTGTATTGAGATCATGATTAAGAGTACATTTCATTTGAGTCCATGTTCTTAACAACACAACATTAAAAACAAATTTATGCTATAAAAAACTAATTTGATTTTTCATGTTTGTACTGTGCTTATCTTAATGAAATGAAATATAGCTTTGATTTGATTGAGACACCTGCATTAGTATCCCTAGTGGATGTAAGCATGATGAAAAGTGACTAATCATGTTCATGTCAAGATCAACTTTTTACCTCTTTCTAAATGACCAGGCCCATATCAGTACAGAGTTACAAAGATTAATTTCTTAGAGTTTTCAAGATAGGTTCAAACTTGGTAAGTTCAAAAGAAACATGTATAATATAATCTAATGCACATGTCCACATTCTAGAATACATCTATAACTTTATATTAATCTGACATTCTAGCATACATCTATAACTTTATATTAATCTTGTGGCTTGTAAACATATGAAACAAACCATAGTAGTCATTATTCTATAACTTTATATTAATCTTGTGGCTTGTAAACATACGAAACAAACCATAGTAGTCATTTTTGTTAGGTTATTTGTGTAGTGTGAGCAAATTAGCCATATACCACTAATTGCAAAGCTAGTGCAAACAAAAATAAAACGAAACACTCAAACTATATAAGTTTCTCTATCCCTAATCAACTCAACAAACTAATATAATGGAAATTTGAATGTGGAAAGGTGAATAAAACCTTGGAGAGTTCCATGGAGAATTGGTATATTGCAAGTTTAGTAGGAGGAGGCTACAAGTGGATATTTAACCTCTTAATGGTCGTGTTCACATGACAACAACCTACCATATCTTACCGTTCATTAGTTTTCCAAACAATTAGTTTAAAAAACAATTGAAAATGCATTCAGGGAAATAAGCAATGATCACGAACAACATCCTATGAAAAAAATGATATCTTCTCTTTGAGGAGTGTTGAACATGGCATCCAATACTCTTTTGGAGGGGGTTCATTTTTCAAATAGAGCACTTTAATTTTGAAGCAATTTTAGCTCAATTTCCTCTTATGGAATGGACATAACATTAAGATGGATCGAGAACAAGGTTGTTTTGTTTGGGTACTTTTGCCCGTCTCTTTTATATTCAATGTATTGTATTCCTCGTATCATTCTACTCGGAGCTCCACAGTTTTCTTTGAGAATTACATCTTACTGGTCTAGAACGTTGTCGGAGTGTTGTGCTTTTTTAACCAGAGGACTATGACTTTGCACCTTTTGTCTTACGCTTCCTTGTCCCTTGCGACTATCCTACTTGTATTCTTTTGCTACAAAGATGTTTGAGAATTGTTCATAAAAATTATTTGTCCAAACTGATTTCTATGTTTCAATATACAAATTATTTGTACTGTCAATAGCCATAAAGATATCAGCAAATTCTTTTTAGAAATGGTTGTCAAGCTTGATAAAGTATTATTCTTTGCTAAATTCCTTCTCTATAAAAGACTTTGTGAACAAAAAAATACAATTTTGCAAAATTGAACTATTCTAATCCTCATAAGTTTAGTTATTTAAGAGAACTTTGAGATCTTTGTTGTCTGTTCTTTAATTTCATGTTGGAGCTCCATTTTTTAGATGCACCATTGAACTTTGTCTACATACTTTGTTTGGACTAAAAAATACATAGCTCTAACCTTTTCACTGGAAGTGTTGAGAATTGACAATGCAACAGCTCCACAAATCCTACGGGACTTTGAGGTTGACATCAATCTTTAAACTTTGGTCAAGGTTGTTCTGAATGGTTTAACGATTAGGATGAATGGTTTAACGATTAGGATAAAGGGAAGAGGGACAAGGAGAATCCTTGATCTAGCCCTTTGGAGGATTTGCTAAAAAAAGTACAATACCTTTTCCGAAAGTTGTAGTTGAATACCATTCCTCCAACCAATTTATGCAACTATGGTTGAAGCCAATACTCAATAGCATTATTCTTGAGTTTTTAGATAGATTTCATTGGAATTTTTCATAGGCCTTTAAGTTTTACCAAATGTATTTGAGAGACATTGTTATCCTTAGCAAGTAAATAGATTTATGAGCTAGAACAAGGTTACTTGGAATCTGCCTTATAAAAAAATCCTTTAGAAATGGTTTAAGCCGTGATACAATGATTTGGCCATAAAGTTGTAGGAGGTGGTTCCACAACTCTGTGCCTACTAACCATACAAGTGAGACTACGAGACTACAAGGTTTTCGTTGAGCTAAAAGGGAGGACTGCTACTTGTTGATGAATAGTTCATAACTCAGTGACACACTGTCGACAATCATTTCATTGTTGTGTTGCTTTTACTCATTGCAAGGTTAACTACCAATTTCACTTGAAAGATTATAGTTTACAAAGGTTGTCTTAGTCCACATACCCTTAGAATTGCCTTGTAGGCATGACATGCTACTCAAGGGTAATGCATCATTGTAAAAAATGATCAACAATGATAGATTTTTCAAAACTTATGAGTTATGAACAATACAATATTATGAAATCATATTTGATATCTCAAAATTATAAAAGGACACTATGGGGTACAATCCCGCAAGCATAATATCATGTCATATGGCTTAGCTATGTTGAAATATTTGACAGATTATCATATCATATGGTCTATAGCTTTGTTGAAATATTTAATAAAGGTGATGACCATGTTTGGAAAAACAATTGATAGTTGTATGCACATTAGTCCCTTTCTATTGCAGGACACTCATGTGATCTGTTTTAATCCATTAATTTTATTGTATAAAAACATTTTATAACTCATGCACAAGGCTTGTTGGAGTTTCAGTGTAAAATATAAATCTCCTACATTTGGGGATCTTCAATGCCTTTACTCCCCTATTGAGCAGAGATTTAACATAAATTTTATTTGCCTGATGCTACAACTTGCTATATATTTAGAATTTTTAAGTTCTAAATTTTGATGTTCGTCAAAAGTACATCACAAGGTCTTCAACAACTCGATTTTAGTTCCCCTTTTCATCCTTTTTTACTCTCCAACAACAACTTTATCGACGTATTATTGCACCTTCTTGGGGCAATTGCTAGTTTGTATCATTTTATGTGTAACATATAAATCCATGAATGATATGTCTGCCCTTTGCTTCTTTAAATAATGCTCGTCCCCAACTTGGCCTGTATATTAACTCCAAGGTTTTCTTCACACAAATATAACGAACTAATTCAGGATATGGGAAATCGAAACAAATACCTAATCCTTAAGGTGTTCGTCAATTGTGTATTGCTTTTAATTGACACGTTGTAGCCATGCATCTGCAACCATACGTGTAGGCACGCAGTAAATAGTCTCACTTTAGGACAAGGGCTTAAGCCCACCATGGATATAGGAATCCACCGGGTGGAATACTTTTTGTTTAGACTTCGATTTCACTTAAAAATATAAAAAACATGGTGTTGTGCTGGACTTGAAAAATGAGACTTTACTAGGACACGTTAACTCTTCAAGTCAGAATTTACTTAGAAAAGAACATGTTAAGTTATCATGTGTTTACGTGTAAGAAGATCAAGGTCATGAACATTGTAGACAACAAACTTCTTAAAGCCATTGGGCGGGTAGCGTCTTGTCTTCTTCTGGTTAGACCCGTGGCCAATATCTAGTGTAAGGGAACATCCTTTAAAATTTTTCGTAAAACACTTAATCAATACCCTTTATTGGAGTCTTCCTTTGCCCTTTGTTGGAGTCTTTCTTTCCCCTTTATTAGAGTCTTACTACTAGGAAAATTAATTTCCTATTATTGTTATTCCAAAAAATTAATCATCAAATATTATTATTCCTGAAATACCTTTTGGTCGAAAAGGATAGCTTATAAGTTTCAAAATTTTATACTATTTATTTGAATTTTTATGTTATATATTACTTTATAGTATTTTAAAAAAATACAAAATAATTATAAATACATAATTACTATATGGAAATTTATAAGGAGAGAAATATAGAAATTTTAATAATGACATGGATATCAATCCTTATTAAAAAATATTAGGGGTTTTATCCCTCAACAACCCCCATTGTGAAATGGTTGTGCGCTTTACGATGACTGATTTAATGGATGTTCTATCCAAGGCAAGGTGGTTAAATACAGTGGTATGCTACTATTTGAGCTGCACGCCAGATGGATGGAGGTTGTTGCAAGCTGACACGGGAAGGTCTTATCATTTTATGCCTATATTTACTCTTCATTCCTTGGCTCGTGTTGAGCATTATGGTAAGTGGTACAGAGACTTCTGTGTTATAATGGCTGCCCCCTCAACTTTCTTGGAGACAGAAAGATTTTGGAAGCTCCGGATGCATCTCGCCTCTTTGTATTGTTTTGGGAGCCTTTCAGTCAGAGAGGATTTGCTGGTGTAGAGGGACATTGTCATGGCTAAGAGAGATATCTCCTCGAGGAAGGAAATGAAGGTGCACCACCCGGAAAAAGATTCTAGCTTGATGTATGTCATGCAGGAGATTAGGGGCATCAAGCAGCGTATGTCGAACCTTAATAAAATGGCTAGGTGTGTTTTTGAGTTGGCAAAAGCGAGCCTGGAGGAGTCTAGGAAAAATGGTCTCGATTTGTCCCATTTCGAAAATCGCTTAGAGGGTGCCGAGACTGGTTACAGAGTGCAAACCAGTGAAGTAGAAGAACCGAAGAAGTGTGTCACAGAAATGGAGCATGTTCTGAATGCAAAGCTTGATAGGGTTCGCTGAATGATAGGGGAGCTGTGTAGGATCATCCAGGAGCAAAGCATGAACACTACTAAGCGGAATTAAGACTGCTTCATTCAATTAAAGGAGATATTGGAAGAATGCAGGCATATGTCAATGGTCTGTATCGTGGGAATAGCGAGACAACCAGGGAGCATACAGAGGCTTCCCCAATGGATGTTGCATTCATTATTTAGCCAGAAATTGACGAAGATCTTGTCCAGTAATGAGGTTGTTACCACTCTTTTTTGTCTAAGTTTTATAGATTTTTTTATGCATACTATTAGGAGGTCTATTCGTTAAAGTCTATACTGTAAGAAGCAGTAGAAGCAGTTTTGATAAAGTTTGCAAAGTCTCTGAGTTGATGGAAGTTTTTGTAAGTCTTTTCTGTTATGAAACTCTAATTCCAAACCTTTGTTTTCGTTGTTGCTGCTCTGGGGGCATCTGTATTTTCATCTTTTTATAATATAAATCCCTTTTCTCGTTTCTATTAAAAAAAATCATTATTAAAATATTAAAGATGAAATGGATTCAAGGAGTTTGTGTGTGTGTCAATTTGTATCGTTAGATATATTTTATGTAAATTAATTTTAAATTAAGATAATTATAATAAAAAAAAAAAAATGTTTAATAAAAATATAATATAGAGAATAAAAATTATAATAATAAATTAATAATAAAAATAAAAATATATAATTGAAATAATTATAATAAAAAAAGTTAAAATTATGGAAGTTTTTATGAGATCTGTGGAAATTCCGAACTTGCATCTTGAATCTAATCACTACAGAAACCTAGCAATAAAAGTTGTTATGAGTTCATTTTTTTTAAATTTTCTTATATTTTGGAATTTTAGATGACTTTTAATTACTATCTATTAAATGAGAAATGTCCAAGATTTTTTATAAAATTATTTTAAAATTAAACATTTTTATATTGTCAACAATTTATATAATTATAAAAAATTAAAAAAAATGTATTATAATTCTATATAATGTATATAATTAAAAAACGAAAATATAAAAATAGGAGCTGCGAAGGAGCCGTAAGTTGCCGCGAATAACCTACAGCGCCGCCGCTAGAGTTCTCCCTCCTGGTGTTTGGGATGGATCCTCCCATGGATCCAAACACAGCTGATCGACACCGACAGCTAGATGAGGCCTTTAAGGCTCTGGTAGCTGCTTCCCCTGTTCCTATTATTGATCAAACGTCTGGTGATGGATTTGTCCAGCTCTTTGAAGCCCCAAAGATACAGATCATGTCGGCTGCTTCAAGGTTGAAGGCACTTGCTCTCAGTGAAAGAGGACTGATAGGTCAGTTCACGGGGATTTGGCCATCCCCAAAAACTATGGATATCTGGATAAAAAAGAACTGGATACCCCTGATTTCGGGTGGAATTCAACACTGCTTTTGTGGTAAGGGATACTTCACTTTCTTGTTCGAAGAAAAAGAGGATAGAGATCTCATTTTTCGCAGCGGTCTGTATTTTATGGGACCTCGCGGGCTCTACATAAACAGGTGGAGCCTCTCCTTCAATCCTGAAAAGGATGTTCCTTCAAATGTCCCAGTTTGTTGCCCCACTTACCCCTCCACTATTGGAACGATGAAACATTGCAGACAATAGGGAACTCCCTTGGGAAGTACATTGACAGAGCTGAACCGAAAGGGCCCCTGTTCTCATGTGCAAGAATTTGTGTAGAGGTAGATCTAGAGAAAGGCCTCCCGGAGATGGTGAAACTGTGCATGGATGGTTGGGAGTATGCCCAGAAAGTGGACTATGAGAAGCTCCCTTTCAAGTGTAAGAAATGTCATGAATACGGACATTTTGTCAAGAATTGTCCAAAGATAGCAAAGGAAAGCGCGGATCAGCCGCAAACCGCGGAATGACAGATGGCAAAGAGAGGAAAGACGAATCCAGTTTCAAAGCCTGTTAATCAAAGGCAGCAAATAGACAAGGAACAAGGAAAATGTCAGAAAGAATCAGAGATCCTGGCAAATAACCAGTTTGATGCGCTCAGAGTTGAAGAAGGTGAAATAGAGGAGATTGAGGCCCCGGAGTCTAAACCAGTAATCAATGAAGCCCCACCCTCCACCACAAATCCCCTGCTGACTGAAAAAGATAACATTTTACAGGTCCCGGAAGGCTCTTCTCCAAGCTCGTGGGCGGACGCGGTTCGACAAAGTAAGGATTCCTCCTTTACCTCTTCCCCAGAGTCATCGTCTAAAGGATCACAGGAACTTTTTGAGCCAGGACCACCTCTTAATACAAGAGGAAGAAAGTCCCAACGCTACCATAGAGAACAAGAAGCAGAGAGGGAGATCGAACTGGGGAGACAACGAAGCATTGAAGAAACGAGGTTGCTTCAAAATAGCAAGGGGAAGGCAGATAATAAGGCCAATGCAAGCCTCCAATCCGGGAAAAAATGATGAAGCTTGCCTCTTGGAACTATAGGGGTTTAGGCGGATCTACAAAAGTCAAAGCAATGAAAAATATTGTTATTTCAGAAAAACCTGACATCCTACTGATTCAAGAGACGAAAATGAGCGAGGTGGAGATTCTGGCTATCTCACACCTCTTTTGGAAAAATGGCCAGGGTCATGCAATCAGCGCAAGAGGGGCTTCTGGAGGCATAGCTTCCTTCTTCTCAAGTAAGTATATTTTTAAAGTTCTGCAAAATAGTTTTCATTGGGCTCTTTACGAGCTTTGTGATAAGGAAGACAACTTCACCTTTCTAGTCTGCAATATCTATGGTCCCACGCACTACAAAGACAAGCGTTCCTTCTGGGACGGTCTATTCAATCTCAAAGATCTTATTAAGGATAAGGAAGTCATCTTCACTGCGGACTTCAATAATACTATCTCTTACTCTGAGAAGCGTGGAGAGTCAAGGGTGAGAGATCCCTTTGGAGAAAATCTCGAAGATCTGCTCTCAGGATTTGATCTGATTGACCCTCCCCTAAAAAATGGGACATTCACTTGGAACAACCAGCGCATTGGAGTAGGACACATAGCGTCCAGACTCGACCGCCTCCTCATCAGTTCTTCCTTCCTTCAAAAAAAGCCTCATCCCCTCCTCCTTTTCTATCCCCTCTGCTGTCTTGGATCATAAGACTATTACACTCTCCCTCTCCTCCCTGGAAAACCTGGGTCCCATCCCCTTCCGTTTCAATCCACTTTGGCTGAGAGAAGAAAAAGCTTGGTCCTTAATTTCTTCTACCTGGAATTATCCCTGCATAGGCTCTCCAAGCTATGTTTGGGAGAGTAATCTAAGGAATGTTCGATATGTTCTTAAAAGTTGGGCGAAATTGGAATTTAAGGGGCCATGATCTCAAAGAAAACTTCTTCAATCGGAGCTGGCAATTCTTCAAACGAATATGGAAAAAAATGAAGTTACCCAGGCACTAATAAGTCAAGAACAAGAACTCAATAGTAAAATTCTAACTGCGGCCAACAAAGAAGAAGAAATCTGGAGAGTCAAATCCAGACAGCTCTGGCTGAAAAAAAGTGATAGCAACACAAGCTACTATCACAAGCAAACAAAAATGTGCCTCAGTTGTAATATGATAAAGGAGCTTAGAGATGGAAATGGAATGAGAATTCAGGATCAAGAGAGGATAAAAATCCATGTATTGCAGCATTTCCATGAGCTTTACACCGATAAAAATGAGGCCGACCCCACAGCGCAGGTGGATCTACTGAATGAAATCCCAACTCTTATCACATGCGAAGAGAATCGGGACCTTTATAGTCCAATCATGGAACATGAAGCTAAAGAAGCAATCTGGTCTCTTCAAGCTGACAAATCCCCAGGACCTGATGGGTTCACTATAAACTTTTATAGAGCTGCTTGGGATATAATCAAGAATGATCTAATAAAAATGTTGAATTGGACTAGGAAAAAGGAGAAGGTTGGAGGAGCTACCAACTCTTCTTTCCTGGCTTTAATTCCAAAAGATAAGACTTCTCTCTCAATAGATCGATTCCGGCCAATTTCCCTTTGTAACACTTCTTACAAAATTTTAACCAAAATTCTGGCCACTAGAATGAAGAAGATAATGGGTCGTCTTATCTTAGAGACTCAAGGAGGATTTATTACTGGACGACAGATTTTGGACAATATCATTATTGTTCAGGAAGTCATTCACTCTAGCATGATTAGAAAGAAGCAAGGCATGGCAGTAAAGTTGGACATGGCCAATGCATTGGACAGGGTCAATCACCTATTCCTATTTGAAATAATGCTTAAGTTTGGCTTCTCTCAGAATTTTGTAAATTGGATAAAGGCTTGTGTGAACAGTCCGTGGATAGCACCTCTAGTAAATGGACGCCCAACAGACTTTTTCCAAGCCTCTCGAGGTCTCAGGAAAGGGTGTCCGTTATCCCCTTTCCTTTACATATTGATGGTCGATTCTTTAAGCAGAAGGATTCGCAATCTTCAGTAATCCGGAGAACTCAAGGGCCTCAAGATTCCTAGGGGAGTCCAAGCTGCCAATAATGCACAGTTTGCAGACGACACTATCCTATTGGGAGGGGATTCCACCATCATTGTTGAACGATTCCAAAAATCCCTCACTACATTTGTAAAGGCTTCAGATGGCAAAATCAGTGAATTAAAATCCAAAGTGTATGCTTGGAACTATCCTCCAGCAACCTTGGCGAGCATATCCCAAATTTTCGGGTTTGAAGGAGTCTCATTATGGAACTCTTTCAACTATCTTGGCGTTCCAATCTTCAAAGGAAAAAATCGGAAGCAGGACTGGCAAAAATTGATTGATAAAATAAAAAAGAAAATTGCTGGTTGGGGGTTTCAATGGCTAAACCTAGTAGGAAAGCTCACATTAATCAAATCTGTTTTGACTGCTTATCCAATTTATGTGTGTTCTATCTCACTTGCTCCGCGTTATGTCATTCAAGAAATCAACAAAGAGCTGAGGAATTTCCTTTGGAAAGGAGGGAAAGAGAGCAATACCAAAAAATTCCACCTCATAAATTGGGATATAGTCTTGTTGTGGCCACAACAGATCCCATGCTTAGCCAAGCATGGGAGCCCCATAATTTTAATAAATGCAAAGGTAGTTGGGTGAGTCATCTTGAAAATTTTAATTTTTGATTTTACCTCTAAAAGTTCTTTACCCATGCTTTTGGTCTACTTGTTTTTAAGGGTTTGATTATTTCTTCCAAAGTGTTTCAGGCTTAAAAGAGCCAAAATTTTGAGTATTTTGCTGACTGCTATCATCATCCCAAAACCCGACATTTGGAGAACCCGAACCCCGCAACCCGACAGGCGCAGGTTTCGGGACTATTGTTTTTTAAGTTTTGGTTTTGCTGATTCTGAAACCCGCAACCCGACAGGCGCAGGTTTCGGGACTATTGTTTTTTAAGTTTTGGTTTTGCTGATTCCGAAACCCGCAACCCGACGACTGCGGGTTGCGGAATCATTTTTAATAAGATTGAAGAATAATTACTCCGAAACCCGAACCCCGCAATGGCGGCATCCGGCTTTCGGGATTATGATTTTTCGTTTATCTGGTGTGTGTTCCCAAAACCCGCAACCCGTGATTTCGGGATGCGGCTTTCGGGATGGTTATCTTACGTCACAATTTAATGTTTCCGAAACCTGCCACCCGCATAGTCGGTTTTTGGCTTTCGAAAATCCTTTTTTTTTACTTCCGTTTTGCATACCCGCAGCCCGCAAATCCGTACTTTCGGGTTTCGGCTTGCGGGATCTTTGAATAAGAAATTCATGCAATTTTTTTTTGAACTCGATTCCGCATTCCGCTCCGGTTAATCTACGTCGTTCGTTTGTTATAATCTCACGGTCATGTTGATTTTGGGTAATCAGTTAAGTTGGGCTTTGCCATCCTGTCTTTTGAAACCTGGTTCTGCCAAATTATCAGTTTTCTAAGTAATTCATCACAGCGCACACCCTTACAAGTCTATTAGTCACCTCATGTTGGATGGACGCCGTCTCTCCACATTAAGTTCTCCATGCCTGAACTTGAGCTTTGACATCTCGTCGTTTTTGTTCCACCTCTTGATGATCGGATTTGATATGTGCGAAGAATTAATAGCCCGTGTACTGGAACTCCTAGTTCTGACTTTTTGCACATCAGCTTTGTCACCATAACCTTCGTCTCCGTTATTGATCACCAGTCATAATTGTTGATGGGAGATTACTAGTAACGATGTGATCGAAAAGGAAATTCAAAATCATGCAAGCAGTAATTGAACTCGTACTTCGCACAGGCTTTGATCTGACTGGCACATACCTTGGCTCTCTTCGTTTCAATTGAAGTAATTAAAATGAATTGATTCGATAACTTTAATCATTGCAGATTGCCCCGCCCGATTATCATAGACCTGCTTACTGGCCTTTAAAGAAGCAATTAACATGAAAGTTCCAGTTCACCCATTGCCTTCTGAAACAGGAAACACTCTGTTCGGCATTCTTCTTATATCTTTTTATCCAAGACTCATTCAGAATGAGCAATATTCATGCACATGGTAAATTTTCTAATGTTCAGGTTGAAAATGAAGAGCTCTATTCCTTGTTATATCAAGAAATGTTGTCACCACCGTTTGATGCAGGTGTTCCTGATCTTAGCAGCGGTAGCAGTGAAGAAGACTTTGAAACTCTGTTTGCCTACATTCACAACCCCGAAAAGCGAAGAAAGGAAATTCTGGAGGGGTCAACTGATCTTGATACTGATGTTATACAATACTTTATAATCAATGAAGAACCTGACGTGCCGGCTACCGTCCCTGAAGTAAAGCCTCTAATGGATTTCTCTGTTTTCGACAGTGGGTTCCCCGACCCCGAATTCCCTACAGCGGATGCTCTGCAAGCCACACCACCTGTCGACGATAATGAACGATCTGTGATTGAATTCTTATGGTGCCACAAGATCTTATCAAATTGAAGAACAAGTCTTTCTTTTGTGAAAGGTGGCGGAAAATCTTTTGAGTTTAAAAATAGCAAGATTGTTTTTGGATCGATGGTTAGACCTGATTTTGTAATCCCTATTTTGTAGAATCTTTCCTTTTGGAACTCTGATGCAAATTTAGTATATAAGGGGGAATGTTTCTCTTAGTAAGGGGTTGGGAATTTTGGAATTGCAATTCAGCAGGAGTTTGGACTGAAGATACTCTGTTTATCAGAGTCATTGTAATTTTTGTACAAGACTTCTCTATTCAGGAAAGTTATCTTTTAATTCACCTCCTATTGTTCTTCAAATTTCTTTGGGAATTGATGAGTTAATGTTTCAAATTTGTCATTGATCATGCGTTTAATCTTTTGTAGGATTTTTTGTTAATGCATAAGATCTCTCATATTGATTTTTCTGTATGTGTGGATTATGTTCAAAACTGTTCTGTTAAATTTCTTTAATTGAACGTTTTTACTTTTATACTTCTGCAAATGATTTGATGCAATTGAATATGTATAATCAAATGTTAATTTTTCAATTAGCGCAATGATTACAGATCAGATATTTGAATACGCTTAACACTTTGAAGAATTGTCACTTAATTTCTTAATTGATAAAACTTTAATTTTACAATTGAAGAACCCGAAGACATTTCTGTTTAAGGTTTAACTACTTGTTCATCACACTTCAACTCTGATTTGCACAACATCAACTTCTCCTTTTAGGTCAGATCTGACTTAGAATAGATTCGTTCCTTAGGTAGTTTAAGTTATATTTTGGTAACAAGCTTTCACACTTAGTTTTCCTTGATGGGAAAACCGATCTTTTGAGATCAAATCTTTTACTCATAGAGTGCCAGCGGAGGCCAAATATCCGTGGGTGATTACCATCCCAAACAGCTCGAGGATAGGGTAACTCTTGCATAGGGTTAACTGAAGCCTTTGGCTGGGTTTTCATCCCCTGTTGTGTGCCTTGGAACCCATTCCAGCACTTTGCACTCACCCTGCACACCCGAGGCATCAACAAGTCTGCAATCCGAAAAATAAAGGAGGCGTTGGAGTTAAAGACCCAAGTGAAATGAACTTAGCTCTTGGAGCTAAGATCCTTTGGAGACTGGTGATGGATAGAGATGCTTGGTGGAAGAAAGCTCTGCAGAAAAAGTATATGAGAGGAGCAAGGAAACGTTGCATCGAAAATATAGATATAGCTATGAAAGGATCACATATATGGGATCTGTGTAAAAGGGCTGCCCATATTATGAAAGACAATATTTATTGGATAGCGGGCAATGGACAAAATATAAAAATTTGGGAGGGCAAGTTGGGAAGAAGCTTCCCTGCTGACTTCAAGCACGAGCTCAGAGCTCTCAAAACTTGGATGGATAGGAATCAAATTCACTCCTTGTATGATATTTCCAGTTGGACCAGCAAAGGCCGCTGGAATGGATGGAAAGACCTTGAAATTCCCCACACAATGATCGAGGATTATAAAGCCTTCCTTCAACTTCTTCAAGAGCACGGACCTATAAACAGCAGGCTAAAGGACAGGCGGGGATGGGCAAGAACTGGAGCATATTCGGTAAAGGAAGGTTATCAGCTCATTCAATTGAGAAAAGATAGAGAAGCTGGAGAAATAAACTGGGGCAAAGTATGGAGCAAAGACAGTATTTCGAAGATGAATTTTTTTTATTGGACTCTTGCACATAGGAAGACCTTGACTGCTGATAATATGAGGAAAAGAGGGATTGTGGGACCTTTAAGATGTGTTATGTGCAAAGAAGCTGAAGAGACAATAGACCACATCTTTTTAAACTGCAATTTTACGACAGAAGTATGGAAGATGGCTGTCAGTAGTTTGGGAGTCAATCTGATCATGCCAACAAATTGGAGTGATATTTTTAATAACTGGAAGGATTTCTATCATGGCTCCTTCTGCAACAAACCAGACTTCTCAAGGGCTTGGGAAGCTCTCCCAAGGTTCATCAACTAGAAAGTCTGGATAGCAAGAAATAAAGAAATTTTTGAAGGCATGGTCGCCAATCCTAGAAAGGTTTACATTGAAGCCAAGATGCTCTGGGTTGAAGTCCTGAATTCGAGAGGAATGCCAAGTATCCAGAAGGAACCCCTACTAGGCCTCGAAAGAAATTGGATGATAAAAAAATTTCAACAGCCCTCTCCTCCAACTGGGCTGAAAACAAGCAAGAATGGGAGTAATTTGTCCTAGCAACTAAGAATTAAAAAAGATGAGATGAAGCAATGGATGGCAGATCAGGAAGGCAACATTCTGTTTTTTTACAGTGCTTCGAAAGGAAACCCAGGGTTGGCAGGTGCGGGGGGAGTAATTCTTGACTCCACGGAGAATAGGAAGAAGGATTTTTCCTAGGGAATTGGAAAGAAGACCAATAATGCAACGGAGTGGTTAGGACTGATTAAAGGCCTAGAGATAGCAGCCAGTATGGGAATTAGAAATCTCATGATCCTCGGAGACTCTCTAATCACAATCAGAGAAGCTAGGCACATAATGTTCAAAAGAAAAAGCCCTATCTCCAAGATGCACCTTCTTCTTCTCAATATCAGCTCCGAGTTTCTCAGGCTCAGTTTCATTCACATCTTGCGTGGATTGAATGAAGAAGCCGATCAATTGGAAAACATAGGGGTTGAGTTGGACTATGGGAGTATAAGGATTGATAGAAACCTCTTGGAAAATAATTGGATTCCATAATCCACGTATTTGATCTTAGCCAAATCTATTCAATGGAACAGATCTTTTTATTTAATTTCGCAATTACGGAGCCCTCTGACTGCACAGAGGCTTGGCGACTAGGCAAGAATGGATCACTACTGTGATGGCTGTGGTGGAGAGATTTTCAACATTAGCTCGAGATGTAATCTGAGGAATGCCCAGCCGGTTGAAGGATGGGGGGACTGTGTAAAGCAGGAGGGCCGTGTGAGAAGAATTCTTGTTGCAAGCACGCTGAGTCTGGGAAAGGCACGCAGAATGAGAAACGTTGTCAGTCCAGTTTCGAAGTGGAAACGCTGGACCGTTGCAGAACATGGAACAACAATTTAGACTGGTACGAGGGGAGAACTTAGAATTCAGAAAAATCATAGCTCGGCTTTACAGTTATGATGTTTCCTCGCTTAATGAGGTGAAAGCCCAGAACTGTCCTGTTGTTGAGAAAATAGATCATATGGGTGAAGTCTCGGGCTTAGCAAATCCAAAAAATAAAAAATCAAGAGGGAGAAGGACTTAGACAGTGATGAGAAAGTCTTGGAATGCAGGATGAAGAAGCTGAAGAAATATTTGGTCTATGAAGAGGATTAGGTGGACTTAAGCGAAAAGAAGACCCAGGCAGCAGGCTCAGAAGACGTAGTCATGAACGCTGGACCAAAGTGGAAACATGCCACTGGAAAAACGGGTTGGCATGGTCTTATTTTTGCTTTTTCTGTTATTTTGAAACAAAGAAGGCCAATATGGCTTCTTGCTGCTTATGGATTAGGGTTCTAAAACTGAAGAGTAGCCTAATTGCCCAGGTTTCCTTGTTTAAGATGGAACTCAGTTTATTTTTGCATTTCCGCTGTATTAGGATTAGTTTCCAAACTCTACAGCAATAGTAGAATGGTTTGAAGTCGAGAAGATTTTGTGTTGGATCCAGGGAATGGTGGATTAAAGATTGACTCAAGTCTGAAAGAGCAATCTGGTCAATCAATTTTGATGTAATTCCTTTTTTATATTATCATGCTTCTAGCCGTTTCTGTTAAAAAAATAAAATAAAATAAAATAAAAAAATAACAAGAATTCAAAAACAAAAACAAAAACAAAAACATATATTATAAAAGTTAAAAATGGAATAAACTTAAATCAATAGATGGGATAGGAGGACAGAATGTATTATAAAAACTAAATAAAAACCCTTAGATCTCTAATTTTACTTTAAAATTTTGTTTATTTTACAAGATAATTTAATTTAATTTATAATATATTTTTAAAAATTTAATTTTATTATTAAAAATGAATATTTAATCTTATTTTTATTCACTATATATATTATCTTTAACTATATAAGGCATAAAAAAGGTCATAAATAATTTTCATTATTATATATATAACGAAAATGATTTATGATTAAAATTTCAAAAAATATATTATGTTCTAAAATTTATAACATATAAGTTTTATTCTAGCCATACCTTGATTCTCTTGAAGAAGAAAAAAAAAGTTTTATTATATAAATTTATAATTAAATGGAATCAAACATTAAAAGTTTTTTATATTTTGTTTTTAACATATAGATTTTGTTATATAAATTTTTAATTAAATGAAATGAAACATTAAAACCTTTTATATTTTGTTTTTAAAATTCATATTTCTTTGATTTTTTCAATATTTATTTTAATAAAAATTGTTTTCAATCTCATATGCTTTGTCATTTCACTAAATCTTACTTGTAACTTTGGTTTCCAATATCGATATTTATCTCATCCTTCACTTTATTAACATTCCTTTTCTTTTTTTTCTTTTTTATAACAATCACTCAACTATATATATATATTATTCACATATAATTGTGTAACATATATATTTTAGTCCAAACTTAAGAGGTACATAACAATACATCAAAACCCAAAAGCTACCAACCATAACTCTAAATTAGCATGGGAAAGTGTGGTTTGAGGTAGTTGTTACCAATAGGGAATGGGAGACACATGACTTATGAAATCCCTCCCTTATTACGGGTGTTTGGCCCTTCATGGCCGCAAGCAATAGCTCATGCAAGAGGTGCCCACTTTAGGGAATATCTTGTGATATCAATTTTGTTTCTTTCATTGACTGCTCATTAGAAAATGATGTGGTGCTTTGTGGCTTGTTTTTTCACTTTAATATCATGGTTTACTTTCCATATATGGCATTTCATTGTGAAGAGGATAAATGTATGGTTTTAATTTAAAAAAAAAACAACTTTGCAATATCTATATTTTGTTGTTAAGAAGGTTTTGAGTTTATTTAGAAAGATGCTTGTACATATAAGATGCAATTACATATTGATATGTTCATCATTATAGATGGATATAGTCTTCTCCAAGGTATGGTGGATATAGACATGATCTATATTTTATATTTTTTTTTATATATTTGAAGTTTTGTACATAAACTTTATTGTAAATAATGTTTTCATTCTCCACTTGACCTACAACTAAAAAAAGGAAAGTAAAGTAGATTTGAATCATAAATTCAAAAACACAATTTTTTTAATGTATATTAGTCTGATTGGTAACCAATTGAGGTGTTTAACAAGATACAATATATCACATTTTATTTTTTAATTTCATCAATTCTATTTTTTTTCCTATTCTCCTTTACTTTATTTTTTTTCCTTAGACGTTTTATTGCATTTTTTGGGGCAATTGCTAGTTTAAATTACTTCAAACAAACATGTGAATTCTTATCGACGAAAATTCTTATCAACGAAAACCACACAAACATATGAGACTTCTGAGTAGTTGACCACATCTCTTCAACACCGAAACAAGTTAAAGGCTTACCTTCTCGATGCTGCTGGAAGAAGTTGGTCTTCATTGTGAAAAGCAGAGCTCGGAGATATCTCAACGCGCAATTTTCACTTACTCACAAAAATCCACAAAGCAAACCTGGTAATTTCAAGTTGCTCATACTCACCAGTTGCTTCATGTATTATCTTCTCAGCTATCAATACTTGGTCGAATGCCAAGAATATCCAACGATAAAGCACGTTTTTCCAATATCGTAATATTTTCCAAAGCTTTGGCATGTCCAACAATATTACTAAACTTAATTACATATTTTGTACCTACATACTGCAACTAAAACATAGTCTTTTTATTGTTTCATTACATTGAAAACTACTAGTAAGCATTAGTTTATAAACTAAAAGAAGCATTTCTATTTCTTAAACATTATACATAATTTGGAGAGCAAAATTTTATTAGAATTGGATTTATCGATATAAACATGCTTGCAGATGATATGATATACTGTTAAATATTATACCGAATTTGGAGAGCAAAAGTTTCTTAGAATTTGATTAAAATTGGATTTACCGATATACACAGGCTTGCAGACGATATACTGTTGAGTGTCTGGGATTTACTAATCTATCCTTCTACCAGAAAATCCCCAAATTTACTTTGTCTCTTGACAGAAATAAAAAACTTATCTAATTCATGACCACAAGGCATGATTTTCCTTTTTGGTAAATACTATAAGCTATAGTGTGATTTGCTACAAGTCTGCTATTTTATCCACAGGAATCGTGAATCGAGATGGCAGAGGTCTCGAGTAGGTCATTTCGTTCCTAGGCACCAATATTTCCATGGATTAAGGTTAGATTGGTATAATGTCAAATAATATAGGTACGACAGTATTATAGGTATTGGAGAAATAAAAAATTAGTCTGTAACGCATAATCAAAAGTTGATTCTTACCTTGAGCAAAAAAACTATTTCTCCAATTCGTCCACAGAATTTGAGGCCTAATATTTCACTTAAATTGAAGTACAAACGCAATCATAGTGCTGCGATCTTTCAAGGATTTTAGATGCTCTGATAGCATCACGCGGTAGTCTATAATTTTTTTCCACGGAAGAGCAACGTCAAGCCTGGTTACCTGGAGCTCTGAAAGCAATTGTGATGATTTTGGTATGAGATCTCTGAAATCCATCTTCTCAGTTACCAAAATGACAACAATCTAAACCAACATAACTAAACTAATTGTGAAATATTAGCAAATTCTACTGCTGCAAGCTTTCAGCTGGAATGCCGGATTTTGGTCGTGCAGGATTTGAGCTGGAATGGCGGATTCTGGTCTTGCAGGCTTTGACATAGTTGTTTTCTTAGTTGGGGCATTTCTGTGTCATGGTATTAACACATAGTTTCATACAAATGACATTTGGACAATATTTACCATGCCAATAATAAAGGACATTGCAAGTAGCATTCCGATCATTAAATATGTGGTTTACATCTGACGAATCCGTGTTATTTTTAATTAAACCTTCCAATAGATTTCATGTGGAGTTGGCACTTGGCAGCAGTAATTAGGTCCTCCCTTGCATGCAATAATGTGGCGGATGATACATACAAATGGAATTAGGAAGTGATTGTATATTAATGCATTTTTAGATCACACTAGCGCATAGATGGTAGTGCAGTATTTGATACATGATCCAATATGAGATCATTGATCGAGAGTATATGAACTCAATAGTGCCTGCATATGAGGTTTAAAAAGATTGTAATATCACCTTTATTCAACGGCCTTTAATGTTTATTTATGATATTAGTGTAATTTATTTTTTATAGCTTGATGAAAAGCCTCCTATTTAGCTCCATTATACATGGAGGTATATATGCAATTCTATTTGTGATATTAGAAAGTAATTATTCAGTCTTTATATTTATTATCTGAGAAAGGGATCTACATTTACAATTCATGTCTAAAGAAGCAAATTGCAATTGATCTGGGCATCAAATTATTTGCTTTTAATAAGATGTATGCGAATTTTACTTTTTCTAAGAAGCATTGGTGAAGTGATGCTTCTGTGACTAGAGTCCGATAACTATTCTATTGTGCTAAAGGAAATTAAATTAATTGTTTGGTGTATGTTTTGTTAGATATAAACGAAATGATTTGCCTTATAATATTAATAATTATTACTATTATTATAATTTATAATTGATTAATATTATTATAATTTATAATTGATTACTATTATTATATTTGTACTTTATTATTCCGGAGATGTTTCATTCCTCCGTGGAGACTCTATTGTATATCCGGAGATGTTTTATTCCTCCGTGGAGTATGTGGTAACTTGGGTTATTAGACTTCCCTAGTGGGGGTCGGACCTATATGAGTCATGTGGGTTAAAGGGTTATTAGACCACCCTAGTGGGGTCGGCCCTGTCACATTATGTTAAGTGGTTAAGTTGGGGCCGACCTAGTTAGTGTAAAAGTCAAGTCGAAGTTGTGTATAAATAGAGGAGGTGTGTTCCTCATCTAACACACATTACACTCACTTGTGATTGGTGCAAAGGTGTGAGAGAGATCTTCTAAGGAGGAGAAGGAGCTCATGTTTAGGGTTTACATCTTTGTATTTGCTGGTCATCTATATTAAGAAAGCTTTGTTGGGTTTTCTACCCCATGAGGGTTTCCCAGGATAAATTTGTGTCTCTTGTGTTTATGTTGTGCTTGTTGTTCTTTCAATGATCCTGTATATGCTATTGTTGTGAAATAGAATGTAATATTGATATTCTTTGTCTTAGCATACTGAATTTTAACATGGTATCAGAGCTAGCATGAAGGAAGGCAATGTATGGCACTTACGACACTTGCTTCACTTGCGACAATTTGAAGGTTAGGGTTTTATATAGCAAAAAACAGTCATCGTGGAACTTTCACTATAAATACATTTTGGAGAAGGTTTAGGAACTGAAACCTTTACAGGTCATAGATAACATCCCCCTGTACCTTGTGTCCGAAGGACAGCCTCAGATTCGTTGTACTTTGTGATTTATGATCCGTACAAGTTAGGGTTTCTGCCTCTTCCAGATCTCAGTCATAAACAGGAGACCTAGGAAAAAAGGTCACAACTTGGGCTAGGAAGCTCCAAATTAAATTTCGTAAAAATTTATAGGTAGATAACGGACTGTAGTTTCTCAGGTAAGATTTTCAGAGGCCAAAGTTGAACCAGTGACACGTGGCACACCGTACAATTTCTCTCTCCTATTTTATCCCATAAACAGGTCACGTTGCAACACTTGGCATAACTCTCTCTCAGAGAATCCAATTGAGGTCAGAATTGTGGAGTTGGAAAGATGACAGGTCGGGATACCATAGGCCGCATTTCAGACCCTATGGAGTCATAATTTCAGAGATGCACCAGAAACAATCAAGTGCATATTTATGTCAAAACAGATTTGGATTCTGAGCACCTTCATTCTTGGCTTGTCATTGCTGTAGGAATTTAGGGCTTTGGAGAAAGTTGGAATTTTTGGAATCGGAAACCAAGGCTGAATGCTCCTCATCAAAATCGAAATTTAGAGACCAAGATCGAATTTTTTGGTTGGGAAGAAGGCCGGGCTTAATCAAACCCTAGTTTGGGATTTTGATCAGAAAGATGGAAAATTAGGGCTTCTGCAAAAGTTGGAATTTTTTAAGTCTGTGACCACGGATGGAAGCTCCTCAGAAAAAACAAAGTTTAGAGATTTGGATCGAACCTTTTGGTTGGGAAGAAGGGTGGGCTCTATCAAACCCTAGTTCATGGTCCTGTCTAGTGAATCCAGAAGTTTCAAAGACAATTTTGAGGGGTCAAATTTTGCAGTTTTCAAATTGAAGTATACCAGCTTGATCAACTCAGCAAGCCACATATTTCCATCCATTCAGAAGTTTGAAATTCAAAGTTTGAATTTATAGGGTTTCTTTGGCAAACCCTAATCCAACTCCAGGCTAGTTTCAGCAAATCAAAGTGGATTGGGTTAATCCTAGAAGAGAATGAATTGGACACGTGCATAAGTGAAGAAGCTATAGTTCCAGGTGGAGATGAAGCTAAGGCCTTACATAAGAAGACTACAAGCAATCCTGACAGGTATGACTTGAGGAAATACATGCATGTTTTGAAAATCTGATTCTTGATTAAGTTCATAATATGTTTGTCTTCATGTTATTAAGGTTAGTACAATTATGATTGCTTGATAATGAATGCATGTGAATGATATAAGACATTCATTGATTCGATTTATGACACTTATGATTGTACTAATGCACTTGTGGTGTTGTATGAGGATGATGTTGTCTGCTAACAAGATACAGGTACATCAAGAAAGACAAATCAAGTTCTATGACCATGATGACATAAAGACAAGGACTCATCCATAGTCTTTGATCACGTAGAAGCTCTACTTACGAGGTATGCATGACTTTGTTCTACTATGCTTAACTTATGAGATATGCAGGTTCTAGCGCAAGGTCTCTAAATCATTGAAGAGAACAAAGAAGATATTGTTTGGGTATGTTAAGACATAACCAAGCATGATAATCCAGGTATGTTTTCCTATATCAAGTTAGAATCCTACCTTGTGTTAGGATCTTAGGTAAGTATACCTGTGTATGAAATGATCATGACCATACATAATGGTATTGAGATTATACTAATGAATGTACGTTTATGTATGAGATCATGAGGATGACACTAGTGCACACTTAAGCATGCATAGTGGTACAGAATGAATAGAAGTTCAAAGACATACAGAGGTCAAGTATTTGAGTTGTTATTTGAATCTCTGAAATAGTAAATGATATTGCTTGTAATAGTTGTATGCATATTTGTATTCCTAGAATATATCATGCATAGTGTAAGCATTCATGTCGCATTGAACAATATACTACTAATATGCATATGATGGGTAAGTTGGACAAACATTCCATTGTTGTTTATCTAGAATGAAACTTCTTTGCTGACATGCTAAGAGTTGTGCATACTCTTGATAGCATGTTCTGGTAGAGATGGAAGGCATCTAGATAACCACTGTATGCATACAGGATATGGAAAAGTGTTGTGCCAAAGTATTGTTCAAGATAGTTGAATAACTATGTGAATCATATATGTATGCATAATAGGTTATCATGTCAACGTAATTTGTTGATTATGAAGTATTACTAATCATGTAATTAACTTTGATTTGTAGGAAAGATCATGAAGAATGATGAACACCGAACAAGTGATGGATGTTCAACAAGAAGACTTACAAATCAAACATACTATAGAAGGCTCGTGGCTAGAAGATTCTCTTACAAAGAGGAAGAGGATCATGATGAGATGTTTGCTCCAAGTTGCTAGATAAGACCATTCTCTTAATGGTGTAATTGAAGAAGAAGTACGAATCGAGAAAGCTCCCAAGATTCAATTGAAGAAAGCTTTGTATGGGTACCCAGGATCGATAGTCATTTGATGAGCTCAATGATCACCATGGGTGATGCGGATTTCAACCTTTGCTACAAGGTTGAAGATGGTGTCTATATATAGATGACATTCTTCTCTTAGATGGATGCAACAAGGAACTCACCACAAAGTTCGAATAATCTTGAGGCTCATATTAGTAGACCCATCTGACGAGAGATGACTCGGATAGATATACAGAAGATCACTCAATGCAGAGTGTGAATGATGTTCAGTCATAGAGGGAGAATTGATAGCTTCTTGAAAAGCTTGGGATTTACCATAAGTAAAGATGATCCTAACCTTTACCTTAGAGGTTATGGATGATGAACCCGTCATATTATTACTGTATGTGGATGATCTCTTTCTGACAGGGAATGAGAAACATATCATGGAAAGCAAGAAGAAGCTAGCTACAGAATTTGAGATGAAAGATCTCGGATTGATGCATTACTTCCTAGGTCTGGAAGTATGGCAAGGCTCAAAAGGAATCTTTCTCAACCAGGTAAAGTATGATGTGGAAATCTTGAAAAGATTTGATATGTTGGAATGCAAATCCATGGCCACTCCATGGATTCTAACTTGAAGCGGTTAGTTGATGACTCATCAGAGTTAGTGGATGTTACTCTGTATAGACAGATTATTGGGTCATTGATGTATCTGACGAATACCAGGCCAGATATATGCTTTGTTGTGAACACCTTGAGTCAGTATCTAGTAGTGTTCACTTGATTGCTGCAAAGCATGTGATGAGGTACCTAAAGGGTACAATATACTTTGATCTATGTTATCTTGGAGATCATGACTTCAGATTGTATGGCTACACAGATGTTGATTGGGCAGGAATTGTATCAGACAGGAAGAGCACATCGGGAGGATGTTATTGTCTGGGATCTGCCATGATCTCGTGGTTTAGCAGGAAGCAGTCTGGTGTGGCTCTCAGCACAGCTGAAGCGGAATATATAGCTGCTTGCTCTGCTAGTTGTGAAGCGCTATGGCTTCAGAAGTTGTCATCAAGATTGTTTGACTTAGAGATGGACCCACTGTGATCCTGTGACAACCTGAGTTGTATCAAGATGACAGAGAATCCAGTGTTCCATGATAAGTCAAAGCACATAGAGATCTGATATTTTTATATACGAGATATGGTGCAGAGAGGAGCTATCAAGATCGAGTATGTGAGCACTGACGAACAAGTTGTTGATGTATTGACCAAACCTCTGTATCGAGTAAAGTTTGAGTATTTCTGAGACAAGGTTGGTGTAGTTCAGAAGGACCCTCCTCGAAAGGGGGAGTGATATGGTCGCTGATGATGAGATTGCCTACATCGACGGTAAGGTCGATGATGAGGATACTTGCATTGATGATGTGGATACTTGTATGGATGATGAAGATACTGTATCGATGATGTGGATACTTGTATCGATGATGAAGATACTGTATCGATGATGAAGATACTGTATCGATGATGAGGATACATGTATCGATGATGAGGTTACTTGTTCCGACGATGAGGTCGATGATGAGGTTACTGGTTCCGACGATGAGGTCGATATATGGTCCTTATACTTTGTCTAAGTGGACGAGGAGAGGGATTGTATCATCCCTGGACTTCGGTCCCTGAATTGATCCGTAGACATATGTCTTCGAGAAATGGTCCCTAGTGGACGAGAGGGATTGTATCATCCGCAGACTTCTGTCCCTGAATTGATCTGTAGACATATGTCTCCGAGAAATGGTCCCTAGTGGACGAGAGGGATTGTATCATCCTCGGACTTCCGTCCCTGAATTGATCCGTAGACATATGTCTCTGAGAAGTGGTCCCTAGTGGACGTGATAGGACTGCATCGTCCCTGAACCTTTGGTTCAAAATGCACGTGATAGGACTGCATCGTCCCTGAATGTTTAGTTCAAAATGTACGTGATGGGGATTGCATCAGCCCGAAACCACTAGTTCAAAATGTACATGATGGGGATTGCATCATCCCGGAACCACTAGTTCAAAATGTACGTGATGGGGATTGCATCATCTCGAAACCACTAGTTCAAAATGTACGTGATAGTGATTGCATCATCCTGTAACCTTTGGTTCAAAATGTACGTGATGAGGATTGCATCATCCTAGAACCACTAGTTCAAAATGTACGTGATAGGGATTGTATAATCTCGGAACCCTTGGTTCAAAATGTACATGATGGGGATTGCATCATCCCGGAACCACTAGTTCAAAATGTACGTGAGGGGATTGCATCATCCCAGAACCACTAGTTCAAAATGTACGTGAGGGGATTGCATCATCCCGGAACCCTTGGTTCAAAATGTACGTGGTAGGATTGCATCGTCCTTGGAATTATGTCCTAAATTGAGAGGGATTGACCATCCCGTAATTGGATCATGTGTATTGCAGAGAATGCTGCTTTGATGATCCAGATGTTGATCGAGATGATCCAGTTGATGATGATCGAGATGATGATACTGTTGATCGAGATGATCCATATCGAGATGATGATGTTGATCGAGAGATCCAGATGATTCTGTTGATCGGTAGATGCAGACGATGAGGCTGTTGATAGAGAGATCCATATGTTGATGATGTTGATCGAGAGGATCCAAATGTTGATCGAGATATCTAGATGATGATGTTGTTGTAGCTGATCGAGTGCTGTAGAAGATGAAGATCTAGTATTGAAGATCTTGAAGATGTTCTAGTAACTTTTTGAGTTATTGATGATGTATGAAGAAAGCTTCCAATGATTTATAGATGTATCATGTATCATGTAGTTTATGACTCCTTACTCCTGCAGATGTTGTTATAATATCCTTCTCGTTAAGGGGGAGTGTTGAGATATTGTAACTTCTAAGAATATTATATTTGTAATTTATTATTCCATAGATGTTTCATTCCTTCGTGGAGACTCTATTGTATATCCGGAGATGTTTTATTCCTCCGTGGAGAATGTGGTAACTTGGGTTATTAGACTTCCCTAGTGGGGGTCGGCCCTGTATGATTCATGTGGGTTAAAGGGTTATTAGACCACCCTAGTGGGGTCGGCCCTGCCACATTATGTTAAGTGGTTAAGTTGGGGCCAACCTAGTTAGTGTAAAAGTCAAGTTGGAGCTGTGTATAAATAGAGGAGGTGTGTTCCTCATTTAATACACATTACACTCACTTGTGATTGGCACATAGGTGAGAGAGAGATCTGCTATGGAGGAGAAGGAGCTCATGTTTAGGGTTTACATCTTTGTATTTGTTGGTCATCTATATTGAGGAAGCTTTGCTGGGTTTTCTACCCCATGAGGGTTTCCCAGGATAAATCTGTGTCTCTTGTGTTTATGCTGTGCTTGTTGTTCTTTCAGTGATCTTGTATATGCTATTGTTGTGAAATGGAATGTAATACTGATATTCTTTGTCTTAGCATACTGAATTTTAATAAATTATGGATTTCACGAATCCACTATAACTGTCTACATGTGCAGAGAACCTCGAGCATACTCAAAATTGAAGTTGTGCTAAGTTTGATCATGATCGTTGAGAGAACCTCGAGCAAAAGCACGAGAAGTTGGCATTGGAGGTGAAAAGAGAATGACTCATTATTTAAGTCATCTTCTAGGCACATTATATAATAATAACAAATAAATAGACATTATGAAATATTCACGACGATAACTTTGACTTTTGTTTTCATTTTGATGTAAAATGAAAAATGAAAAATTGGGCATGAAGTTGTCTTATTCAGTGAATAACTACTTCAAAATCCATATTGCAAATTCAAAAACAAAACTCTTATTCAGTGAATAACTACTTCAAAATCCACAAATAACTACTTCAAAATCCACAAATAACTACTTCAAAATACACATTGCAAATTCAAAAACAAAACTCATATGCATATGCAAAAGTAGATATGATGCACATCAAGTTAATACTATATCTCATCAATGTCCTTTGATTCCTTTGTACAACCTATTTTCTATTTACAATATCTCTTATATAATGCAATTCTGTTACTTTTTTAGTAGCTTGATAGGGAGTAGCAGTTTTGGGTAGGATAAATAGCTAACCGTTTTCCCACAAACAAACAATTAGGATCCGTGTTGGGGTGTCAGTACCATGAATTCACTAATATAATTTCTAACAATATTAGAATAATATGTAAATTGTATCATATGCCATCCACATTCAGCTGAGAAACTCAACTTTATATCTTTTAAACATTAAAATATCAAAAACTTCACATCTCAAATAACTACATCAATTAATCTTTGCATTTAACAAATCAATATATCTTTTAAACATTAAAATATCAAAAACCTCACATCTCAAATAACTACATCAATTAATCTTTGCATTTAACAAATCAACATATCTTTTAAACATTAAAATATCAAAAACCTCACATCTCAAATAACTACATCAATTAATCTTTGCATTTAACAAATCAATGCTAATGCTTTGATGTAACAATCTAACCAAATCTCGGCAGGTATTTGCTGCCATGCAACACTTGTTCAAAATTGAACTCACTCTTATCGGCAGATCGTTCGGTCTCCCTGTCATATTTTTCACCGTCTTTGTATCTCACTCACCTTATATGCTGTTAGGTTTTTCACCGTCTTTGTATCTCACCTTATACATACTTTTTCCTAATGGGTATTTATCCAGATGCTAAAAAAATCCCGATATGCTTGAATCCAAATGGAGAAAACGGAAAGCCAGTTAAAGAGATATAGAAACAGAAGAATAGCAATCAATGGTTAGTGCTTTTGAATATAGTTTTGTGAGAGATTTGATCAGTGCAGGCAAACCGCGAAGGAGATCTAGATATGAGAGAGGTTTGTGAAAGAAAGGGCACCGCCCATATTTATCAAGAGATTGCGATATGAATCCTGTTGGATGCTTAGCTTGTAGCTTAGGCTTGACTACCGAGACCCACAATTGGTGTTGTAATTTATATTGTTGTTTTGGATCTACAGGTGTATCGGAAGGCATGGGAAAATGCGGAGAACAGAGATGTCAAGAAGCAGCTTGAATAGAGCCGAATCTCATAGAGAATTGCAGGTAAAGGTAAGCAATCACACACAGTTTTTTTGGCACTTCCATTCAAGGTAGAGATGCTGTGACGTTTGACAAATAATTTCATATTTTATGGTGGTTGTTCTTTTTCCGTTATGTTAACCAATTTTGGTAATCTGTGAGCAGAAATATAATTTATACATGTACTAAAGGTAATGGGGCTTCCATCCTTATTGCTTGTCGTATAATTTCTACAATTTCTACATCTACAAAAAGGTAATGGGTCTTCCATCCTTATTGCTTGGTACAGCGGCCCCGTAGCAGTGGTTTTAGGGTTTGTCGAAGTCCTTGTTTTTCCTTCCGAATGGGTGGCATTTCCTTACAGAATTTGAAATTAAATTCATTGTTGCAGTCGCAGTATTTGATTTATATCCGGGTGATTGAAATGGAACCAGATGCTAAGAGGACCGAAAGGAAAAAAAAATGACTGCATCGAGGTCCAATGGTTCTTCTGATAAAGATCCTGCGTGGAAGGAGCAGGAGGAGTGTTGCAAGGGAGAGAGGGGCGGTAATAATTCCATGACAATGTTGCGTAAGGACGCCAATTTGGATCATAGATCAGACTTCTATGAAGACGTGAAGTGCGATTACTATCCAGCTCTGTTCACTGCTTTGGAGCACTTTCTTCCTTCTCGGATCTTGGCTGCCCCGCGCTATGTTAAGATCCAATTCTTGAACAAAGTTGTATCCAGATACGCGCCCCAGGGAGAGCGGAGTGGGGTAAGTGAAAACTGAACAATATCGCAATTCAAGGTTTTAAATCTTTCATAGAGTTTTGGTTTCATAGGGTTTTGGATTTAATTCATTATCTAGCCATGGACTTAACCCCACACATTACCCAGTAGAAGCTCACTTTAACCTTAACCTGGAACCTTACACTTCTTCTAAGCTAGAACAATGCTTTTGACCAATTCACCATTTCATCTTATTTATTCCAGCGAGATTTGATGAGGTCGACAATCGAGCTACCGAGAAGAGGCCCATATCGGGCGGTTCATTAGAGAGATTTTGAGGTCAAAAAATGGCCTCCTAAGAGATGTACTACAAAAATATGAGATATATTAAAATATTATGAATTGGGGGTTTTATGGGGTAGGTATATATGACAAGTCACCTCCCACACTATTTTCTATGCACAATATAAATAACCATGGTTGAGTTGCTTTTCAAAATTCACTACAAATAAAATTAATAAAATAAGTCTACATTGATGTGACTAAGATTAATTGTAAATTCCCAAAAATTTATTGTCCTTTAGCATTTATTTGTCTTGAACTTGCAAATGAAATTAAATAATAAAGAATATTTTTAAGAGCTATTTTTTTAATTTTATGTTGACTTTTTATATTTAGTACTTTTCTCATGAATTTAATATAATGTAATTTAATTGAGAATTTATTTACATGTAAAATGTTAATAATATTATTATAATCCACATTCCATCATCATTATTATTATTATTATTTATTAAATCTATTGTTATTCTTTATTAGTTTGACATTATGTTATTAAATAGAATGGAGTGAATATATAATTTAAAATTAAAAACATAAAAATGATAATATATTATTTTATAAAAAAAGTGAAAGACTTTCTTTATGAATTAAGAGTACTTCACTTGAAAATGACAATAATATTATTTTATGAGAAAGTGTGAAAAGACATTCATTATGAGTACTTTACTTGAAAATGACAATAATATTATTTTATGAAAAAACTATCATTATGAGTACTTTACTTTATGACTTAAAAGTACTTACACCGCTACCTTGGTTAACTATGTGTTTTCATTCAGCATAGAAAATTTGACAAATAAACATTCTTAACTCATGCAAGGCCACCTCACCAAGGGGGATGATGTCATCTACTAGAATGTGATTGGTTGTTTTTTATAGTACATTTTCTTTGTTTTGAGGCCATTTTTTGACCTCAAAATTTCTCTAATGACAGATCTGTATTGTTCATGTCTATGGATGTAGAAATTCTAATGCTCGACAGAGAACAAAGCAAACTTTGCCTCATAAAACACATCATGGATCACCTCTGTAATGGGAGTGGGGCTCTTCTCAATCCACGCAGATGCTTTCAAAGAAGGAGTCAGTGAATGTATTTCCAGATCATTTCACAGACAGGGATTTCTATAAACATTCTTTAGTCAATGGTGCAAGTTGTTCACTTATTTAAACCGCCATGAGAAATAACTTATTGGAATCGTTATGTTGAGTTGCTTTATGGGTATTCAGAGTCAGAAGCGCTTGGTCAGAATACAATTGAACTTCTTGTGGATCATATAATATTTATGTTGTTCGTTGTTGGTATGTGGATACTAGGGTACTTCTTGATACAGAGCTTCTGAAAGAAATTCCTGACAATGATTACATGAAATAATTTGCACCTGACTTTTCCTTAAAGATCAACACTGTTAGGAACATAGAGAATATGAATAGCAAGACATACTTGAGCGCAATTAAAGTGCAGGTTCTGGAGAATCCAAGTGTACAGATGCAGGAAGTACCTCCTAATTTTTTTTATTCCGGATATTGATTAAGATTAACTTAATCCGGATGAACGCATGGACCAACATACTTAAAACAGACAGATTCAATGAGATGATGAATACTATGATGAATATAACAACCTTTATCATGACATGGTTATGGAGTGCCACCATGTTAGCTTAGGAGGCTTGTTTGTTTCTATGGGCTTGAGAGAGCATCATCAAAGGGTTCAGAGGTAATCCATTCATATTTGGAGATCAATTCAACTTCACATTCAATAACAATCTGTAACTTGCATAAAGTGGTTTTTTAAAGTTTATTTCTATGTTGATACTTGCAATAGTTGTTTGTAATTGTCAAATAAAGAAATCTAAGTTAAATTGTGTCGATGTGTTGGCTTGCTTTTGGCCACTGGACTACTTCATTTTTATTTCTTTGACCATGTTTCTTCCCGTCATGGTGGTGATGCCTTAGAAGATCGCAGTGTGCTTTACTCTTGGCTGCATACTTATTATAACGTATTTTTTTGCTTTAAGAGATGTGATGAATTAGTTTTTCCACATAGGTTCCAAAGAGGCAATTTATTTATGTCTTTAATGATTAGCATTTTATAGTGAACAATGTTACATTCATGGTTTTATAATGAATTTCTTTTTGAGATTTCTATGTTTGATGACACGCGGAAATTAACCATTCTTCAAAACTGCAACGATATATGATTTCAGAGTTGAAACACAAAGACATAAAGATTAAATTGTGGCTCTGAGATAGAAGCATTCCATTCATGCTAAATATTTGAGTATTTTATGTTGAGTAAAAGTGTCTTAAACCCTTAAAAAAAACTAATTAAAAGCTTAACATCTTTGAAATAAAATAAAATAAAAGCTGCGAATATAAATAAAAACAGTCTGTAAGCCCGCACGAGTGTGGCTCTTTGGCGGTTCAGTTGATATGAAGTCACAGTTGTAAATGGAGGTCACGAGTTCAAATCACACCTGGCTTTACCCGTGTCCCATGCTTGCGGGGTGTGTGGGGCACCTGGGGGTATAGTGGTAGCGGGATTGGATCCCTGGACCCCGTGTCACGCGAGTACCAGCCCAGTCTCCAGTTGTCGATTCCCCTAGTTACAAAAAAAAAAAAACAGTTTGTATAAAGTAATCATGTATACCAACATGCCAAGGGTTTTAGAGAGTCGTTGCAATCTATATGTGAGAGAATAATTCTAAAAATTTGGGGTCGGCAACACCTATTAGCCCGTCCTCGTAGAAGTTGTCACCGGTGAAGATGATGAATTGTACATCCAGAGTCTCTCCTATCCTCCCCATCCATAAAAAGTCGTAATTTCATAGATAAGAAAATCCAGAAATTAGATTAAAAATGGTCTTAAAATGGTGCCTGATATGCCACTTGGGACTGGTTGTAGGGTCCTTTTCTCCCCCAATCTCCAACTTCTAACAATCTGAGAGATCCATCATCTTGTTTTGTCACCAGCTGCCCACATGATAAGTAGAAACACAGTAACAAGGCGATTGCAACGATCTGGGACAGATATTTCATTGTTAATGTTGATGACAGCTGCATAGTATGAGCCATAAAACATATTAACATCCTCAACATATCTAATAAAAATTCATCTTCCTGAACATAGAAGTAAAAATTATCAATAACAAGAAACAGAGAAAGAGATGATCTGAGAAACCACTTACCTTCATTCATGCAGTTTTGTTTTTGTTTTGGATTTTCACAGAAGCAAAAGCCCTTGGACAACAAATACTATGATGATTTGACTGTGAGTAGAAGCACACGAGGAATTGTTTGTTTATAGATGTTGGTATTTGCTTCAAATAATCCAATTATGTAATTCTTAAAGATTAATTATTTGTCTCCCATTCAATGGCCAATCTACTAACTCTTCTTACCTGCATTCAATTGCCTACGACTGTTAATGATTGGATCGAACAAGTTTAAATCCTGATGACTTCCCAATACAAACTTTGCTATCTGATAACATTAGGATACTGTGTTGATGCAATTAACATTAGTTTTTGTTATGTGTTGAGTGCCTATGTCTTTGTAATATGAGATTGTTACAAACTTTTCTCTTTTCCTACCAGTATCATTCGCTGCTTGTGCCTATGTTTTTGTTCCTTCTAACTTTCCTCTTTTCCTACCGGCGTTCATTTTTTCCCCTCAAGAAACAAATGCTAGTATAATATTTTATTTATTATCAAAATTTTAAAATACAACATTTTCACTTCTCAATTATATAATAACCTTCAACATCATATGCACATATCTCGGAAACGTGGAATTAAAATAAAATATGAAGTGTATTTAAGATTAAAAAAATATATCCAATACTATTTATCAATTCTTCAATATGTGTAATAAAAAGTTATAACCTTGAAGTACATATCTGCAAGATGCGGAATTAAGAAAAAATATAATATTATTTATCAATTTTTCAATATTTGTAATAAAAAATTATAACCTTCAACATCATATGAAGTACATATACACATAAAAATATATCCAATACTATTTATCAACTCTTCAATATTTGTAATAAATAAAAAATTATAGCATTCAACATCATAGGAAGTACATATCTCAAAGACGTGGAAATAATATAAAATGTAATACTATTTATCAACTCATATATCGAATACTATTTATCAACTCTTCAATATTTGTAATAAAAAATTATAACCTTCAACATCATATGAAGTACATATACAAATAAAAAATATATCCAATACTCTTTATCAAGTCATCAATATTTGTAATAAAAAATTATAGCATTCAACATCCTATGAAGTACATATCTCCAAGACGTGGAATTAAGATAAAAGATAATACTATTTATCAACTCTTCATTGTTTGTAATAAAAATTGTAACCTTCAACATCATATGAAGTACATATCTCCAAGACGTGGAATAAGACAAAATATGACGTGGAATTAAGACAAAATATGACGTGGACTTAAGATAAAAATATCTCCCATGGTTAATCATAATTGGATTATCTTTTGAATTGGCAATTTTTAAAGTGTGACCACGTTAATCACAAATATAATTTTTTATAATATAATTAAAAATTATTAACGTTAATAATAATGAAAAAAGACGTTATTTTTATTTTTTATTTAAGTTTTTAATTATATCAAAATTAATTTTTAATTTCAATATTTAGAGAAATGATTTATGATATAATTAAAAATAATTAGCAAATTGAATATTATAAATTAATTAATGAAAAGTCAAATTAAGTTAGTGCTCAATCACATATTACTCTTATTATTGTTTTCTATATGCTTTGACTTTCTATTAATCGCTATTTGACTTTTTATGTATATAATTTATTACAATGATAAAGGAGGTGCAAACAACTTACCATCAAATTTGTAAATATGCATGGTAGTTGTTTGTATTATGTGTGTCATAATCTTCTAGATTGGCAAAAACTTTTTTGTTTCTAGTAGAACATCATAGAGTCCATACCTGTACCATATTGTACAAGCCCACTCAATCTGCCAATAGGTGTTTGTTCATCAATTCGTGTTGCTTATTTGTTTAAAACACTTTCCTTTCTCCGGGGCTTGAACCTAATACTTGCCAAAAAAACAAAAAGAATACAATAGTCACATGCAAGTTGACAGTTGCAAAGGCTCATAACAAGAATTATGGAATATGAATTATTAGGAAACACCAAAGTTTTAATGTGATAGATATTTCATCCTATGATCAATATTGGAAAGACAAGTTAACAATATGACGGAACAATTGGATTTACTGTCTAGATTTACAACTTCCCTAATAGTGAGGACTTTCTGTTTATGAGTATTCCCTGTATAGCGAAATAGAGTTCCATAAGTACTTTGACCCATCTCAAGGTAGTACTCTACGACCATGGAAAATAAAAATGCATTATTTTCAAATCAGTTCAAATTCAAAAATATCTATTCATGTCTGTAATATCCTCATGGACCCTTTGTGGTCACCAGTAAATATAATTAAATTTGCTTATTTTGGAATTTGCATTTTCTTATCTTGTCATGGAATTTCAAAGTTCCTAAAAATTCCTTTTTTGTCCGATCAAACAAGAGATGACAACTATACTCTGTAATATTAAACTTGAAATGCGTACAAGTAGAGTCCCCTCTATCCCCATCCACATTATATTATGAACTTTAACTCTATGAATTTAACACATCAAGTGCAAAATTCCAACATAATGTTGTGTTATTGTAGCCAATTATGTGCTATTTAGTGAAATGTCATTGTTAATTGGGACCAAGAAATTTCTCTAGGATCAGCAGCAATGTCAACAAATAAAGCTATGTACAAGTCCTTGGCAATTCCCACTTTGTTGACAAAGGGCCATTTACGAACCAAAATAATAATAATGATGATAAGGGTTAAACGCAATTCTTGAATTTGGTTATACAAAACGTGCTAAATCGGCTTAACCCAGCAGTACAATCCCACAAAATGTTCACTATATATATTACAAACATAGAAATTTAAAAGATTCAGTAACTATAGGAGGGGCAGGATAAGAAAAACTAAAACAATTGGCAATCAATCATAGGCAAACTTAACCGGATAATACTACTTTGATCGGATCTATTGCTGGAATGCTTGCTCATGCTGATGCTACTTTAACCATTGCATATGCCGAGTCAACTCAATCTCGAATGGGTAGCGATGCCCCTTAAGGTGCTTAAAATTCAATCGTGGATTCTAGGTAAACAACAACTAGGTCAAGATTAACTACTCTTACTTATGCGTTCTTCATTGGTTCAATTTAGTGCATGATTTTCCTTCAGACATTGTAAGATTTGGTAGCTATGAAAGCTCTGTACTTATGAGTCCAGTTTTTTTAGGAGACAACAACAATTGCATATTCAACTCTATTCGAACCCATCTGCATTCAATGCAATTTCCCTACATGCACATCTACATTGATAGAAGGATTACTAATTGCTTGTGCAATGCCAGCATCAAAACAATGGGAAAAACCGTTATACACTACATACTCAGAAATCATATTTTGCAAGAACTACTTCCCGACCTACAAAAAATGTTGTATGACATATATCTACAGAACAAACTAGATACTGCATATATTCTATGCAACCTTCAAGTGCATGACCATTTGACACTGAACGAAGATAACATAGTGTTACACATCGCATAAGAAAAAGGTAACATAACATCTCAATTAATTTCGCATATTTCTAAGAACAATTTGCATTAACATTATTGACATGTTCTCTATTTTACATATAAATAGAGAAAAAAAAAAGTTGACAAAAAAACTTGTTGAGTACTATGTTTTATGTTTTATTTTTTAATAATATAGACATATACTAGTAGTTTTGACAAGACCACTACTTAGCATTTACAACTTATGTACATATACTAGTAAGTTTGACCAAGATGTGTATATAATAATTACAACATCTCTAATAGAAATTTTGACTTCAATTCTATGTTCAATATTTATATAGTATCATGCATCATAAATAGGGACATCACCACCTTGCCACCCTTTTCCCACCCTGTGACAATTGTTCTTATGGAAATAGGTAATAACAAAGTGTAAATAATTGATTTTTTGGGGAAGTAAACTCAGTTTCAATTATATTTATACAAGTTTATATTTAATATGGTTTATAGGTAAGATATGAGAAATAAAGGCAATGCATAAATAAATTATATCTTAACTATTTTATAGTTTATTTATAAAGTATAATTAGGTTTATATTTAAATGAATTTGTGCTTATACTTATAATAAAGATAATATTGTAAATATGAAGTTAAAGATATGGTAAGTATGAAGTTGATTTTAGTAAAGGTCATGGATAAAATGGAATTATATTTTGAAAATTTGTGTTTATATTTATAGTAAAGGTGTTGTGTAAGTTTGAAGTGAAAGTGGTGGGTTAGTTTGAATGCTTTAGTAGTTTGAGCTTCAAATATGAGGCATGGGGGTTGAACCCTAGGTTGAATGTTTTTAGTAGTTTGAGCTTTAAATATGAGTCATGTCTAAATTGATGTTTTTATGGGTTGGGAGTTGTAATCATTTTTTATGAGTTTACACTAGGTAACATTGATGAGAGGAAATGCCCAAGGATTATCCATGAGCTTTTTTTTAGGAAATAATATGAAATTAAAGTTATGTTTAATAAATAATATTAATGTTTGGTGAAATTTTAGTTTAGAGTTATTTAAGAATTTGAATTTGATGTTTCATTCCATCTTCACTTTTTTTCTCACAAAAAAATCATTATATTTGTTATTGAAAGAGTGAAATCAAAATATACATCATTGAAGCTCACAAGGCCTTCCCAATCTAAGAATGTCATCAAAATGTACCCTATCCTCTTCTTATTATAATCTTCCATACATGAAACTAAGTCTCTTCAAAACAATCCCCATAACTATCATTCATATTACTTATCCATGTATAGTTTTTAAGATTCCTAGCCAACCTGTAGCATCTCTTCACATTAATCACAAGAGAGGGAAAATAGTTTTACGTAAGACTTCTCCCTTGAATTCTTGAATGACTAGAGTTCCTTCCCGGCAGGGAAAATTTTAGGGGCGAAATTTTGCCCATGGGTTAATTTTGCATGTTTTTTTCTTGAAAATGATTCGCCAAATTCCATTTTTTTCTTAACCCAATTCACCTGAATTCCATAGGATAATTTATTTACTCCAAAAATCACCAAAAAAATCACAACACAATATAAAATTCTTAGAAATTTGAATATATTTACAAAAATATCACCAAACATTTTATAGTCACGACATTTTGAGATAAAATTCGCCAACGTTTTTACACTTTAAGATAATTATGGATCTTTAAAATTTTCCCTACTTCTTACAAGGAAAGGGCATCCTTTGAGAGCGATTTTCTTTTTGTTAAAATATCTATAGATATGTTCTAAGAAGGAGATAAACCCAATTGGCATTTTGCATCCATTACTTTGTGCATAATGAGGCCTAGAGCCAAATTAGTAATATGACATTTTTCATTGCATCATTCCAACAACAACTTCAAATTTCTCGACACCTACAAGTACCTCATACCTTGATTTGTAGTAGATTTTCCCTACACTACACTTGCGGGAAAATAATGATGATGACTAAGAAAAAAGAGTGCCCCAACTACACACAAAATTGGTTGTCCTTGGAAGGATCCATTCATGGGGGGTTCACTAAGTAGGCAATATTATACCATAAGTGTTCATATTGGGGGTTTTACTACTCTAGGAATGTAGGAAATATATCACCTAGTATATAGGGCTCAAGGGGTATTTTTAATATAACACACACACACACACACACACACATATATATATTAGGGGGTTTTATAATTATGTACCCAGGGGTTGAATAAGGTGTTGGGGGGCTTAAATATGCATCAATGTCAAAAGTTAGTGTGAATCTGATTGTGTGTGAAGTTAGATTAGTGTATGAATTATTGGGTGAATCCATGAAGATGGGTAACACTTTTTGGCCAAAAGTGACAGTGAAAATTCGATATTTTACTCATTTATTAAATTGAAGGCTCCCTCAAAACTCATCCGTGCCTTGTAAATTTTGACATGCAACAAAAAAACAAATTGTAAGGAATTATGTTGTCTTTTCAGTTATATATTTTTTCAAAATACTAACATATCATTTAATGTGACAAAATTTCATTTAATGAAATGTTTGTTCTTGCAAATTTTCAGAAAAGTTAACAAGTGGATTTTGTGGACGTAAAATAGTTTTCGAAACTGACCATTGAAAATTTTAATCTTATTTTGTACACATTTGTGTGCACATACATATTTTTTTTACTTCTTACAAAAACTGGAAAACCAAAAACATCTTTTTGAAGAGGATGTGTCGATGTGGGAAGTATATATTTTAAAAAAAAAATTGGTTGTGTACTTTTTATGTTGTTGATATTTCTTTGAGCTACTTCAAAGTTGTGGACGTGGTTTTTAAGTGTAAGTTTTTTTTTTTTTTTATAAATCATATGAACTCAAAAACATGTAAATTATATACCAGCGGACAGACGATTCGTTGAGGAATCCACTAGCATGAAGTCCACTACCTTAGGTGCAATTAATGATAGGGTTTATGCTTGGCAAATAGGCAAGTAAAATTAAATCTACAGAAAAGAGGGATAAAGGCTTGTTTTAAAGCCCTCAATCGAGCTATTAGCTCGATTGAGGGTTGAAGTGGTTATTTAAATACCTTGATCAAGGGTTTAACTATGGTAAAGATAAAATATTGATCGACCTATTCAGTCATAAAAAAAATTAAATTTTATATGGAAAAAAAAAAACAATTGGCTTAAATAGCTTGAGCATTGAAAAAAAACTTATTTTTTATCCATAACTTTCGATCAAGGCATTAGTATATAATTAAGAATATTGTTTGTTTCATTTTTTCTAAGTAGGTTATTTTATATGGAAAAAAATAACTATTGGATTAAATAGCTCGATCGAGCTATTTAATCCAATAGTTATTTTTTTCCATATAAAATAACCTACTTAGAAAAAATGAAACAAACAATATTCTTAATTATATACTAATGCCTTGATCGAAAGTTATGGATAAAAAATAAGTTTTTTTTCAATGTAGTTCATGGCTCTGGAGCTCGTTACATCCACAGATCCAAGGCAAGGGGTCCCACCCAAAGGGGCCTCACCCCTGTCGGCATTACTTCGATGCCTAACCTCGAAGGACCCAGACAATTGAACCTCCAACCTTGACATTGTGCCCTCTTGGTCCCAGAATATCCAACCAACTGAGCTACCCCTCGTGGTTGGATAAAAAATAAGTATTTATCAAGCTAATAACTTTTTATCGAGCTAATAAATTTTTTATAAGCTATAAGTTATAGTAAATTAGATTTTTATAAGTTATAATAAATTATTTTGTGTGGCGATAATAAATAATTATTAGCTTAATCAGCTTAAGACATATTTGTTGTTAGTGATTTATGGCCCATAAATCACTAACAACAAATATGTGTTAAACTAATTAAGCTAATAATTATATATTATCTCCATAAAAAGTTATTTATTATAACTTAAAAAAAAAAATTACTATAATTTATAACTTATAAAAAAAATATCAACTCGATTATCTTTTGTAAGTTATTAGCCCGATAAATAGTTTTTTTTATCCATAACTTTCGATCCATGTAAGTTATTAGCATATAAGTAATAATAATTTTGTTTCATTTTTTCTGGGTAAGTTATTTTCTATGGAAACAATAAGCCAATGGTTATTTTTCCATTTAAAATTTAAAGTTTTTATGGTTAAATACCTCCATCAAGGGCTTAAATAACCCTGGATCAAGCTCATGTTTCGAGCAATCCACGCATGTGTCTTGCCAAAAAGTGTTACCCATCTTCATGGGAACACCTTAGTATGAATATCTATGTGTGGAAGTGGTGTGAATCCAATTATGCTTGCTGTGAGAGGGGTGTGTGAATAGGTATGATTTGTGAGTAAAGTGGCATGAAGCTGATTCAAATGGTTGTGTATGAAGTGAAGTTGTGTCCAAGGGGTTGTTCCCTATCCTTTAAAATATTTTTTCTCACTAATTTTTTATATTTCACCCTACAAGGTTTTCATGGGTTGTAAGGGTTGTGTCATGTCACAGTACTAAGGGTGAAAATAAAAATCGGTGCTAAAAATGTCATGGAAAAAAATGGATATCTAGGATATCTAATGAAAATAAAGGTTTTTTTAATTGGAAAGGTGTATTGGGAGGGGGGTTAAATAAAAGGATTTTTTAAGGAATTTCTTAATATCTAGTGAAATTAGGGGTATTCTTTAATATCCAATGAACACATGTATTATGTGATAGGTTCACAAAGTGTACTCCCCGAAGCTCTGTAAAAAAATCCCCAAGATTTTTTGTAATTTATGACTAGTTCTCTGAGGATCCTAGCTACTTTTAATTTTGGGGCCTTCCACCCTTCTTTGTAGAAAAGCCTGATATTATGAAACACTATACTCAGATCCAAATGTATTCCTTGAAATAATATATTGTTTCTAGAAATACAAAAACCCCCATAAAACTTAACATGGAAAAGCTTTATGACCCTTTACAATAGGATCTATCATCTATGATTGAAAACATTCCACAAGAGAAATCCTATTCCAATGAATAGAACCATTAAACATATGAAATCATGAGTTCTCAACCATGACCCCCACTTCTTCCACTAACTTATCTGTGGTAGGCCTTTTCCCCATGCTACGAATTTGGTTTTCCATCCTGGAGATGCACTCTTTAGTTCCCGACTTCACCTTCTGTTCGAAGTAACCCTAGGAATTCTTCACGTCCTTTATGGATTGAGGCATATACGCCCACTATGGGCCAACAATAGTCTTTTTCTGATTCACCTTGGTACTCACCAAGGCAGACAGTGGGTCGGGAGAGTTCCATTCAGAGAAGCATGCCTTGTGAATGAAGGGGTTAAGTAGAAGAGCCACCAAATTACAACAATACCAAGAAGTTTTCCCTTTGAAGAGACTATCCAAACCATCTCTGTAAAGGCACCTATACCGCCACTTCCCAATTAGAAACCACACCATGAGGCAGGCATCCACTGAGAGGTGGCCAGGATGGGATTTAGTAGCCATGAATAATCGCATGCAGGAAGATATTACGATACAAATGCCAGACATTAGAAACCTAGATTGCTTGTACCAAACAACAGAACAAATCATAATGACAAGAGGAAGGCTCGTGTGCCTAGAACCATTCGGGTGGCCACGTGCATGCTTGCATGGTCTACCCTTCTACCAACTTAGATTATTATGCATGATCACTCTACGTGGCGGAGTATCGCACCTGCCGTGGGGGCCCTGCCGCCCTAGGTAAATCATTTTCCCTCACGTCTTCGTATCCTAAATTTTTAGTAATATTTCGTGTAGCTTTATTCCATGTCCATTTAAGTTAATCCTCTTGATCTTGTAAATGTATTACACTATGGTAATATGTCCATTCAATGACCACGTTACCTTGTTAGTTCAAGTCTTCGACTATTTTTCAAGACTAAACCACCCCCCATGAAACCGTTGTATGGATGTACATATTCTAACGTTGTGAGTATTCATGCTTGTAGCCCTACTTTCAACTCTTCTGATAGTTTGAAATTTCTGCAACAATTAACCCATCAATCTTCTCTTATTTTAAGTTTGTCACCTCTCCCTATTTTCCATGCAACCCATCTTCCCACAACTAGGTAAGCCCTTACCAATTCCTTCCAAACAATAGAAGCTCCAATGATAGGATTTCTCTCCAATTTAATATGTTTTTCCAATGAGTGATCTTTATAATATATTTAAACATCAATGCATTGCCCCATAAGCCTTTACTAGATAGAAACATCCACTAAATTTTGACTACTAAATCTATAGATGTTCTTAAGCCCCTTACCTCCAACCTCTTTTGTTCTTGCTAATTTTAACCATTTAACAAGTGTAATGCCTTATGTTTACTTCCTTTTGGTCCAAAGAAAAATAAATCATTTTTTTCCTAATCTTGTCCAAAATTCCTTTAGGACCACGTGTAATAGTTAACCAATAAATTGGAATGCTTTCCATAACTTACTTTACAACAATTAAGCTTCATCCATGAGATAAGCATCTATTAAACGAACACGAGGCCATAGCTTTAGTTTTGTTATATAACCATATCCAATCTACATGAGTGTAATAATTTCTCTTCAAGTTGAACCCCATGTAATTTACGCCTTTATCAATGGGCCCTAATGAAAGAGGAAAGATATGTGAAACTTGATTTTCTATCTCATGTCCAAAGGCATTGAAAAACATAAAAGAATTACTAAACTTTATATCCATTCTAGTTGCATTACAATAGGTTTCCATTATGCTCTTGAGTTGTCTCGACTCCTTGATTGTTCCATGACCAAATAGTAATATATCATCTACAAAGCAATAAATGTTTGAGCACCAATGCATCTATCATCTACCACTAGTACACCTCTAATTGTTCCTTCCCTTTTTTTTTATGCAATCAACCTATTAGAAGAAATTCAATCCAAAAATAGGCCTCCTAAGGAAATTATAAAATAATAAGTTATATATGATACTCACATTTTTGTTGAAGCTAGATTGATCTAAAATTATAATATTTGGATAGCTATTTAAACTATATTATAATATAGTTAAATATAATATGATATATTAATAATATAATGGTAGCTTTCTTCAACTACATTTTGTATCATATTTCCCAAAAGATTCCCATAATTTTATTTTGCAAATTTGAAACAAACATAAAGGAATGTCAAAAAACTTGTAAAAGAAAAGTTGTAAATCTGAAAGAGACCTTTCCGCTGGCATAAGGCACAACCAAAATGGATTTCGGGATCAAAATTTATATGTAAATGTCAAAATATCATTTTTCATATCAAAAGATTACCTATAGTAGAAAAATGCACGCTCTGCAAAATCCTTATGGAATCCTAAAAATTGTGTAACAACAAAGTTGTGGTTCATTTCAATACAAAGAGATGGATTGTGGTTCATTTCAATACAAAGAGTGTCCAAATCCATCTTCATGATCAAAAGTTTTGAAAATACTAAAATATTCGTTTGTTTCTTATTTAAGAAATATGTTTGACTTTGTAATTTCTTAGTTTAATAAGTTGATAAATAATAATTATATATATTTTTAATTTATAATATATAATAGAAGTACTAGTTTTGATTATTATTATATAATAATGAAAGTATGGTAAATTAATGAAAGTATGGTAAATTAATGATAATATGTATCATACAATAAATCATGGAAGTATTAATAATCTAAACTATTATTTATTAGTATTTTAAATATATTTATCATATCTAGAAAATCTCACTAAGATTTTGATTCTTAACCAAGGTGAGTTGTATATATGATTAAATTTTGTCAAATAAAAACATGACATATAAACATCTTTGATTTTTATATGTCCACTTCAATGATTATTGTTGACTTAATTTTTTGAAATTTTATTGTTTATTGAATTTCCAACTCAACAAACACAATTTTCTTATTTGACCCATTTTAGCCCCAAATTTCCTCTAATAGACTTGAACCTTCTACAATCATAAAAAACAAAATGAGGCATAAGGGTAAGCCTTGTTAAGTATCCTTGAAGATTTGAAAAAACCTAAGGGAGAAACATTTATTATCACTGCAAAGGAGGCAGATGGGACACAACCCATAATCCAGTAATTTGTTTGTACCTCCATACCCATTTGCAATAGAATAATTATTATGTACATCCAATTAAAATTTTATTTTTTAAACAGAAACAGGAAAATATATATTTATATATAAACAAGAGATACATATCGTATACATGCCTCCCACATTGAGTTCAAAAGGAGAGTTGAACAGGAAAGATCCATGGATATGAATGCTTCCAACAACTCTTTGAGAGGTCCAAAATTATAATAATGTCCATAACCTATACTACTTCCTTTGACAGAGTAAATTCTAACAAACTAACTACAGATATATAAGCAGAAAAACATATCAAAATTTATATAAAAAGACTGCAAGTCATCATTCCTAGATCTGGTCTTTTGCTACTCCCAACTGCACAATGAATGCTTCTTCCATGGGGGAGGCCCCTTCCGGCTGCATTGGTTCGCTATTTCCTCTGCTCCATTCTTCCAAGTCCTTCTGAATTTTGTTGAGTAGCTCCTTCAACCAGATGAAATGATGTTCATTTCTTTCATTGCCGGCCATAAACTATTGGTGATGCTTGTGTTTTACTTCCTCAATTTCTCTCAAAATCTCCCCATGCCTTGAAGTCTGAAGCCACTCCATGTTCTGCACCATACACCTTATGCTTTGAAGGGGCTCCAAATGATAATGAACCTCACAATCCCGCCAATTCATAGAGATTTCACTTATGCCTTAGGCCCTCATTCATCCTCTGATCGAAAAGTCTAGGAAATAGCCTTACCATTCCATTTTCACTTTACCCACATATTTTAGGGAATAGGTTAGGTTCTCATGATAAAGGTGGTATAAGTTAGGATTATATTTTGCATAGACCTTATAGAGGAAATCTATTTTGAGAAATAGTATTGATAAATTTGAAATGAATGTTCTTCATATCTTATATGTGAATAATATGATGTTCGATTGGATGACATTGATCTTTCATTTCTTTGCTTCCAATGTATTTACTTTGTTTATAAGAGAAGCACACACCTTAGAAGCACACAAACTCATGTTTTATCTTATCTACACTGAATAAATATGACTATCAATAATTTAATATTTTATCTAATAATGGATATGAAGAATACATAAATAAACATGTAATTTTCAATAAGTTGACCTACACTTTGATATGAATAAATATGATTATCAATAATTTAATCTTTTCTTTGACAATGAACATGAAAAACACTTAAATAAACTATAATTTTTAATATTTTGATAGGAATAAATATGGCTATCAATAATTTAATCTTTTCTTTGATAATAAACATAAAAACCACTTAAATAAGCATGTAATTTTCAATAATTTAGTTAGTCTAATAATATAAAATTTACATTAAATTTATTAAGTCACAAAACTACACCCAAATCCAATCAAATTAAGGATTCATTGTCCAAACCACACTTCAATCAAGATTATCACCATCATCCTGTTTGCTTTTATTTATAAATTAGTATAAACTTTATTTATACATCAGTATAAATGTCCCCTGACTTTAAATTTATAAAACATTTGGAAAGTAGCAAGAAAAACTACAATGTAAAAGATTTGACTTTAAAATGAATATATTTTAATTTTTTTACAATGTCACAATGTCGTCTTATTATTATTTTAATTTATTAATTGCATCGTGATTTTTTTGTTCTCTGTATATGTATATACACAATCCGCGTAAGTTCAAGTCAATTTAATGTATGCAGAAAAAGTTTTATTAGTCATAAGAAAGGGTTATACTTTTTATGGAGAATGGAATTTTTTACTTTTCATTAATTTCCTTTGCAAAAGGTTATTTTTTATAAAGTTTAAAAACAAATCTAAATACAATATTAAATTATTATTTTCAAAACTTTTAAATAAAGTGGATATTTTTTTTCCAACATTATTGTGTGTATTGAATGGTATTATGTTGAAAAGTTAATACATGAATTTGTATAAGCGTAAATACACCAGGTTAGTTATGGACTTCCACTTGGTTTCATCTACATCTATTTGCAAGGTTATGCACACCACTTTACCATTAGATCATAGTCATTCCTTCTTTGTTATCATATTGCTATAGAACATAACATTTTTTTTTTAAATGATAGACAAGCAATATACACTCCAATTATTTGTATATATCTCTTTTTATATACTAATGATGCGAAGAGAGTACAATCCTTAGTGTACGAAGCATATTTTTATTAATTCATATACAAAGAGCATTTAACTACATTAATTTTTAACTAAAACATTATATCTTTAATGACTTTGCATTTTTTTAATGTAAAAATACTTTATTAAAAATGAGATATTTGACCTACTAATAGGTGTTACACAATTCTTTCACTACTTTACTAGTAATTATACTCTCACCAATTTTAATAACCTTTATGAGTGGAACTATCAATCTTAACAACTTTTTTTTCTTTTCTTTTTTCTTTTTTCTTTTTTTTTGATATCTGAGGAACTAAGTGGATCCTCCCTTTTGAGCTATGTTAGCCGAGCAGGCCAGTTTATGAACCTCGGGCCGGGGTCAGCCTTAATTTGGAACCGGTTCACAGCGAGTGGGAAGATATAGTGCGTTCAAAGGTGACAACGACAGGTCCTGCAGGGTGAGCAGGAGTTGAACCCTGGTCTCTGGCGTAGGGACCATCTAGACCAATCTTAACAACCTTTATGAATGTGTTCCATTGATATGGTGATTAAAAAATGACATTGAACTTTCAAGTGATTATATTGAGTTATGTTTTTTAACTAGTTCCCGTATTTAATAGGTATAAAATGTTTGAATTAAATGTATTCCATTATATAGAATACAACAAAACTAAAAATTAATTGTGGCCCATAAACTTTTTACAATTGTGTTTGGTTATTTGTGTTATCTATCTCATATTTGAATTAGCTTATTGATTCGAGGTTTTCTTATTTAATAATCGTGGCTTATAAACTTTTTACTACTAAAACATTTGTGTTTGGTTATTTGTGTTATCCATCTCATATTTGAATTAGCTTATTAAATTGAGGTTTGTTTATTTAAGTTTATTTAAGTTTGAGTTTGTATTTATATTTGTTTTGATATAAGTTTATATGGTATTATTGAATGTATTATATGAATATTGTTTATGCTTATAACTATTTGTAAATTTATTAGAAGTTTGTGAATTACATTAATAAAATTAGTTTTATTTCAACATTTAAACGTATACAAATTAATATGTTGACGAGTTGATAGCCTACTTATTTATTTATCTTTAAGAATGAAAATTTCTCTTGGTGTAGCTCACAAGATTTCTTATTTACATGAAGAGGGGCCATTCTAAGTTTAGTTCCAACATTTCCCTTTATTTTTGGTCTCTTTATTCTTGTTCATGTAGGTTAGATACTTCTTTATGTTATGCCTGTAATTTGATTTTGTTTTAAAAAAATATGATAGAAGATTTATCTTCCACATACAAGCCATGTATAGAGAATTTAAGTATGCAAATATTCATAGAGAAACTTTCACATGCATTATTGATTATGGATTTTCTAATTACAATCACGTTGTGGACTTTGGCAATGATTCATCCATGGGATGTCCTTCAATAATTTTTATGATGGTAGTAAACATTAAAAGGATTATTTGATTTGTAAGCCATGGCATATCTTGCTCTTAAAATTTTTGTAGAAGGAATTTTAACATCTTTGAGTAATGTATTGAGCGTTAGGGTAATTATTATAAAATTAGTATAGAGAATTTGAGTATGCAAATATTCATAGACAAACTTTCAAATGCAAAACTTATTGATTATGGATTTTCTAATTACAATCAAGTTGTCTTCAGTATGCATTCCTTACTTATATTTTTACACTATCACATTCCTATCACTTGGATACACTATTTACATTGATTCAAAAGTAACATCACCATGCTTGTTGAATCCTACTACTTATTAGGCTATTGCTAACTATCCATAATGCTTTCAATAACTATTTATCTAATAGTTATTTTGTGATGGTAGTAAACATTAAAAGGATTATTTGGTTGGTAAGTCATGGCATATCTTGCTTTTAAAAACTTTTTGTAGAATGATTCTTAACATCTTTGAGTAATGTATTAAGCTTTAGGGTAGTTCTTATAAAATTAGTAATGAGACATGAGAAAATATGTGGTTCTTTTTTCTATAGAAAGTGAGAAACCTCGTTAATGGAGAATGCCATTCCTAATAGATGAATTCGTAACATTCATTCCTCCCCACCATCCAAACTACATCTAATAGACAATTCACTCTAATTTCTATCCATCATTACTCCACCTTTACCCTTACTTTACCCTTATTTTTTTTTTATAATAATCATTGAAAAATCTTTAATGCGCAAACTTGTTCCATGGAAATTATCAAGAAAGTTCGAACCATGATTAAAAAAATTTCAAAATTCTCATTTGACATTCATCACCATCGGTGGTGTCACTGCGATATATTTTTATGACAACTATCCCTAAAACCCAGGGCATACTGTCATCAAATTAATTAATTCATGGACGCTTATCCAAATTTTGAAGAGATTTGATTCAAGTACCTTCGTAGCGAAGCAAAGATCAGTCGGGAAGGATGGCGGTGGAGAACGAGAAAGGGACGATGATGAGGACGGGGGATTTGCCAGAGAGCTGCGTATCGCAAATACTCAGCTTTACCACACCAAGAGATGTTTGCCGTCAAATTCATTAATTCATGGACGCTTATCCAAATTTTGAAGAGATTTGATTCAAGTACCTTCGTAGCGAAGCAAAGATCAACTGGGAACGATGGCAAAAGATAACGAGAAAGGGATGCTGACGAGAATGGGGAATTTGCCAGAGAACTGCATATCGCAAATACTCAGCTTTACCACACCCAAAGATGTTTGCAGGCTCAGCGCGGTCAACCAGACATTCAGCTTGGCCAGCAATTCGGACTCCATTTGGGAGAAGATGCTTCCAATTCAGTATTCCCTTCTTCTTGCAAGGCTCGATTCGCCTTTGGAAAGATCTTCCAATAAAGACTTGTATTTCACTCTCTGTCATCCAAATTGGATTGATGGAAGAACCAAGGTATGTGTGTCTGTAACAAACATCTTTGGGGCCCTAAAATTGGTGCGGAAGAAGACATATACGAATGTTTCATTAAAAAAACACTTTTATTATGCTCACCTTAGATATGTTAATAGAGAAAAAAAAACCCAGAGATGTTGTATTTAGAGATGCTATCTGCATTCTAATTGTAAATTTAGAAAAACAAGATGCATTTTGTACAAACCTCTTTAGGTTAATTGTTTCCAGAGAGGTAAAATACATTTTAAATTTGAGCAAAATCGGCATCCTGTAAAGAAGCCAAGAGCGTAAGAAGCACAAGCTGGTTATATCTCAATCAATTAGACGGATTTCAATGCGGTTGAGTGCATGTATAGAACAGAGCAATTACATTCGTATTAACAAGTTGATTACGGTGCAGTAAACCGCTTACATCATGACGGCCAATCCTTTTTTAGGAAGAAATCCCAAAGTCACAAGGCCAACAATATGAAAAGCCAGGTCTACAAAAGATCGAATAAACGTTTCATCCGTCTTAAAAGTTCTTGCTTGTTCATATTTATGGAGCCGAGCTGCATCAGAGAATCTAAGATTTCATAAACCTAATTGCTCCATCATATCTTGTGTCTTTTTCTCTATGCATGTTTCTTGTCATAAAACTTCAATTAAGAGTTCCAATTAGAGGCAGATTCTACAGCCTGGAGACTCATGTTATAAAACTTCAATTAAGAGTTCCAGTTCCAATTAGAGGCAGATTCTACAGCCCGGCCCGGAGGCACATATACAGCGCAGGTAGGAGGACAGGACATCTTCAAGAATGTGTGAAATGCTCGGAGAAAAAGGTTTACATCTAGATAGCAGGTAGAGGAGATCAATAATGTGATTCTACAGTCCGGAGGCACATCTAGAGCTACGTAGGAGGAGATCTTCAACAATGTGTGTAGCGATCGGAGAAGATCATAAAAATAATTATAACTCCAAATTTATAAAGTACCAAAAAGATAAAAACGTCCAAGTGAATTTTTGGGGTTCTTCAAAATACTATTTAATAGCATTAAGGTTTGCACCTTGAGATTAGATTTGAGAGGCTTAATACTAATAGATTTCGGGAGTAATTGTTATTCATTCACGATCTTCATATTATCTTGTTGTTTTGAGTCTACTGTTTTAGTTTGCTTACTTCTCTTACTGTTTTAGTTTGCTTATCATTCTTAATTTTTGTGGTTTACTTTTAACTCTTACATCATTATGGTTTTGGTTTATTTTTAATTATTAAACATTATAAGTTTTGATTTACCTTCGTCATTATGGTTTGATTTACTTTAAACAGATTTTGATTAACTATTAATGATGCATTCAAACTAAGTCCAAGCCATATAAAGACAAAAGATGAAGATGAGACAATCTCAAGGATGAATATAATTAAAGATTAGAACATGGCTGAATATTCATTAGGTTTTTATGAAGACAAAAAATGAAGATGAGACAATCCCCATGAAAATAACTGAAGATGAGAACATGGCTTAATATTCATTAAGTCTTAGGGAAAGACAAAGTTTGCAATATGTAGAGATATGATACATATGGTAGAGAATTCGTTTCTCCAGTGTTTGAAATAAATGAACTACTGAAGCTTGTTAGTAAACAGATAGAGTGCTGGTAGCAAGTATCCCAGTATGTTAGAGAGGTAGCAGTGAAAACTATCAGTTTGTTAGATAGGTGTCAATTGACCATTGTAGATGTAACAGATCAAATTCCAGTTGTCTGTAATACTATTTATGCATGTATATTCCTGTTCATTTGAATGGAGAAGTTTCCTTCCATTAGAAGAGTGCACTGCCGTTGTGTTTAGCACTGTTATACACATAAATAACAGCTCCGCATATAAGCTTTGGTGTAGTCAGTTTTTTGTTCTGGTTGGGCCCTAACCACATATCTCTTATCCATTGGCTGGCTTCAGTCTATTGAGAGTGTGGATTATTGACCTCTGTTTGGACTTAACCATTAAATGGAACCCAGACTTGTGGTTGGAACTAACCATTAGATGGAACCCAGAAATCATTCGTTGACAAAACTGTAATTGTCTTGATTTGTTTAGTCGGTCAACGATGATGTATCTTGGGAAGCTTGCTGTACAATTTATACAATGTTGTCAATGGATCTGCTACGGTCCTTTATAACAAAAACATTATCTTTAGATATAAACAAACTACCAAAGTATCGTCTGATCAAGTGAACGGTTTCCCTCGAGAGAAGGCTGCAGCTATAGACTTGGGTGAACTGCAACTAGATCTCAATTTTAGATGAAGCTAATCTAGCTACAGAGTTCTAAGTTTTGTGTTAGAAATTCAGTTTGTATTGATTTACGTGCATACAACATTACATGGCGCCAACACCATGATTTGATGTATTTGATTAGGCAAATAGTAGCCTGAATTACCCAGTGTTCATTGCTTACCTTCTTTATTTTGTGGTTGGTTACTTTAGTCCCCATTCAGCATATCTTAGTTTCCTCTTAACTGAATGTTGATATTTGGCACTAATTACTTGTATGCTTTTTTTACCGTTCCAGAAGTTCTGGATAGAGCGAGCCACAGGTAAATTGTGCTTTATGTTGTCTGCAAGAGATTTAGATATAACATGGGGAGATGATAATCGGTATTGGCATTGGATTTCTCAGGGTGACTCCAGGTAGGCTAACACTCTATTCTTTCATTTTTTTTCTTTTTGATGTAAGTAAAGAAAAACTAACAGCACAGTTTTGACTTTTGCCTACAGTTTCGAGGATATAGCTGAACTAGTCGCAGTATGTTGGCTTGAAGTGAAAGGTCAATTTGACTGCAAGTTTTTGTCTCCTGGTACTGCATATACCGTTTCATTCAGGCTCAAACTCCATGAACCAACCCATGGCATTTATCATATCGTTGATAGAGCTTTTATGCCCGTCTTTTATGAAGCATATGGATGGAATTGCAAGCCAGTCAAATTCTCAGTTACAACTCCTTCTGGTGACCACGAGATATTTGCTCGGTATTTGAGTGACACAGATATACCTGTTGAAAATGAAGGGTACCAGATGACTCCCTATAGACACGTAGAGGAGGGTTGGATGGAGTTTGATGTAGGAAGATTTGTTGTGGAAGAAGAGGGGGATAATCCAGGAAAAATAGAGTTCTGCATGAGAGAATGGGAAGGTGGGAATTGGAAAGGTGGGCTTCTTTTAGAAGGGGTGAAGATCCAACCCACTTCTTTGGGCAGTGAAAGAACAGAATGATATAATCTGGTTGTATTTTATCATCAATAATTTTAATAATTTGTTTCCATGGATAAAACCTTATCAGCAATATTTTGGGTAATTTGGAAAATGGAGTATTTCGCTTTGTCACTCAGTCATGTTCAATTTAATGTATCTTTTGTTGATTAGTGGAGTAAATTCAATGTACAGAAATGGCTATCAGAATCTCATTCTCATTTTAGGATGTTAAACTCTACATTCAGTGCACTGAAATGGCTATAGCAGTTGCTCCAGGGATTTCTCTCACATCACTATGTTCAATTCTATGTACTTCTCTAGCACATTCAATTTACAGAAATTGATATTGCAAAGTTTCTCTCATATTTTACAGCTGATCCAGAAGGACTCTTTTATATGGTGCTAATGATTTAATGACCATCTTTCTAGCTTTAGAATCTTTAGTTTTTATTGTTATTAATCATCTACATTTATCAATTCTCATGGAACGGTAAAAGATGATTACTACAAGAAGAAAAGGCACTGAAGATCACTTGGGAATGAGATTTAACATGTGCAAGGTATGCAAATAGGATCGCTTGGGATCCCATTTGGGATCTGGAGGAGCTTTAGAGATTTCTCTGTGGGGGATCTGGAGGAGCTTTATAGATTTCTCTGTGTGGGATCTCAAGTTGAATACAATGAAAAGGGAATCGTGTTAACACAACTGGTTTTACAAAGGACCCACTGAAAATTGTGTGAAAAGTCACATACAGTGTTGACCATGGCAGCAGATGGGTGCTTAGATAGAAGTTAGATCAATTTGCTCTATTGGAGGGTGTTGCTTATTGCAGTCTTTCCTACTTTCCGAAGAGTCGATTCCTTCTAGGAAAGTAAGCAAAATTGATATATGTGTTGAAGACTTGAAGTTGCTGAGTTACTGAGGAGGAGGCGAGTGCAATAAAACAGCAATATGAAAACCCTCCATTTCTGATTTGGCAATATCTGATGCTGTGGCTCTCATGGATGAAAGCAACTGTAAGAAGTGAACGGAGAGGTTACATTAGATAGATGGATGTTCTCTTCCCCAAATTACGAATGCCAAAGGTTTTGTAAATGCAATCGAATTCAGACCTGGGATAGAAGATCTGTGTAAAAGAAAACCTGAGTTGTTGTGGTGAATCGTATCGATCCTGGAAATGGATTTTTGAGATGAAAGATTTGGAGTGCAACAAAGAATTACAGGCCACCTTTATATATCCATGTCTGTGCGGTGATCTCTTCCAAATCAACAGAGCTAATTAATATGAGAGAAGAAATAACAAGAGTTGTTGTTCTGCGGCCCTGCCGGTCTGCCGTGGTATTGAATTCTTTCTTAACTTATTGATCTTTTTCACACCACTATTGGTTTAACCAAGTTTGTAACCATGTAGTTCTTAGTGATTAACCTAAACCAAGTTTGTAACCATGTAGTTCTTAGTGATTAACCTTCACTTTTTTTTGGCATGGCGACGATGGGACTGGATATACCACCCTGGTCACTGTTATGGTGATTTGTCTGGTTGTAGAGAGACTCAAAACCACCCACTCATTTCATAGTGATGACATCTGCGTCCTGACTTGGAAATTTCCCAGCATCAGCGGTCGTAGTCGTAAAACGAATAACAAAGGGACAAATGAACACTCCAATTTTCTAAATCTTTTTTTAATCAGGAAGGCTATTTATAGAATCTCTTAATAATTACTTAATAGATATTACTCCTTCCGAGATATTGTAGATAATTTTGGATGATATTTTTATCATCTAGAACAACCTTTTATATATCTAAATTTTAACGTTGTCCTTTTGTCAATATATAACCTTATATATAAATAAAAGAAGATAAGATATATATACAACCTTATCATCTTGCAAATATCATACATACATATATATATAACCTTATCTTCTTGCAAATATCATATATATATATATATATATATATATATATATATATAACCTTATCTTCTTGCAAATAGCGTAGATGTTTATGTTTTTTTCGTTCATCTTTTTTTATCAAATATATTTTATAATACTCCCTATTAATAAATATTTATGGTTTACATTTAATGAATATTTATTGTTTACATCTTCTTTGTTCTTTAATTGCTTTATCTTCTTCTCTTTTTCTGTCTTTATTTGGCCTTGGCATCTTCATTGCTGTTTTTTTTATTTGAGTATTTGTGCTTGCTTGTTCATTATAATGAATTGGTTTTTTAGACTCTTCCTTTGTTTGTTTGTTTGTACATGTGCATGGATTAATAATCTCTTCTCAATTTTTTATAAAGGTTTTTATTTATTTTTAATTATATGTTGATTTTTATAGGTATTATTGTATTTTATCTTTTTTTCTTGAAACATATTTAATTATATTAGGTTTTTGTGGTTTACCTTTAACCATTATAATATTATGGATTTTGGTTTACCTTGAACTATTACATTTTTTTTGGGATTTAACCACAAACCATGTTTACTACAAAGTGGTTTTTTGAGTACCATTCAACATAACATGTAATTTTGGGTGACCTCTAATTGTAATGATGGAGATACTTAGGTTAAAATTTGTATTGGAATTTCCTACTCATTTGGACTTTCTTCATTATCTGATTCATTCTTGAACTTTATGCTCCTTCCTTTTATACCTACAAACTCGGATCGTGGAATACAAAAAGAAATCCATCTACCATGATAGATGGGGTTGTGAACCACTAGGATATTTTTTGTTTACATGGTTCAACAAGATATTAGATTCCCCCCTTGGTCATAACTTATCCCGAAAACTCTTAGATTAATATACTCTTCCATCTTTAATTGGAGAGTCACCTACTTCGAATCAACATCAAGTTAGCATACAGGTACACCTTTCCATTTCCATACCTATCCAATAGTTAATTCCACAACTTGATTTCACATACTCTCTGTGCATGAGAGGGATTCACTTCACTTGACTATGGTCATGCACCCCTACAATACAACAAATTTTCTTGAATAATAGGGCTTACAAAAAACCCAATGATACAATATACCTATGATTAATATATTCAACTTGGAGCAAAACTTTGAGGTATTGAGTACAATTGATCATGCACCCATACTTTCAAAACAACATATTCCTAGTTATGTCATTTTAATTAAAGTATAGCAAGCATTCTAAATGCTTTACAACATCACCAAGGTTAGCATCACTCCTCGTTACCAATCATATGCCTAAAAAGATAAGCCAATTACAAACTATGGCCAATTTGCTTCTTCTTACTGTGCATCACTTTTGCTTCAGCTCTAAACTTTGCATTATTTTTCTTTCACATTTTCATCTTTCTTGGCCATGGTCAATCTTCATTTTACAATAGATGTTCCTTTTTAGAGTAGCTAATTCTTACAATAAAAGGGTACTCGCAAAAAGCTGGTACCCAAAAAGGCTACAATGGAAGCGCGCGAGTGGAAAAAAACAAGAGCACGCATGCGCATTCAAACACGCATAATTCTTACAATAAAAGGGTACCCGCAAGAAGCTGGTACCCAAAAAGGCTGCAATGGAAGCGCGCGAGTGGAAAAAAACAAGAGCGCGCACGCGCATTCAAACACACATACACGCCCATACTTCGACAATACCAATCGTCCACGTTGGTGAGTTGACGTGGAAAAAAATTGCGTGCATGCGTGTTTGTACGTTTACACCATTAATTGATTGTGTTTATACATGTGTGCGCATTGTTTTAAATACACGTGATAATAGCGTGCAAGCGCTAATAGCACGTGCACGCATTTGTTTACTAATCCAAAATTTAGTTTTGATGGCATCTTCATCTATCAAAAATAAACCATAACAAAAATTTCTTTCAGGGGTCCGCTAGACCCCGGACCCCCCGTTGGGCGTGCTGGGATCATAACCAAACCTGGGGTACAAACACGGCTGAAACAAAATCATCTATGAAACAGGAATATTAGGCTCCACAACCAACAAAGAGATCATGGGGTTAAAGGGGGAGCAGTAGCATCCCACGTCATACCTACAAGGGTCGCGCCTGGTGCAACGCCACACGTGATTTGAAATGTAAACATGCTTAGAGGGTGAAAGAAGAGGATTGAGACCTAAATGAATGTTTCATAACTCAGGAGCTACAATATGGGGATGAAATTATTTGGGCCCTGGGTCCTAAATCATTTGGATATGAATGTTTTTCACACCAAAGACGGCCCATAGGGCCTCAAACATGGTCGAGTAAGGAAATAATACAAAAAATACCCTCTCGTATGTCCAAATTTCAAAAAAATTGTAAGGGGCCCCTAGATTTTCCCTGGGGGTGTGTTGTGGTCACAACAGCGGGATACATGAGCCATGAGTAGGTTTTGTAAACTGAAACAAGGGCTTTAATCCCTAAATGATCCTCTCAACCTTAAGTTCCATGAACAAAACCTCAAAGCCACAACATGAGCCATCTATAAGGTGTCTTTGGAATCAAAGTTGAATGCGAGTGTCATTACAATGTCTTGGGAATCATGTACGAGTATTTAACAAGAGCCTTTGTCAATAATATTTTCTTCTTGGGAATATGAACACCATTAGTTGTCCAATATAGATTACCCATAACATGCTTTATGCATTGTGGATGGTTCTTGGGCCCTTAACCCTAGTCTTGGTAGAAAAATAATAGCCTCAAGCCCTTGGCCATGGTTTATGGAGGGAAATAACAATCTTAGACCCAAAACATATTTTGTCAAGATCAAATGCAATGAATGCATCCTCAAACTACCATGAAATACCATGGATATGTTACAAGGCCTTGAACAACGTCAAAGAATGAAAACAGGTTCCTTGATATCTTATTGAAGCATAATGAGCTCAACTGAATTCCACTTGAGCCTAATTGAAACTTCTTGACCTCAAGCATCGTCAATAACACATAGAAGCCATGACACTATCCCTCTACAAGGAGTCTTTTGTATATGAATTGAATATGGCTGCCATTATGATGTCTTGGGGTTCAAGGATTTATCTTGGCTCCTTAACCATGGCTAGAGGAGGGAAATAAGAGACTCCAACACTAACTCTTGCTTCTTAGGCACAAACACCATGAAAGAGTCCCTAGACCACCACATATGAAATCTATAGGGTATTAGTCAACTTCAAGTGTGTTATGTGTGCCATGACTAGGTTAGTTGTGAACCAAAAATGGGTGTCAAGGTCTGACCAAGGTATAGGGACAACAAGAAGCTCCTCATGCCTTAAATTAAGCTTCTCAGGCTCAAGCACCATGAACAACACCTACAACTCAATAAGCTTCTTAGGATACGATGTTGATTGCTTCTTCAAACCACCACACATAACCCTTGTGGGGTATCTCTAGCAAATGCAGAGGGATATATATACCATGATTAGGCTACATCCCATGCCTCAAACAATATTATGTCATCATCATCATATTCATAATCATCATCATCATCCTCATCGCCATCATCATCATCTTCATCATCATCATCATCATCATCGTTGTCGTCGTCATCACCACCACCATCGTCATCATCATCATCATCATCATCATCGTCCTCGTCCTCCTCCTCCTCATCATCTTCGTCATCTTCATCATCATCATCGTCATCATCACCATCATCATCTTCATCACCATCATCTCATTAGAGAGATTTTGAGGTCAAAAAATGGCCTTCTAAGAGATGTACTACAAAAATATGAGATATATTAAAATATTATGAATTGGGGGTTTTATGGGGTAGGTATATATGACAAGTCACCTCCCACACTATTTTCTATGCACAATAAACCATGGTTGAGTTGCTTTTCAAAATTCACTAGAAATAAAATTAATAAAATAAGTCTACATTGATATGACTAAGATTCATTATAAATTCCCAAAAATTTATTGTCCTTAGCATTTATTTGTCTTGAACTTGCAAATGAAATTAAATAATAAAAAATATTTTTAAGAGCTATTTTTATAATTTTATGTTGACTTTTTATATTTAGTACTTTTCTCATGAATTTAATATAATGTAATTTAATTGAGAATTTATTTACATGTAAAATGTTAATAATATTATTATAATCCACATTGCATTATTATTATTTATTAAATCTATTATTATTCTTTATTAGTTTGACATTAAGTTATTAAATAGAATGGAGTGAATATATAATTTAAAATTAAAAACATAAAAATGATAATATACTATTTTATAAAAAAATGTCAAAGGACTTTCTTTATGAATTAAGAGTACTTCACTTGAAAATGACAATAATATTATTTTATGAGAAAGTGTGAAAATACATTCATTATGAGTACTTTACTTGAAAATGACAATAATATTATTTTATGAAAAGACTATCATTATGAGTACTTCACTTTATGACTTAAAAGTACTTACACCACCACCTTGGTTAACTATGTGTTTTCATCCACCATAGAAAATTTGACAAATAAGCATTCTTAACTCATGCAATGCCACCTCACCAAGGGGGATGATGTCATCTACTAGAATGTGATTGGTTGTTTTTTATAGTACATTTTCTTTGTTTTGAGGCAGTTTTTTGACCTCAAAATTTCTCTAATGTCATCTTCATCATCCTCATCAGCATCTTCATCATCATCTTCATCTTCATCATCATCATCACCGTCGTCCTCATCCTCGTCATCGTCATCTCCCTCTTCCTCATCAACATCTTCATCATCATCATCTTCTTCATTATCATCATCTTCATCATCATCATCATCGTCATCTCCCTCTTCCTCATCAACATATTCATCATCATCATCTTCATCATCATCATCATCATCACCATCATCATCTTCATCATCATCGTTGACGTCGTCATCACCATCATCTTCATCACCGTCATCATCATCATCATCTTCATCATCATCATCATCATCGTCGTCATCTTCATCATCGTCATCACCATCATCATCATCATCAACAACATCTTCATCATCATCATCATAATCATCA